>JAUCRC010000008.1:16157500-16684329 GCA_032399595.1 Tetragonula carbonaria
CGTTAGGGGGGGATTACCTTTGTGATGTGTACCTATGCGCGTGTGTGTACGTGTGATTGGGAATACCTCTATGGTTGGACTAGTAGCCCGCGGTGGTGAACACGGAGATTGAGCAGCTAAACTCGATATGTCAGAGGTAGTTCTATGATTAGCCAATGATACGACCGATCCAACATCCATGTTATCCATTCTCGCACATTCTACACCGGACAGCTCGTCAACGCTGTTGTTACACGAATACGGCGGTGGGATTATGGTGTTTGCTTCGTTAACCATGTTGCACATAAAACTTGAACCCAACGAATCTAAGGTGCTTGCGTGCGAGAGGGATCTGAAATAACGCATTACGAATCCTGAGGTTCCTCCCTTGCCAGATCCTTCGTCGTATCCAATAACCAGCGGGTATAGATTTGGCTTTGCTGTAACCTAGAACGTTGGGAATGTTGACACGACACGAAAGAGGCAATATTATATGATGTAAATATTACAAATGTACCTCATTGTAAGGAGGTGGTAATGCTTGGACGAAGGAACCAGAACGGCTATAACGAGGTGGTGAGTACCAGGACACTGAAGATCCTCTGTCAGAAGAAGTGAAATCCTCTACTATCTCTGGAGACCATGAACGATGATGAAAGGAGTGGTGACGCTTCCATAACCACCAGCCGCATGCTGTTGCTGATATTACCAATCCAACAAGCACCGCTGCCCTAGTAACACAGTAACAGTTGGAGTGAGTTTAACCTTTCGGATGTGATTTACAAAACCGAGAGAGAGACCACAAGACCACACTGACCACAAATACCAATAAGTCCAAATCAAGAAATTAAACATGTCTGATGCAGAGTGCAGTTGGAATACAGCGTAACAACAGCCAAAGGAACAGCACTCTTTTGGAGGAGAGCAGCTAAAAATTACAAAATAACAGTGATACGTGTTGGTTTTACGATAGGGTAAGTTCAAAGTACATTCATAGAAAGTACAGACTTACACATGCCCCCCATTGCACAGCCTAGAAGACACCTACGCAGAAATGGGGAAGAAAAAGATGATTGTTATTTAATTTAAGAGAAAAAGAAAGAGAGAAAAGTCTTGGTTGAATTCAATTTGAATTCCAGGAAAATCTATGACATTTAAGCGTTGCATGCGTTACGTTCTCAAACTTATACATTTTATGTAACATTTTCCACGAAAGAGAAAAAAACGAAGAGAACCAAACGTTTAGGAAATATTCCGGATTACAGTGAAAAGTGCCACGATACTTGCTAAATTCCGGCAAAATTCCATCGATACTCTCATTACACGTTACACGTCGTGGATCATCCGACTACAAAGGATTAGTTCCGCGTTGCGAGAAAATGTACGATACAACGGTAATTACGGTCGCGGCCACACCACCGCTGTACGTGTTCGACGACGAAAACATAGCATTTCGAGTTGTCATAAGAAGAAATAAATGTAGAAAAGACTTACGCATGAATAACGATAAACACAACGAACGGGGGTTCATTGTCTAGGCACGGACGAGCCGTGCGTAAAACCGACCGTATTGATCGACCTCGGGTCAAGCAGAATAGAACAAGGAGACACTGGTACACAAGATATGCTAACATTCTACAGGGCTATAGCATGCTGCAGCGGTTTACGAGAGCTGCATCATTAAAACGGTTCTTCGTCGTCGTTCTTACTTGATCGACGAATAACGTCAGGAGTGCGGACATCACGGGTACATCGAACACGCGGCCTACAGCTTGCACCATAATTCTACCACGAAACGCATACCACCGCGCCACCTTATACAGGAATCGAGTTCGATTTCCTTTGCGACACATCTGCCAATAGCTGATCCGCGGAACGACTTGACTCGCTTCCCGTTCCAATTGAAATTCCCGGATTTTATGTTTCCGCTTTGCAATTGTTCGACATTCTCACGAGCAATTATTTTCCGTCAAGGAAAATAAATTTAACCATATTCTACCATTTAATTTTAATTTACAAAAGCGTAACCGCAGTAAGTTACGAACGATTCATAAATGATAATACGGTGGAGAACTGCATGGAGAAAAACCCAGCAAATGTGTATCTGAAGCTAGAAAACACGCGTATAAAAGTTAACCATGAACATAGAATAGACCAGAGACATGTAAATCGTGCCCTTTCGTTAGGCGATTTTGGGCATCGCCTTCCGCTGATGGGGTGCCATCCCTTTACCATTTTCATGTCAAATGCGACGTTACCGATTCACCGTAACAGAAAGCACCGACGAAATATATGAATAGAGCAAGCATCTTGCGGGATTTTATCGCTCGTGACCTGAAATACCGACATAGTAAAAAATCACTGGTTCTTTTAGCGCACTCTACGTTTATAATATATAATATATAATATATAATATATAATCCGAAGACGCAACTAAACATTTTGCTTGTATCGTTTTACTTGGTATAGTCACAGACGAGCTTTACATTTCGGTATTGAAAGTTTGACAATACTGTAATGGATCTGGAAAATCATATTACTGACGCATTCATTAGTTCCCCAATTCGCCGTTGTTTACACGTGGAGTGCGCTAAAAAACCAGTGACTTTTTTACCATGTCGGTATTTCAGGTCGCGAACCACGAAACCACGTAAGATGCTTGGTCTATTCATATGCCTCGTCTGTGCAGAAAGAAATACGTACCTGCAGTCGGTAACCCAACGTTTCGATACTTTTTTCAAACATTTCGATACAATTTCAATAAACTCGAATGCAAATGACAATTTCTCGTCGATCGAAGAGACCCGCGTGGAATTTTTCAGTATAAATTTCAATTAAAGTTCAAGCGGAGGCTAATCAAATTTATATTGGAAAATATCAATCTTCCAAATCGGTCGAGATCACTCGACAAATCGGCAAATTGTTTTCACGTTCTCAAAATATGCAAATATCGTATCGGTAAACCGTCGGTTGGTATTTTGTTGGAACTTGTCACGCGTGTTTAAGGATCGCGTAAATCCGATTGGTCGATGTAGCGGACGGCTGACTCGTGATTGGTTACTACGGATCGTACACCTGACGACCATAGGGCTGAAATAAACCAGCGTAACGTCCCGCGCGTTGTTCACAACTCACGCGACACTCGGTGCGTGATCGTCGGTGGGTTTATCAGCTACGCGTCGAATACGGGTACACGTTGTCGGAGTGGAGAACGCGCGTGGGTTCAACATGTGACGTTTCGTGGACGTGAACGGTAACGGTGATCGAATCCCCGAACGACTAGCCCAGTGGAGTCGAATATTTTCGCCAAGATACTAGAAATCTCCGCCACTCGATCTCGATGCTTTCCTCGATCCTTTGAAGATTGCTGTCGAAGGATATGAATATACCGCTATAACGGATCGCGAAAGGTGAGCACAGATACTTCTGTCATCGAAATAGACTTAATTTTGTGGTATACGAGTCACGTGATCATTCTTAACGCCACTAGAACTACCAAAGTGATCGATTTATCATTTTCTCATAGAGTCAGATATTTTATAACATTTCCAACAGATTTATAAATGAATTTCTCGCAAAGCTTCTATATTCCATTAGTTAACTTTAAAAACTACAAAGTTTCTCCGTGTTCCCGTTGACTCTGACGACGTCTCTGATTGAAATTTAGTCTCGCCGGTAGTATCTTCGGTGTCAGACGATATCAACGCAGGAATACATTAGATAATAGCACGCATTCTCTCTTTTCATCCATTCGTTCATTCAGCAGTCACTGAATTTGCGTTTCGCTCGGTTGCGTTAATCTCGCCTTGCTTCCGGGAAACAACCAACACGCGACTGTGTTGCGCTCGCTGTCAAACGGGATGGGAATCGTTTTCACACACGTTACGAGGCGTAAAGCGTTAACGCGTTCGATGGATTTTCACTTGGCGAACCAAGTCAGCTAACCAAGTTGAAGCTAAATCAGCGACAGAGGAATGTTTGCACTTCAGCCGACATGTTTTGCACCGCGGACGACCATTCTCTCCGGCCGTGCATGCGACTGTTGGCAAACTAGCACGGACTTATGCATATTGTATGGGCGAGTGTGACTAGCAGCGGAAGAATCCAGCTCGTCCACCGGAGTACTCGAGTGGAAAGCGAAGAAAGTGTTCAATTATTTAACGCTCGATGATGAGAAGGAGGAGTCAGTCGTTGTCGTCGATCGTTTTACATAGCGAAATACTAGCAACGTAGGATCGTTGGTATCTGACCGCGACGATCTGCGCCCGCTGGCTGGTATTGGCTGGTCGATCGTTTCGCCGAGCGGCGGCAAACGGGGAAAAAAAATTCGATCTAAGCGCGAACTTGCGTCACGCTTGGCTCTGCACAAAGCCAGCCGCGATGCAACATCGAATCGATCCTCGCCGCCCGATTATACAGTTAGCTTTTGTCGCGGCCGACAGCGACTTTTTGACAGCGATCGCGAAGAAATCGGCGATCCTCTTTTTCCTCCTCCTCCTCCTCCTCCTCGGACAAAGAGGTTCGTTGATTGTTGAGAACGGTGTAGACACATGCGTTTTCATCACAGTGCATCCTGAAACGACTTAACATTCCTCGTTAATCTGGCCTTGGAAATTCACGCAAACTCAGTCAAACTTGAATCAGGTCGCAAGACCTTTAATATATCGATATTAAATTAAGTACTTGTTATATATAAATACAATATATTAGTATTATAAGTACTATATATAACATAGATTATATTATATTATTATATATAAATTTAATTTAATTAAGAATAAAACTAGATATAAATAAATTCGATAAACATTTAATTTCTAAATATATATTTATCTTTTTTACTTAACAGAAAAAAAAAATATATATTATAAGTACTATATATAATGTGTATTACATATATTATATTATTATATATAAATTAAATTTAATTAAGAATAAAACTAGATATAAATTCGACAAACATTTAATTTCTGAATATATATTTATCTTTTTTACTCAACAGAAAAAATTATATATATATACGTATATTTAGATCATTTATTTTCGAAACTATTAAATGTAATATTTAATTTAACTATTAAATTTAATATTTATATATTGAGGGTACTTGGTGCGTCGAACAGCTCCGACGTGTTCTGAAAAATCATCGAAAGAATCGAACATAAAAAGAGGATATGGAAAGGGGGGAAAATGAAGGCGATGTATCCCGTTTCCGGTTGGTCCGAGAGTCCAACCGCGACCGACTTTTCCTGGATTCGGCACACCGATGCCTATTTATATCCTGTCAGTTGTAACTGACTCGCGATATAGCTGGCTAACTCGGTTGAAAGTTCACCCAGCGATCTCCAGTTGCAAGACCACGCGAATCTTATTTCGTTTCGAACCAACGTCGAGAGTGTGCGTACCCCTTCGTCCCTACCCATTTGCGCGGAGTGTCCACGTGGATTCGTCTTGAACACGAATGAAAATCTGTCGGTACTGAAGAAGGTAACAAAATATTGGAAAGAAAAGCTGAAGAAGTACATCTACATTTATAGATTTATATGTACTTGTATATTTATGTTTCACACACACACACACACGTGTATTATATTTATTATACTAAACTTAACTTTAACCTAACCTATTTTTCTTTAATAAACCTAATCTAAACCTAACCTATTTTTTTTTTTAATAAACCTAACCTATTTTTTTTTTAATAAACCTAACCTACTTTTTTTTTTAATAAACCTAACCTAAACGTAATCAATTTTTTTTTTTAATAAACCTAACCTAAACGTAACCAATTTTTTTTTTAATAAACCTAATCTAAACCTAACCTATTTTTTTTTTTTTAATAAACCTAACCTATTTTTTTTTTAATAAACCTAACCTAAACGTAACCAATTTTTTTTTTTAATAAACCTAACCTAAACCTAACCTATTTTTTTTTTTTAATAAACCTAATCTAAACCTAACCTATTTTTTTTTTAATAAACCTAACCTATTTTTTTTTAATAAACCTAACCTAAACGTAACCAATTTTTTTTTTAATAAACCGAACCTATTTTTTTTTTAATAAACCTAACCTAAACGTAACCAATTTTTTTTTTTTAATTTAGAAATTAACTTAAACCTAACCTAAACCTAACCTATGTAATATATGTGTATTATATTTATTATATTTCACATAGGTTAATAAAAAAGAAAGTAATAATAATGACTGATTTTAGAAAGCAAAAGTAAGTTTCATTCGGTGTCACTATCGCTACTGTAGTTGAAAACAAACAACCTTTCTCTTTTTTCAATTGACACAAACTCGTCATCCTCGCCGCTTACTATATTTCGAAATAGTTCGACCTGACTCTCGTTGTTAACATTATTTATTTCCCTCGGATGATTTGGTTCTCAAACTTATCGCCTGCCAAGTGTTTCCATAAATGTTCGCCGCGACGTTTCTTCAAATCTCTATCGGAATTTTCAGGCTCGTCGAGCGTTTGGATCAGCGTCTACGATGTACAGGGTGGGCCAAAAATCACTTCCTACTAAAATAAATCCGCAATTGTGTTATTACATCCTTTTTTTTTTCAAATTTTTTCTTCCGATCAGATTTTTAAAACGTAACGAACGTTTCATGATTGCAAGTGAATTTTAATTAATAAATTAATAAAATTAGTTTCTTGGTTATCAAAAAAAAAAAAAAAAAAAAAAAATTAGGTGGAAAGAAACTGTGCGTTTCGTAAATTCAGTGTTCTAATTTAAGCGTGGAGAGAAGTGCCGCGTAAATTGACTGTAGTCTCCTCGTTGGTTTTCAAAAAAATGAGAAAAATTAGGGGTGCGCGCAGGCATAGTCGGTGCACGAGTCAGCGTTGCGTGGGCGCCCTCTACGCGCCAGGTGTAAATAAAAGCGAACGCGTAACCCTCGGTTAACGAAGCGCGGCCGAGCGGAACATTTTCTTTCGTCCCATTGTCAGTTGGGTCGTGTCTCTCTCTCCATCTCTCTCTTTTCTCTCCTCTTCGTTTTCCCCGACGTACGTCGTACGTGTACACGCTCGACACTTTGAAACCTATTGGTCATTAGCCTCGCTACTCGTCCTCTTCGTCAACTTGCAATACTGCTTGCAATACTCGTTACTCGAAGACCGAGGAAAACTCTTTATTCCCTTTGCGAATTCTCTCCTTCGGAATGAATTCTCGCGACATTTTTGAAAGACATGAAATTCGACGTGAATATTTAGAAAAAATATTCCTCTCCAATGATGTGCAATGTCGATGTATTTCATGTTTGTTCAATCGCTGTTCCGTTAATTTTATACAAACAAAAAAAAAAAAAAAAAATTGTTTCATAATCTGTTTGCTATATTTTTTGTGACTAATTTAGTCAGATACGTGCAGATGAAACATTTAATTTTGAGACTGTGAGCACTGAACGTGCAGTAATTGTGCTTATAATTTGAATATAATTTATAATACGAATGTGGAAGTAATTCTGTAAGTGAAATTAGAAAAAGTAATAAAATTGAAAGTAAATGAAATTAAATTAGGTGACAAAATTAGAATCGATGTATTTAATATACTTGGTTATTTTATTAGATATAAGAGAGTAAAGAGAATTCTTTTATTTATATAAATATCAACTACATTTAATGCTTCTGCATTTAATTTTTTATGTTTTTTTTATTTGTTGATCTTATTCTTAGAACAGAGTGGATACTATTAATAATATAATTAAATTAATTTTTTTTTGTATACTTCTTAATACAGAAGTATTTATTATAACAAGAACTTATTTATAATTAATGTAAAATTGAAATAAAATTAACGTAAATAGTTGAATTAAATGCTACTATAATGTAAAATAATATATAATTGATATTCAACAATCAGAACATTTTAAACAAAAAAAAGAAAAAAAGAAAACGTCAAATTGCTTGGTGTCAAAAATCGATCGTTTTCAAAATGTCCAACTTCACGTGTCTCAACTAGAATTATTATCACGTTTCGTTAGTTTCATCGTTTGCGAGATTGGCGGACATTTGGAAATCGAGATATAAATTGACTAAAAAATACGAAAATGGAAGAGTTGATTTTTTCACAAAAGAATTCTCGATCCGACCCATTTGAGTGTTAGCACACGCTTTAATAAATAATCAGCATCCAGTGATTGGTATATTAGCACGGAGTCGTAACCTAACCTAACCGAGGAAATGATTCTGCAGTCGCGAACAGACCGTTTCTACACGGTCGATTCTACTCGAGTCTCACTCGTGCTCGAGGTATTTATATCTTTGGCTGTGATCAAAAGAGCTCGCGGTTGCCGTCTTCTCGTTCGCCAACCTCTTTGAACACGGAGGCATTTCAAGTGTCGGGAAACTTTGTCACCTTAGCTCGCGATCGTTATTTTTCTCGAACACTTGTTTTCAGTCTGTCGCCCCCTGTTTCATCGGCCTGAGTCGTCAAAATGCGCGATAGTCGATCGATGGAAACGGTTGTGAAACAAAAACGACCCGATCACGTCGATATTTCGGCATATTGTTGATTATTTTGGAGACACATAGCGATCAAAGTGAGGTGATACATATATATATATATATATCAATACGGTTATAGAATTATACTTGTGCGTATTGTTAATTTAATATCGACGAAAATGGTGATGAAAAAAGAAATTCCGGCAAAAATGGGTTAACCCTTTGCGCTGCAACTACGTGTGAGACTCGTGGTCAGATATTCGGGGCAAAACTGATTATCACGAGTCTGGCCCGTGGTCAGGTAGTCGGGCCAAATGTAAACATCACGTGCCACGCTTATGCCGAACCGTGGAATGGCTCGAAGGCTTGGCGGTCTTGTTTATGTTTCGGGCCCACGTTGGAATTCAAATTGTAGGGCAAGGGTTTAAAGAGATATTTATTATTGCGAGAAAGTCATACGAGACACGTGGACCCCAAGAAACTGAGATAACAATCAACCGTCGGGGAGGCCATGTATTTTGCAGTTTCCCTGTCAAGTTTGCCGCTGTCGAGCGTCGGTACGCTTTCAATCTCAGTCTCCCGACTGTGGACGCTTAACTGGACGACTGTATTTACTGTAATTAACAGCGTCGTGGTGTTTCACCGCGGCAACTTCGAATTCCACGCGGATGAAAAAACTCGAGACAGAGGGCGCCGCGAGTCTCGACCGTAACAACAACTCAATTTCGCAGTTTCAACGCACATCGTTCGACAAATCTCGCAATTACGTACGCGACTGATGTTACGAACAAGCCTGGAATTCGCTGGAATGGAAGAAACGTGACGTGTCCGCATCGAGACGAGGGAAACGAGGATTGAGAACGCGCGCGATCCGAATGAGACACGAGCGAAGGAATTTCTATTCGTTAAGAGACCGTTCCAGTTCCCGGATATATCGCAATCGTCCTTGGTGATCGATGCATCGAACGCGTTGTTGTTATCGATGTCGCTCGTTTTTCTACCAATTTAACTTTTAATTGGTTTTTCTTTTTTTTTTTTTTTTTTTTTTTTGTTTCGCGTGTCCATCGAGTGTTTCAGCGTTTCCCACGCAGAGGCGAGTCCTTCAAAGCAGGCGTTTGTTCTCTAGCTTTTCTTGCTGTTTCTTGTATATACGGGGTGTCTTACTTTAATCTATAAATGCAATTGTCTCGTTTTTTTCCCCCTTCTCAGCGTGGGACACGCTGACTCAATGGTAAAACGTTCGCTAGAGAGGCGAGGAAAACATTTCCGTTTTTAGTTTTTATCTGAAATAGAGTTAAACATAGATTTAGGTTAGGTTTTATCTAGAATAAAGTTAAAGTATCTCTCAAATTAATAACTTTTCGATGCACATGGTTCGATAGATCTTTCTTTTACAGAAAATGACTTGCCACCACTCGATTAAATTACATAAGATTTACAAAGTGATCAGGCAAAAAAATCACACATGGTCATCTTAAAAAAAAATAATAGTGACCTTCGTATCTCTTACGCGAGTCTGTCTAGAGAGACAAACTAAGTGTACCAAATTACTGTCCAATCAAAACAGAAAACAAAAAAAAAATGCATTTGAGACATTTGTCAAATGTCGACGAATAGTTTCGAGGATAATTGCATTAATAGATTAAAATGGGACACCCTGTACATATGTCGGATGTATGCTCTGCATCTTGCGGAGGAGATTCGACATCTAACGATCGTTCGTTCGACGTCTACGAATTGGCAAAGTGCATACGAAACGAGCCATCGAAACGCATAATTTAATTTAGTTTCGAGATCCGGAGCCCTGGGAACAGAGAACATCGTCATAGCGATCCTTCGATCGAGTCGATGCCTCCTTCGGACCACGCTTTCATATAATGGTGTCATTGTTTCCTCGGTAATGAAGAGTTGAGTCGTGTTTCATTGCCAGATCGCTTGCACACGTGTTAGGAATTAATTTAACACCGCAATTGCCGACGACCGAAGTGTGAAATTTGCAGCTAAAGAGATTGAAATCCAACGAACAAAGAGCAATTTATTTATAACGTAATAAACGTAACGACACGAGCTTCTTACTAAAAAGTCATGCACGTCTCTAAAAATACATCGTCGCAAATATATATGTAAAATTGTAAATTGTCACAAATATGTATAAAATTGTAAATGTTGACCACTTTGGGAGTTTTAAGAGCAAACAGGGTCAAATACAGCTTTCTTATCAGAAAGCTTCTCTTATCTTTCTCAGATCTTTGACCGAATCCTCTTTCCGTCACAATGTTTAAATTGGTTTACGCGACTTTCGTACGGTGAATTAAGTTGGCTGTTTTCTTCAAACATTCTTGAAAAGTTTCACTGACGTTGTTTGAAAGTTTACTGACTCGGTCGGTAAGTTACATGTTATACAAAGTTATACAAGTTATACATGAAACTTACCGACCGAGTCAGTAAACTTTCGCGTCGTCTCCAAACGACTCACTGTGCCTGCAACGCTGATTTCACGGGATGATGCGACTCAGTTTTTCTTTTCTGAGAAAGATAAGAGAAGCTTTCTGGTAAGAGAGCTGTATTTGACCCTTTTTGCTCTTAAAACTCCCAAAGTGGTCAAAATTTACAATTTTATACATATTTGTGACAATTTACAATTTTATATATATATATTTGTGACGATGTATTTTTAGAGACATGCATGACTTTTTCTTAAAAGTTTCGTAAAAAGTTTTCGCCTTTCGTTCTTTTATTCCTTCCTTCTTTCTTATTTTATAAGCGTGAAATGAAACGTGAAAAGAAACAAGCGATATGTGACACCAATATTTCGGCAGATTATGATTGTTTCGGTCACATATCGATCAAAGTGAGGCACACCATGTATCAAATCATGTTATATAAATTATATTATTATCAAATTATATTATATAAATTTATATCAAATGACGAATACATGTCCAATTTATATGCATTAATGCAATTATACAATCATACTATGTGCATTGTTAATTTAATATCGATGGAAATGCAACAAGACCTTTATTCAAGGATTCCATTATTGATAATTATAACAACTACTTTTATAGGAATTTCAGTAAATTGTTGAGAATTTTAGATATACTATTCTGACTACAATCATTTGACTTCTGCAAATTCCTAATTCGACACTGGCACGTCATACAGTAGCCAAACTACTATGTCAACGACTAACAATAACTCGAAAGAGTCCAGATTTACGCGTCAGAAAATGATCGAAATTATGTTACGACCGAAACAGTAGTTTCCGACTATAGCGATTATTTCTAGGTTTAACTCTAGGTTAACTCGAGGTGAAGACACGAATTTGAAAGTTGACTGCCTTTTTTTTTACTTTTTGGGCCACATTTCGGTTATACAAGTCTCTGTCGCGGTTTTCGGGGAAATTTTGGCAAAGTGGGACTTGATCGCCCCTGGTGGTGAGACGTATGACACATAGGGCTTATGACACCTGCATCGACGGCATATGGCGTCGCATGTGCGACCAAACAACCGGTCTACATTCCCGAGGCTTCTACCTTTCACGATATTCCATCGACTGGAATTGTTTCTTTCGACGCGTTGCACGATTAGGTTTAGGCACAGACGAGGTATAACGTTTGTAGAAATATTCCATTGATAAGTTCAAATTTTCATAAAATCGAGTTTTACAAATTGGTAAATAAAAACACGGCATATCTAATTATGTAGTAATCGTTCATGAAGATATCATATTTCGGTCGATTTTTTTTTTCTAACACTTCTAAATAGACGTGAAATATGTACTAAATTTTTCATCCCAATTTCAATTAGACGCTGTTTTAAATTCGCTGTTTATATTCCTCCATTGACGAAGAACCATTCAATTCAATAAATAATTCACGAAACAGATCTGGCAACACTGTTCATATTTTCTTAATTTTAATTTTCCCCGCTGATAGTGCGCTGCGGTCGCAAAATCGGTAAAACAGGATGTGACTCGAAAATGGTAAGGTTTTGTCCACCTTATTATCATGGCCGCAAAAATACACGATGATGCAATTCATATACCTCGTCTGTGGTTTAGGTTAGGTTTAGCTTTAGGTTAGGTTTAGCTTTAGGTTAGGTTTAGGTCTCTCGTTGTAAGATCGAGCCGAGAAATTCCCGAAATCACGGCGACATTGTACGCGGCCAAGGGCCCTCGACGCCGCGTCTGCGAGCAAATGGTCGCACGCGTGTTCCCAACGTGCCTAATTGCGGCTACCCTGTGGAACGACACGTGTGCTGCCTCGCTTTCGTCTATGCCTACACGACATACACCAATCCAACTGTCAAAATCGGTTCTTCATTGATCGTCGACCGACTCAATTATCGAACACGCTGAACCAGAACGAATTTGTCGAGGAAACCGGCGTCGACGTCGAGTGCTTTTTTTTTTTTTTTTTTTTTTGGCTCCGAAAGTTGCAAAATTTTCTCTGCATTGGTATTTAAGTATACTTAAACATAGCTCGAGCGAGACAAAATAATAAATGTTTTACCTCTAGAGTTTAAAAGCGACAGTGAACTTACAAGGTGATGTCATCCCGACGAGTTCAAAAAAGAAAGCGATATTCCTGATTATCGAACGCGGAAAAGGATGCCTGCTGATAATGCGCCACTTTGTCTACAAGCAGGGCAATGAACACGTTTTCCAAGGAATATTCCATTTACTAAAAGTAAGAAAAAAAATCCTCAAAGGAGATGTAAAGTACGTGCTAAGAACAAAAAAAGGAAGTGAACTATCTAAGAGTGTAAGCAAAACGTTGTATTACGCATTCCATATTGTTTTGAGGTGTATCATTCTGTAAAAAAATTGTTAATAATGAGAATTATTATATATATATATATATATATATTTGTATAACATTTGTCTGTAAACAGAATTATTGTGTACTATACTATTATTGTATAATAATATACTATTATTATATAATAATTATTGTAATGTAATTATTGTATACTATATTTATTGTATCCAATTGTACCTAAAATATGTACAAGATTATTGTACAGAAATATTGAACCTAAAATAACCTAAAATAATCTAAAATAACCTAAAATACACGATGGAAAGAATGTTTGCCTGTGGCTATCATAGATGAATTTTACACCTTCCATTTGATGAAAATACATGTAAAGAGCCGCAATATTAATCATGATCTTGAATTTCAAGATTGAAAATTGTTTTCTTTTGCATTTAATTCATCATGAAGGTAAAACCATGGTTTCCAAGGAACCATAGATCACAACTCTCTTGAAACAATTCTCTTGAAAAATGGCAAAAAGTTTCTGAATCTAACTGCGGACTAACAGCGACTTTATGGATGTCTGTTTCACGTAATTTCATTGGGTTTCACTAACATTTGATTTATCATAGTTGTAGCATCAGTGTGAGTCTAAATAATCAAACGATAAAACTAACTGTTAATATTATTCAAAATATAAACATTACGTAATATAGACATCCATTTAGAATTATAAAGTCGCTGTTAGAACGCACGCGTCCGCAGTGTTAAATGATTAAGAAACTTTTTTGCCATTTTTCAAAAGAGTTATTAGGTTCCTTCAATTCTATCCCCGTGATAGGAATTTTCCTCTGGAAAATTTTATCTTCGTAGTAAATAAAAATGCAACGCAAAGAAAAAAAAATTTTTTTCCTTGAAACTCGAGGTCAAAGTCAATTTTGCGACAGGTTTGTTCTTTACATGTATTCCCATCAAATCGAAAGTGTAGAATCCTACGTCTATAGACAAACTCTTCTTTTTACCCAGTACAGAAAGAATTCTTTCACTGGCACCGAATTACTGCATTCGCTTTAGGTTAGATTTAGGTTAGGTTAAGTTTTAGGTTATCAGCCGTATCTGTGAACCAGTTGTTGCCAGCGCGAGCAGCTGACGCGGAAAGATGCTTCGTTTTATTTCGAGCTTCGCGTTTCTTCGTTGCGCGTAAAAAATTGAAACTGGCGCGTTAGAAATCGGCATCCGTCGATCGCCGGAAGCAAGCGAAGCGCGTAAAGGGGTTAGGCGCCAGCTGCTGCCCAAACCCTTTGCCGATCCGTACCTCCGTTAATTGGTTCACTTGTAATTGAACGCGTACGACGGGCAGAACGGTGCAACGTAAGAAGAGGAGGGCAGCCTTAGAAGCGTAGATGAGAACTAATTAGCTATCGGCCGGCATTTTCGACTGACCGATTGACGCCATTGCCTCTCACTCCCTTTGTATTTTCCCCTTCATTGGGCAAAAACGGCTGAAACGGTCGAAGCCCTCCCTCCTTCGTTTATCTCGATCGTATCGTTTAAATAGAAATCGATAAATGGATTTCGACGTGCGAGTCATCGTGAGATTCGACGAGGGAGATACAGGTTGGACTATCTCTCCTCTATCGCTCGTATTAATTATAATTGCTCACTAATGTTGAAGAAAGTTAGTTATTCGTTAATGTTCGTTATTAGTCACTCGATGAATGCTTGAACTATTACGGTTTCAGTGGCGGCTCGTCGCTTGAAATCGTTGCGATTGCTGCAACTTTCGAACAAATGCACAGTGGATTTTCATCACTTTCTGTACAAGGTTACAGAGCCGTGCAGGATCGTTGATGATTAAGTTCGATATTACAAGCAAATATAAATGAATGTAAATATAAATAAATGTAAATATTATGTTATAATTAATAAATATATTTTGCTGGGTTCTGCAGTGCTTATGCACGACTCGGCACTGTACACTTTCGTACATAAATTGTACACTTTCGTACATAAATTGTACACTTTCGTATATAAATTGTAATCATACATAAGTTGTACAATTTTGTACATATATTATGCAGTTTCGTATATAAATTGTAATCGTATATAAATTGTACAGTTTCGTGCATAAATTGTACACTTTCGTATATAAATTGTAATCGTACATAAGTTGTACAATTTTGTACATAAATTATGCAGTTTCGTATATAAATTGTAATCGTATATAAATTGTACAGTTTCGTGCATAAATTGTACACTTTCGTATATAAATTGTAATCGTACATAAGTTGTACAGTTTCGTACATAAATTGTACACTTTCGTACATAAATTGTAATCGTACATAAGTTGTACAATTTTGTACATAAATTATGCAGTTTCGTACATAAATTGTAATCGTACATAAATTGTACAATTTCGTACATAAATTATGCAGTTTCGTACATAAATTGTAATCGTACATAAATTGTACACTTTCGTATATAAATTGTAATCGTACATAAGTTGTACAGTTTCGTACATAAATTGTACACTTTCGTACATAAATTGTACACTTTCGTACATAAATTGTAATCGTACATAAGTTGTACAATTTTGTACATAAATTATACAGTTTCGTATATAAATTGCAATCGTACATAAGTTGTACAATTTTGTACATAAATTATTTTCGTACATAAATTAGAGTTTCGTATATAAATTATACAGTTTCGTACATAAATTGTACAGTTTCAGACTCATAAGATTTTCCCCTACCAAAAATCGCTCAACGCGCCTAATGAAGTTTTCACTTCAATAAAAGACTCGTCCTTTCTGCCGCTGAAATCGTTTCGTCAACGCGCTGTTCCGCGATGATATCACACACTGCGAGCGATCCTCGCCAAACATTCGAGATTCTTTTCACGACATTCGATGACTCGCCGAGGGGAAACGCGTTTTCCTTGTTAACGGCTGCACGCAATTCTTTTACTCTTGGGCAGCGTGCGTCACCATGCACTTGTAAACTACACAGACTATAGACTATTGACTATAGACGTTGACTCAGAGCCGTTAGACTGGCGGAATTAACCCCGAGTCCCCCGGTGTGTTCGATTCCGTTTCCAATAAAAGGAGATGAACCGCGTCGTCGATTCGTCGGAGACGTTACTATTACGTTTGAAGAGTATAATTAAGAAAAAGAAGAAATATTATCGTGTAAAATTTTACTTACAGTACTTTTATTCGAACGAGACGAGACTTTCCATTTGGTGACTTGTCGAAGTCAGAAAAGCCGTATACAGGGTGATTCACACGTAACTTGAATTCACACTGAAACTGAAAATAAATTAACTGAAATAACTTTTAAATTATGCGTCTAATGAAAAATTGTTTGATACAAAAGTTTATATACTATTTGTACACCAAATAATCGCCGTTATTATTCCCATTATTAATCCCATTAATGTTTGGCAAGTAAAATGATACTAAACTGCTCTCGTGCAGTTTTTGTCGAGTCGTGACAAATTATTTCCTTTGCGATTAGGTTGGAAAAGAAAATGCGGTTTGATAGGAAAATAAAGACGACCTCGGATATTTTGAAACTCTTCAACAATTGATACGCCATAATTTGTCTTCCTCAAAACCGTACAACCTAACCTAAACCTTTTCTTCTTTTTTTTTACGTGGAGGAAATCTTCATAAGACACCTGAGTCTTTTAAGGGAAGATCTTTACCGACTAAAACCTCCACGATGGCTGCCCTCCGCACGTTGGGAGAGCTTTAACCTAACCTAAACCTAAATCGTACAACAAATTCTTCATTAGACGCACAATTATTCAATAATGGGAATAATAACGGCGATTATTTGGTGTGCAAATAGTATATAAACTTTTGTATCAAACAATTTTTCATTAGACGCATAATTTAAAAGTTATTTCAGGTTACTTGAATCACCCTGTACATCCTTCCCGATTTGTACCTTGCTTTTGGCCAAAAAGTATTTATACGTACATAATTCGTACCTAATTTCTGACTAATTTCTAACAACGTGTAAGAAACTGACTGGTCGATCGATTCGTCTTCGTCGATGCTTCCTGACTTTATTCTCTGTTCCCCCCGCTGCGTTTGTTATCTCGCCGATCGGAAGATCCCTTCGCGCTCGAGATTCTTTGCAGATTATCTCATTGTGTGACTTATTGCATCTGGTGGGAAGTTTTCACGTGGAATAGAACGCGTGGAAATTGCAGACGCGGTGCAGTCGAGGCACGTCGAAGCGCGACAACAGCCTCTCGCGGATGAGAGACGATCGTGCGAGATCGTCACCGAAGACGAGGTCGATGACGTCAGTGGCTTGACGGGATCAATCGGAGAGTCAAGTCGCGATAATTGCGACAATCGTCGGGATGCTTGCTTGCTCCCCAACGAGACGCTTAATCCCGCTCCCTCGTTCGTCGCAACTCTCTTTCTCCGCGTGACTCTTTCGCCGTTCAATTTAGCGAGGGCCCCTTCGCGCTATTTACTTATAGCCGCGAAGATTGCCGATCGTTAATTGCCCTCCTCCCCCCGCCTCTCTTGGAAACGCACGCCCACGGTTTTTCCCTTGGCGATCGACGAGAGAAGAGAGAATCTCGATCGATCGATCGACAGCGCGCGATGTATCTTCCGACCAGATGAAATTCATTTCGAATAATAATTTGTAGTAAATTTTTGAAACTTTAAAGTGTTTCTTTAGTATTCGGTGAATAGTTCTGTTAAAAGGAATCTGACGCTGGGAAAATCATCGATTGAAGAACTATTTTGTCTTTGAAATAAACGAGGCAATGAAACTACTCCAAAATACTCAAATGGAAGGAAAACATAATCAATGGAAATCAAGTATATAATTTATTAGCGTTACCACGGCGGAAATTTGTCTTAGCTTTTAATAGGCTACTCGTTCCTCGAACATTTGGCTCGTTAATGAACAAAATTTCGGGATATCTGTTAAACCTGTCACTTCTATCACAATCAAGTAACAAGTAAAGTTCCTTGCAAATAGTAAATAATTTATTTCATGAAGTGACAGATAAATCATTTAATTGAAAATAAATTAATTTAATTTTTATGTGAAATACTTGATAGATTATTTCTGAACTGAATTTAAAAATAACGTTATACGGACACTTTTCGAAACTTTTCAAATCCCGTTATTTCGATGAAAATACGGGAAGAAATACCAAGATGGCGGACCAAGATGGAGACCAAGATGGCGGACCAATATGGCGGACCAAGACGAAGCAAAATTTGAACGGGGACGCTCGAAGACGCGTAGCAACGAAAAAAGGATGAACGATGGCGTTCGACGATATATCGTATAGACGATTGATCGCGATATCGATTAACTGATCGATCGTAAAGAGATTTGGATCGCGGTATTGTCGTGGGAGCGTCCGGTTTTTTCTCTACTCACGAGTTGGTTTCCCCGAGCGAACGAGTTACTCGCAGGAGAAGACGAAGCGACGCGCGACGCCGCGTCGCGATCATCGAGGACACGATAATTGGCGAGCACGGGGTCAGTCCGACCCACGAAACTGTTTAATTATCTCTGATTACAGCGCTCTTTCATAGGGAGCGCGAGCCATCGCGCGAATCGAAAACTGTTACTTTCAACGGAACAATGATCTGAAGCATTCAGCTGAAATTGTTAAAGAATGGTTGCTATACATTACCGCTTCCACCACAAAATCCTAACCTCAATCTCGCGGATCATTCATGCATGAGGTGAACGAAGAAAGACTAAGAATTGCGAAAATTACGTCGAGAAAGACGAAAAAATATTCGCAAAGTATGGAAAACCATTAATATAAATGTTACCTCAAAGTTAGTATTATTGGAAAACTGTCCAATCGAATTAATAAAAGCGAAAGGTAGATCAAATTTTCACTGAAAATTCCAAAAATATATCTCGATGTAACCATTGCGAATACTTTTGTGCCCCATTTATTATCGGGCAGTTATGATAAAATTTTGTAGTGGAATCATTGTTTAGTTACAATAAAATATAGTTAATAGTGTATGATATTAGTATAATAATGTAACAAAATCATTCCACCTCAAATTCGTTCGATTTCAATGAAATTAACACACGTGATCCTCATATATTCATACATAAAGGAATTTCAAAATATCTATTATTCTGGAGATATATTCTACATCCATTTTTCATTCTAAAGGACATCATATTTAAAACACTTGAATACTTTCCAGCATATTCGTATTTTGCACGTTACCTTTCTATTCATATTTTATATTTTGTACTTTTGTATTCGAGTTACAGATGGAAAACCAAGGTTTCGAGGAGGAACGTCAACAGCCAGGGAGGAAAGAAACGCCCCGCGATTTGCGTCCGTTCTCGTTCGATTCGTCCGATGGCCACGTGTACGAGGACATTTTGCCTGGCGTGGAGGATCTGGCGAACCTCGCCGGGGCCCCGATCGGTCAGAATGCCCCCCGAGAAGAATCTTCGAACGCCAATTCGTCGCAATTTGACACGGACAGAGAAGAGACAACAACAGTAGTCGTAGCGACAACGTTTCGTCGCAATTTGACGTTACCGCTTCGACGAGGCACCGACCTCGACTTAGACTCCAGTGTTCGCAGCTCCTCCGTTCGTCTGACGAGTCGAAGTAGAATCGAGGAGGAGGGTCTGAAAAATCGTCTCGAAGAGGACGCGGAACTGACGGTTCGCGAGGGTGGCCTCCAAACCGAGTGCAATAGGCCGAATAAAAGACGCAGGAAAAAAGATTGCAAACATTGCAGAAGCAAGGCAAACGCCGTGGCGTTTAACAACGACCAACAGTGGCAGGTCGATCGCGAGATCGGCGAGAACGATACGATTCTGAGACGGAACAGGGACTCGAACGATGCGAGCCTCGATCCGCGCGATTTCACCGCGCTGGTGGCCGCGCGGCTGCCGAGACGAGAATTAGAGACGGGGGTACCACCGCGTGGCGACTCGCCCTCGGTGTTCAGCATCTCCGAGAAAATCGCCGGATCATCCCCGGCGAAGCTGAGCGGAAGCGAGCGAAACGGTCGCGCGAATCTCGTCCACTCGGCGGAGATCAACGAGAACGACGTTCTGATCGAGTCGGAGAAAACTCGGCCAAGTATGAGGGTAAACTCCATTTATTCGCAGGATCGTTGGTACACCAAAGAGCCGCCGATATTCTTCACCGACGTCAAGGAACACGGCTCGTTTCAGGTGAGCGTCGAAATTCGAAACTGCACGTGTCAATTTCTTTTTCTCTTTTCGTTAAATAACGTATATTTCCTAAATTAATATATATTAATATATATTCGTGTAATCACAACATGAGAAATTGTCAATAATTTCAACTGTCATTGGCTTCGCTCTCTTCACTGTAAATTTAAAGCCTGTTTCGATTAATCAGGTATTCGATTTCGTTCACACGCGTGAATAAGTTGATTGTCACTGGCGGCTAGTAGGTTGAGAACCGCAGTCAGAGATGCTTGGCGTGATTTTCGATTTCGGCCGCTAGATGGCGACGAGAAGTGTGTTTCTCGCTAGCGGTATGCTCTCCGACTACGATAAATTCGGACTCGAGGCGAAGGAAAGCATACTTACCTGGCGCAGAGGTTACCGTGATCATGAAGGCGGTTCCTCCAGGGCGAGGCTTTTCCATTGCACTACGGTTAGGCTGACCCTTGCGAATACCCCTAATGTGGGTATCTCGGGCGTATAATTTTTGATAGTCGGGACTGCGTTCGCGCTGTCCCGGATTATAATAATTCAAAAGTCAATTAGTTTTCAAATTATCCACGAGGATATATGGAAACGAAATTTTCATCCATCTCAAAGTGTGATCTTTGTATTTCGTTCTTAAATTAATTATTGAAAATCTGTGTTTTTATTTTGTAATGCTAAGTTCTTGGTTTTTGCTTTTTGTTCCTGATGTCTCTTCTTGGTCTTCTCTTCAGACTGTCCAATTGAATACACATTCTCATTTTCAAACGTTTTCGATTACCAAATGGGGGGGTAATATGGTGGACGTCACATGCACATACACATGCCCTTGATTTCGCTTGCCTTTTTAAAATTTTAATACAAATAAACAAATGAAAATATCTATCAACGTTAGAACAACCGTGTCAAAATATTCGACCTATGTCGTTATTATTAAAATGAATAAATTTATGAATAGATTTATACAATTGTGTCTCTGTCCAAACTAGTAGAAATTAATACTAATTTTGACAAGAACACCAAATAAAATTAATAATATAAATCATTCGTCTCTGAAAATACACTGTCATAAATGTACGAAATTTCAATGAAAAATTCTAAATTGGTCTACAATTTTGCAAATGACCGTTTTGGTAGTTTTTATGTTAAAGAATCAAACAAGATATCTGCATCAAAATCTTCTATCGATATACGACCAGCAGAAAACTTGACGGAAGACTGGAAGATATTTTTCGCGTAATTGGTTGCATAAATAACCAATTTGACGTGTCGATGATCGCTTCCACGACAGGAAGGAGCAGCAAATTTCGTTTTGTTTTCGATGTGCGTTTGTGCTCGCGCGTCTGGCGTTTGCCCGCCTTAAACGAGCAAAACGGAGCAAAACGGAAGTGGAAAACGTCTATCTATAGCCAGAGACGATGGTGTTTGGCCGCCGCGCTCTGCGCTCCATCGTCCGTCTAAGAATCGTGACGACGACGAACCTTCCTCGTTGGGACGTTGTTACGTTCTAAGGCTATAATTATACTATAGATTATACTTTATGATTTTTATTAGAACCAGACAAGACTTCCACTTCAAGACTTATTGATGTACAAATGTCGCAATACTGTAATACCACTGTACTGACTATAGGTCCTTTTCGTCGCGCTCTTACAGGGTGAATAGAAAGAAAAAAAAACTCCTAGAGTAAATAGTATTCACCGAAACGTGAAAAAAGTTCTAATAAACATGGGTGAGAAAATTAATTAGCTTCAAAGTTATTAAAGAACGATTTAAATTAAAAAAACCGTATTGGCTAGTTCCACGCGGCTCGACAGCGTTCCCTTGATGCAATTGTGTAGAAATATTTAGTAAATAAAAGTAGATAAAGTAAAAACTGTCCGTTTATGCACGTGGTTTAAAGGTTTCAACTGGAAAGAAAATAATTCGAAGAAGCTCCAATATGGCTGATGACAATATGGCGCTGCGATCGAAACAAAGCGCATCGCGCATGAATCAAGCATCGCGATCTCTCTGCATGGCGTTAAATCGCTTAAAAAACTGTGTTGAGTAATACAGCCATGCAGCGCTTCCTTCATGTAACTGAGAAAAATACCAAGCAATGCAAGAAAAGTCGATAAAGTAGAAACTGCCTATTTATACAGGTTAGATTAAATTAGAAGATTCAGTTTAGTTCAAAAGAAAGTAAGTAATTGGGAGAGGAAGCTCCAATGTGACCGACGACGACATGGCGCTGTGATCGAAACCGAGGGCATTGTAAATTAAACATCGCGATCACGCTGCTGCATGGCACCATTCAATAGAAAATCTAAGCAGCGCGATCGCGCCGCGTGGCACCAAAACGGTTGAGAATCGCGTTAGACGACGATGCCGCGACGAGTAGTAGTCAGTTGGACGCGGACCATCGCGTCGGAAGGCACGAATTAACCATTCGTTACACAGGTTTCTCTCTCTTGAACGACCGACCGTGATTCGCGATTCTTTTACCTCTGCATTTATCAAAAAACAGAGAAGAAAAAATAGACACGCATGATATATTTTAGACGCAGTTTCGTAGCGTCACCAGCGTAGGTTATATTTATCCGCGTTATCGAGCGTGGAAAATTTGAAAATTCGGACGACGCTTGTGAAAGAGGAAAAGGAAAGGAAATTGGCAATTATCGATGTCGATAGATCTCGCGCCGCGCCCTCTGTTCGGCGCCGGAAAACTGAGTTTCAGAACGCTATCGGGAAATAGATAAGCGATTATCTAGCGCCGCGTCACAGAGGAGAATGCAGTACCGATGGCCGAGTTTCAGGTAAATCCGCGAATAAGTAGAAGAAGCCTCTCTGCTCCACCGTGATCGATCGACCTATTCGACCGACATCGAACGATACTCGAGCTTGCGTTTTCAGAGGGCCTACTCCCTCCCGATGCGAACGCAGACCCCGTCCTCCCAAAATCGGATCAACCTGCGACGAAGCGTCAGAGGGGAACCACCTCCGCATCCGGCCAGACTTCGGAAGCACAGACACGGCTGGACCTTGCATCTGGCGCATCCTCTCGAGGCTTCCGGGTGCAGCAGGTCTCTCGTGTTGATCGCGTTGCTGATACTTCTGGGTATCGGTGCTGTCGCCCTGTACATCGCGTTCGGTAAGTATACCTTGCTACCTTAAATCTCTTAACCCTCTATGGGTTCGTGTAACTTTCAAGTCACGTACCAATATATCGATATTTTATTAAATAATTGAACTTTTCTGCACAAGATGGCGCATACGTCTTGTTGTACAATGTCTCCTTATTAACCAGCAACATTCTTGATAACAGTTGTCACTTCTATTCTGAAATGTCAATTTTATAATCAAAATTGAAACTGAATTCATTGTTAATCCGTATTCGTAGGTTGACATTTGTTGATTTTACGTTGCACAAAAATGTTTTTACAGTCGAGAAAGATATTCGGCCCATAGAGGGTTAACAATTTCCGTCTCATAACAATTTCAGTACTCGTCACGAAGAAATGGCAATTCTTTTTCTTTGTGTGTGCGTGTTATACATTTTAGTTGATATATATATCGTGTAACTCGTATTAGCAGTATTAATTACGTATTGATTTTACGTTGAAAAATGTACGCAACTTCCAAACCATAGTTTCCAGCACTATCGCCACAATTTTTGGCGATACTTGTCTGATTGTCTGAAAATGTTTGGAACGAAAATTAATCAGCATTCGCTCTTCTATAAATTTCGAAAAAAATTCGTTTTCACAGAAACTCAAGGTTACCTCTATTTTGTAAACACTATTGTAAATTTTTCACCTGACAGCGTCAAAACTGACGTCAAAACGAATTCAACGACCTACCGTACGTATGACCGTACGAAATCTTGAAAAATAATTTCCTACGCCACGAAAATACGACCTGCCAGACCATCGTGCGATGTTTTCTTATGTTTATATTTCAACGATCGTCGTAGTGAATTTAACCGCTTCGCCTCGACGTTATTTCCGCTCGATGAATCGAGACGCGACGACGTCCGTTGACCGTTTCTTCCTCGAGGAAATGGATATTTTTAGTCACCAACGTTCATCCACCGCTTCCTTCTTCGAATCATCGCCTCGTTATCGCTAGCAACGATTCTAAGTCTCTAATAACCTCCTGTCGCAGAACCCGAGAAGCTGCAGATCATTCAACAGTACCTGAAGTCGCCAACAAACGGTTCGTCGTCCGACGACAACATCGATGCGTCGACTACTGGGACGTTTTTACGGGTGTCGAGCAACGACACGTCGAGCGTGTCACCGACAATACCGACGCGACAGCAACCCTCGGTCGGTAACACTCTCGCTCCAATCAGTATCCTTTTCAATGGCGACTCGTTACTTTCGACGAGTCGCGCTCCGCCAGCCTCCGAAACGGAAACGGAAGCTACCACTAGTCCGTCCAGTCTCAACTCTACCAGGTACTGCGATGATTGCCTGCCAGAGGAGGTCTGCGTGGCTCTCGTCGACGAAGAGGTACCCACTTGCAGGATCGCCCTCGATCCCAAGGATCCAACCGGCTGTGCCGGCTTCTGTCTCATCAACAAGCAAAGGTGTCATCGTCTGGACGTCGACGCGTTCAGGTGAGTCAGCTTTCGAAACGTTCGACCCGAAGAAGGAAAAAAAGAAATAAACAAATTCATATCGTGTGGATTTTCCCGCCGACAGGTGCGTCGAGGTGGAACATTATTGCCTGGACGACGAGTGGACCTGCCTGAACACGCTGTGCATCCCCCTCGAAAAGCATTGCGACGGGCATATGAATTGCTACGACCACTCGGACGAGTACAATTGCGGTACGAACGCGCGTATACGGCATTAGCCTAGTTTTACGCTTACCACTCTTTCTCTCTATTATCTCTATTATCGGCTTTGCCGTTTGTGCGGCTTCAGTTTGCCAGTTTGTCGCGATACGGAATAATCCGACACGTAAGCCCGCTCGATAATTCGCGTGCACGCCGACAGCTCTCGACCACGCGCGTTTGTTTTGGTAACAAGTTTTATGGCGTGAAACGATGACGGAATGAGCTACAGTAGCCAGCCCCCTCACTTAAGTGTTCATAATCGGAACCGAAAACGAAAGCTTAACTTCTTGCACTGGAATGACGAGAATTTTTTGTCCCAAAATTGCAATATTTTCTCAGTTTTAAGTATATTTAAATGTAATCCAGGCAAAACAAATAATAAATTTATTACTTTTTGGTAATAATTTCCAAGTGATATCGTACCGACGAGTTGAAAAAGAAAACTACGAATTATTGCATACGGTTTGGTCACTCGTTATGGTCCGCGAATCAGTTGCCAGCGCAAAGGTTAACCTCTTGCGTTGGAATGACGTGCACGTCGAGAATTTTTTGTCCCAAAATTACAATATTTTCTCAGTTTTAAATATATTTAAATGTAACCCAGGCAAAACAAATAATAAATTTATTACTTTTTGGTAATAATTTCCAAGTGATATCGTACCGATGACTTCAAAAAGAAAACTACGAATTATTGCATATGGTTTGGTCACTCGTTATGGTCCGCGAATCAGTTGCCAGTGCAAAGGTTAACCTCTTGCGTTGGAATGACGTGCACGTCGAGAATTTTTTGTCCCAAAATTACAATATTTTCTCAGTTTTAAATATATTTAAATGTAACCCAGGCAAAACAAATAATAAATTTATTACTTTTTGGTAATAATTTCCAAGTGATATCGTACCGACGAGTTGAAAAAGAAAACTACGAATTATTGTGTTACGGTTTGGTCACTCGTTATGGTCCGCAAATCAGTTGCCAGCGCAAGAAGCTAAGTGTATTCTGCTATATCGCGCCGAAATATCGGTGTCAAATATCACTCGTTTTGTATTTCGCAAGTGTCATATTTCACGCGGCCGGTAAGGTAGCGTAAATGAGATGGTTCCAATTCCAATAATTGATTGGGATAGCGACGAACACTTAAATGAACAACACTTACAAGAAAAAATACGGATGCTTAAGCGAGGATTACTGTATTGTCTCTTTTGTTGCAGACTGCGATCTGCAGACTCATTTTCAGTGCGGTAACGAGACCTCCTGCCTTCCGCTGGAAAAGAAATGCGACGGCAAGATTGATTGCTGGGACGCTGCCGACGAAATTAACTGCACCTTGGGTAAGATAAGTGCTGGTTCGCCAATTATTGAATCGTCGAAATACAATGGGTGATCGGTTAACGAACAATTTCACAAAAGATTATTTCGACTGCAAACACATTCGAATAACGAACTCCTCACACCGCGACGCTGTGTGTAAAATTTGTAGAACTGTATTTTACTGCCATCTATGAACGATTAACGAACAATTCGAGTAGTGACATTGTTTTGAACGGATCGTGTTCGTTAACCGATCACTCACTGTAGTTATCTTAACGTACACCTGTCCTCCCTCCATTTACACGGAGTATATCTATTTTTCAAAAAGTTAATTTAAAAAGAAGAATGTGTGATCGTACTTGAAACAAAACTAGTAAAATTTTAGTAAGAATTATATATATTTCAGAAGCGTGTTGACTTTGTTAATTATACGATCAGAATGATTCTTCGCTTTGGTAGCTGAGAGAAAACATACGACCGCTAAGGGTTAACTGTTTTATCGATGCTTTTCATAAGAACCGCGTAAATGGAGGGACGAGTGTACGGGGTGGAAAGAATTCGATGGAAATAACATGTAGAGAACCATAAAATTAATCTTGATCTTGAATTTCCGACGAGTTGAATTCCTCGTAGTTTCATTTTATTTCCATCTATTTCTCTCTCTCTCTCTCTCTCTTTTTCTTCGTCTTCTCTCCTCCTTCAAGGGTCAAGGTCTTTCTCAACTTTTCTGTTTGTTTTTTCTCTGTTCTTCTGTGTAGGTCTTAATCTCGGTGGGTGTGAGTACAAAAACTCTCGTTCATTCGATACACGCTGCACGCGATTGCACGCTCGCTGAACGCACGCTTCTTCACGCATTGCACGCACGATTCCCCCGTATCCCTCTTTCCACAGTTTTTCAGAGTTTCTCGTCGATCGAAAAATATCGTCGTTCGATCGGTGTGCTTTGACACGCTTTAAAAGAAAAAAAAAAAAGAAAAAAATTCGCGCGCAACGCTTGCTTCGTTAGCGTCAACGTAAATCCGGAACAACGTTTCTTTTGCCATATGATGCCAGCCTGCCCTTCGGAAAACGAGTTCACGTGCAGCAACGGCCAGTGCATACTGAGGGCCCGCTTCTGCGACAGTTTGCCAGACTGCCTCGACGGATCTGACGAACCTCATGGCTGCCAAGGACGGTGCAACAAGCATGAGTCCACGTGCCAGTAAGTCTAATAATCCAATTGTTTTTTTTTCTTTTTTTCTTTTTTTTTTTTGGAGAAATTTCAATGTTGCTCTCTTCACGCAGAAACAACAGATGCATTACGAAGGGAATGAAGTGCAACGGGGTGGACGACTGCGGCGACGGGACCGACGAGAGGCACTGCAAGGATCGATTCTCTTAACTTTTCTTCACGCGTATTTTCCTCTTTTATTGCGAATCGATGTATTTTAAATCGTTGTACATAACTGTGCTTGTACAGACACGCAGTGATGTGGAATAAACCATTTACAAAGGCGGAACACTTGACGACATCAAGAGTGCAATTATATAGGAAACGATATTTATGTATTTTATTATTGTACCGTATGCGACAGACTACAAACGTCGATTTTTACTGTGTAACCTATTTGTTTTCTGTAACTCTCTGTTATGGATAAAGTATATTTCCTTACATGCGATATATGTATGTATATATATATATATATATATATATATATATATATATATATATATACACATATATGTTACTGAATAGATCTTCGTTTTAAACATAGTGCATTGTCTACTCGTAAACTATTTGTACACACTTAGAATCGTATATATTTTATACAAGTGATTATTAACGTATGTATAAAGTCCATGTACAGGGTGATTGTTAAATGCATGCCCACATTTTAAATGACGAATCTGCATTAAAATATATAAAGTATCGTAATATATATATATATATATATATATATATAAAATATATAATATATATTACACGTGAAGTATGTCCTGTATAGTTTATATTTGAGTTGTAGATAATTGAAGAAAATGTTCGCCTTGTGTCTCAGCGCGATGCTACTGCGTGCCTTAGCATTGAATTCTACATTTGCTCGAACATACAAAGTCGAACGATACTCGATTGATTTCTCGAGTAATCTTAGATGCATCCTGAATCATTTCTTGCAGATATACGATAAGTTTTATATCACATCGACAATAAAAGTTTAGTCGATCGAGTTTCGTTCGACTTGCATCGATAAGTATCTTTTGCATATACAGAGAAAGCACATAGTGGGCGGCATTCTCTTCGATCATCTACGTATAATCCGAAAACTAAGGTTACGCAGCATGTAGATCCATGTGATATTTTTCTTTTTTTAAATCTATCTTATCGTGCAGATTTATCATCCAAAATACAGACGTGCATTTAATAATCACCACTGTATACAAGTTCTGTATATATATATATATATATATGTTTATCTTATCTATATCATATCTTCATCATATCTTTATATACAGATATATCATACGCACATCTCGATATTGCTTTCAGTAAGATTAACGCTTCCAAATGTATATTTCCTTCGTTCTTTCGAACGATTAATTCTCGGTCTACATCGGTGGTAAATTAGAGAAATTCATCCGGCTCTCTTGGTGCGTCGAGATCGCGGTAGTGAATCACTGGTCGAAAGTCTCCTCCGCCGCCGCTGCAACGTTCAATAAAGATTAATCGATATTGTTTCTCGACAATGTGCTCGTTGTAAAAATTTCTCGCGACACGATGCAGTTACGCGCGAATGCAAATCCTAAGATAATTGGCGACCAACCGGACATAGGATTCGAACGGAAACATGGGATGTAAAATAAAGCACACGTAAATAGAAACAAATAATTTTATTTGCTGCTCATCGGCATATAAAATTACAGCGTCTATCGATCCTGCTTCTTGTTTTTTTTCTTTTTGCAAAGAAACGCGAAATATGAGAATTTCCTTTGAAGTACAAAGATATTTTCACGCGCGTTTCTTTCTTTATATACACACGAGTTGTCAACGATATCGCGTAAAAGCAGGAAAGTGTGCTGATTTTTGTAACACATCGCGGTTAAATGGACGGTTCGCTCGAAAGTACTCTGTGTTACATAATCCAGATATGAATCTGCTAGTACGAATTTGTATCATTTTTTTTCTTTTTTTTTTTACTTCCGTATGCAAGAAACCCGAAATGGTAAAACTTAGAACATGTCCATGTCTAGCTGGTCCAAATCGTTATAATTAATAATAGGCCTCGAAGTTGAGTCCGGTGCAGCCCTGTAAAATACCGTATCACCACGTTCAGTATATCGGGAGAAGAATTTAGGAAAATCGCCGGTGATCGATTTGTCAAGCTTCGAGAATTTTAATGCGTTTCGTTGTTGTACTAGAGGCTGACTTTACAGTACTCGGTGAGTCGCGTAAAATTCAAGGAAAAAGAATGTCCTTACCGTCCTCGATTAAAACCACCGCGGTTGGAACGTGGCATTCCGAATCCTCCACTGAATCCTGTCCCGTAACTCGAACCATAACCTCCTCTGCTACCACCGTAACCAGGTCCGTAGCTTCCAAATCTTGATCAACAAATCAGTGTAGTTAACGATCAGCAAATAATCGTATATCGTACCACGTACGAATACTAATGCGTTCTAGCAAACACTTACGTCGTACATCCATAAGGGGTAAATCCTTCGCGTATGCTCTCCCTCGGTGGTGCTTTGTTTCCCGGATGTTCGGGTAGCTGTGGTCTCTTTGGATCTCTCAAGTAATTATTGAAATATTCCGCCTCCGCTTTCACCTCTGCTACTTTCTCCGCGTGCTTATTGAAAATATGCTTCCGAATGAAGTCTGGCCCTTTGAACTTTTTCCCGCTAAGTGGGCACAACCATTTATCCTTCGACAGTTCTTGGGTATTGGCTTGAACGAACTTTTCTACTTCACTAATTTAAAACATCAAGGAGATAATAAACAAGGAAAAGCTCAACGTGCAGTAAAAAGCAAGAAAAAAAAAAACAAATGAAAGAGGATACGCTTCGGCATTTTTAGCACCCAACTTGTCGTACTCCTCTTGTGACAAGGTTGCAACTGGCTGCAAGAACGCTGCCATTTTACTCTCGAAATTGCGACAGTATTCAGACAATTCGGTGATGGTCACTTTAGCAGTAGGAGGAGATCCTCTAACGTGCATTATTCCACATCTATTTGGCATTTCGTCCTCGTTTGGATATTCACAGTGATTGTAGTAATCGACTGAATGAACTACTCGGAGATAAAGTATCAGCCTGTCTAATACCTAAAAGGAAATAATAATCAAGTAACAAAAAAAAAAAAAAAAAAAAAAAAAAAGAAACTTTGTGTATAGCTGTCACACGTTTCTGTACCTTGATGAGTGATGGATCTCTTTCGATTGGACCATCTCCGTCACCACCTAATTGACCCTCTTCTTTGTCACCGGACATTCCTAACAATTCCTCTTCTTCGGCCGATGCCTCTTCTATCAGATAGTCGGTTATGTTCTTCAACACTGGATTTTTAGACGACAATCCAAATGCCTGTAGAAACATACGTCAAGATATTTCAACGAGATCATTATAAAGCACTATCCACAAACGTGTAAATTAGACGCTGCTCAACTTCATGTACATTTTGGATACTTTTATTTTCTTTGCTGTCGTCATCCTGTTTCAGCGTGTTATCGTCTTTTTTTTCCTCGTTCCACAAACCAACTCTGCTGTCCAGATTGTGCACAATTTTAGCACTCAACTTGATGTCGTGTCTGACTATTTGTTTGTGAGACGTTAGACCATTTACCGTGCGTATACGACGCGAGAGATCTCGGTTTACTATAGCACCGAGTTCACAGTCTCGTAACTGTAAGCAACATGTTTGCGATACTTTAATTTCTTCTTATTTATTCAAATACCTGTACACACGTTTTAATTGCTGGGTCAACATACCCGAATGTTGTTTAAACTCCAACATATCTCTTTTATGTTCACTTGTCTTTCGAAAGACACCCATCCTCTTCTGAACCATCTTCTTTCCGGTTGGGGATCCGCTATGGCGACTCGTAAAAATCCAGGAAAACGTTTGCACATCTATTTTTTTTTTTTTTTTTTTTTTACCAAATATTCATACATTTATCTAGGGAAGTGTAACCAACAAACGTATATGACGTAGATACAATTACAACGACTAACCGCTTCGACCTCTGCCTTTGTTATCGTGGGTGCCAAATTACGAAGGAAGATACTGCTGGTTTTGTGCAAGGCTCTGGGTTCTTTTTCCTTATCTTCACTAGCTAGATCGATCACTGCTTCTGGCTCCATGGTAGACTTTTTAGCTTCCGGCGGCGGCTCACTGCTTCCTTTAGTCCCTCGATCGTCTTCTTTGCTATCTTGCGCATCAGTATTTTCGTTGCTAACATCCGCTTTTCCAGTTGTATCTGGAACGAATTCAGTTAAAACGTAATTTACAATTTCAAGATGAATTTAGCAAGTTATCGAAACGTACGAGGTTCTGCTTTCGACGTATTCGGCTTGTTACTGTCGCTGCCAGAGGAACTGCTACTGCTGCTGCTGCTGCTGCTGCTACTGTTACTATCAGTCCGTTTTCTCTTTTTAGTATTAACTTCCTCTGGTTTACCTGGTATCAAAGTTAAAAGGAAAAAGACAATAGAACAATAAGTATTACATGTTACTTGACAAACGAAACGAGTACCTGCGCCATCCGCATTGTCCTCTTTTTTTATCTCTTCTATATTTTCCTCCGTCTTTTCAATTTCTTCCATCGAGGTTTCGTCCTTCTCTGCACTTTTCATCTCGGCGTCTGTGGTCTGTCCATTCTTTAAATTCTTTTCCGTTCGTGAAACTTCGCCTTCAGCCTTAGCCGCGTCGCTGCAATTTAATACAATCAATTTTCTTCTTTCATTTTTTTAACAGATACCAGTCCATACCTATTATCAATTTTTTTCTCAACAGCAGCTTTGTTTTTCCCGTCCTCTTTGTCTTTGACTGTCTCTTTAATTGCAATCATGTTCATCGGTTTTGCGTCCAAGACTTGCAAGTCTTCTTCTGTGCCGCCTTCTAGTTTAATAACCACTGCATCCAACAGATGCAGCAAAGCATCGGCCTGGTCAGCATCCACAGATACTTTATCTATCTCTCCAACTTCGAGCATTTCCAGGAACACTTCGACACGTTTCTACAACAGAAAGAAAGAAGAAAAAAAAAAAACGGTAGAAATAACAAAGTCGATAGATAAAACACATATTAATTAATTAAAACACATATCAGAAATTATACCTTAAGAGCTGCCACCTGTTCTTCTTTTCTTTTCACTGACTCTTCCGGATGATACTTTATTTTGAACCTGGTGGAATCGGTGGAAGAACGTGATATTTCAATCAGTTTTGAAGTAAATTTCTCGCTTAGTTAAAGCAAACAGACGTACAATTTGTGGATTTATTATTTACGTAGATTCGAGAAAAGTGCATTAGAATTAAGTTAGTTGTACTAAATCCTCAATATAGTTTTATACTGAAAATATATATATATATATATATACATATATATATATATATATATATGTTCGCGTAAGCACGAGCGTGCTTTTTATTGAATATACATGTGTGCATGTGTGTGTGTATATATATTTACTTAATCGTGAAAAATTTGTCGCGATAGATGTTGAACAAGAGATAGCAGAAATTGTTACGTTTCCCATCCATATTTAGAGCGAATCATTCTTCGTGACTAAGTGATTATTATTGTATCCTTTTCCTCGAGACGATTATTTTACAAATATTATCAGTTTTACTGTCAACATTGTCGGTTACAGAATGAAGCCTCACCTGTAGAGTCTGATATTTCTACTCGCTTTTCTCGTCGACTCAGAGGTCTATTGTAACGATATATTATGTCAGAAATAATTAAACGGGTTTAGAACGCGGCCTATCGCGAGCGTGTTTGGGCTTTGCGCGCCCAGCTCGCATCTTTGCTCAACTACCTAATAGGAACCTCGATTCTTCTCTGATGCGCGAAACGCGATATGCATAAAATATCGTACGCAAAAATAAACGAGCGAGGTGACTCGTGCCCAAGACATAAGGTGTTGCTGGCTGTACACTGTAGGGATAGACAGAGCTGGTCATATTGCTTGCAATTATCGATAAATTTGTGTCTGCAATTTAGCAAAAATTATAAAACTACTAACGTACGTACCCTAACGTACTTCTGTTCGACGTACGTATACATATACGTTCTAAGCATACGTACCCGAACAGACAGTTTGGCAACTTCGTTAGGATTAAAAGATTATTTTCTACAGTGGACACAACTTTCATCATGTGACAAACGCGACTCCCGACGCGGGAACATGGATTACAAGTTTACTGCTATTCAACGGGGAATAACAGCCGAGCCACTGTAGAAATTAATTATTTTCATATCCACATTCAAGTACGGCTGAGCTTCACACGATGTGTTAAAAATGATATCAAGACCATTATTACTGAAAACTAAAAGGTGAAATATACCATTCCTCGTCCTTGTGTGCAACGAAGAATTCATTCAACTGTTGCCTCCTGAATTCCAATTTATACTCGTTATATCGCTTAATAGCTTCCTCGTCTGTAATCGAATCCTCCTGAGTGCCAAGAAACGCTTTGAAAGACATCATCGGCGGTTGGGTCTCAACGTTGCTGTTGCTGAAGTTGCCAGCTACCTCTCGACTGCACAGAACATGGAACAGGGCTTACAATCAGCCGTGCAGGCAAAACAGACACACGAGCGCTACCTCAATCGAGCCAACAATCTTGGAGTAAATCGACTCCTTTTCTGCATGCTCGCGATACAACCTCTCTTTTTCATGACAGTGGCGTTCATAGGCCAATGGCAAATTCACAAAAGCAGAGAAAATGAAAAGGAAAAAAAGAGATAAAGATAGAGGGAGGGAGAGAAAAAAACAAAATCTATATGAAAAATAAAACATATGAAACACACACCTGTTACTGTTGCCGTGGTTTCCATAGTGATGATTGCCATGGTGGGGAGGTGGATAATGGTCAGGGCCCCAGGAAGTCGCGCCTCCTCCTCCACCGCCACCGTAATAATCATGCCCGTATCTCGGACGATCGTCCCAATCTGCTCTCATTCTCTTCATCGGAGGGGCCATCTCTTGCGACCTGCCAGGACTGTACCTGTCTCGTCCTCCACCTCCACCTCCGCGGTACTCTCTGTAGTCTGGACGCTGTCTAGGTCTGCTAGACCACTCTCTGAAATAATCACTGCCGTTACAACTATAAGAGGTTCTTTGTTCGCTAAGTGTGGCTTGCTCGTCTACGTTGTCTACGTCGTCTAATTTGACATCAATGAACGAATTGGTTACCTATCCACCCAATCGTCCCTTCTTCTATCATCTCGCCGACCCTCTCTGGAGTAAGATTCGGTTCTCTCCCCTCTGAATTTATCTCTCCTCTTCCTATCGTACTCGTCGTCGGAGTCACCCATAATGGAAGAATTTAATGCTAAACAAACAATGCTACAAGCAAGTGAGAAAGAATCTAACGCTACAAACATACGATACGAATAAGAAAGAATCCAATGCTACAGACAAGATACAAGATACAAGTTTTTTTTGCGACGATTTGATCGTACGTAACTCGATCACAAACATTAGCACTATTCCCTGGAATCGTTAATCCACCCAAATGGAAAAAGAGGTTAAGTACGCAGTCGGGATACACACATATCAGCACGTGGTCTACAAATCGTTACTTCGATCAATGTAGTTACACTTACGCGACGCGTAACAAACATTCACGAACGTACACGCTGTAGAGCTACCGACTATTTGGAAATTTTTTTCGAACAAAATGTTCGAACGAAGCGGCGGTCGAGGGTCTTTACAACAGACTGTCCAAATTCCTAGTAATCTGGTGATTCGCGTGGCGCTGTGAGTAACCGAGGGAGTAACCTGTCCGAGTCAAGGAAACTGAGAGCAAGTAAAAACACTCACCCACTCAAACTATACCGTTGAACGAAACCAAAACTCCACCATGAAGGACTCTTACCACCGTGCGTCACCACCAAAGTACTATTCTTTACGACGTGCGGCGTCAGATCGTTGCAATCGATAGCGCACTCGCGCGTCGACTTGCCTTTCGTCGAGTGGCGCGAGATTCAAACAGGCTTCAGTCTTACGTCGGTAGTACCGCGTACACTAATAGATATTTCTTCGTGTAATTCAACTATCCAATTTAATACGTTGTGTAGATCGTATGCCATTCTGTTTTTATTTCCATTTCTAACACTTAACACATTGTATATGTTATTCTGTTTTTACTTTCTACGTCTGTAGTTTGAATGGCAAACGCTCTCGAACTGTAGTGTTCGATCGAGAGGAATTCATGTTATGAAACGTACACGATTTATACGGATAAATTATCTGAATCGGCATTTTCACGTGTGGCCAAGATCATTTTGTCTCTGGCGTCGGTAGTTTTTCGAGAGAATAGTAAATATTACAATGTTTAGTAAAACACGAAAACATCAATAGTCTCTCTCGTTTTGTTTAAATTCTTTGAGATTTATTACAGCTATATCTGTAGAACTAAAATAACAGAGTAAACGAGAATATAAATTTTATACATTAAGGTTACAGTCTTTAACGTAATACTAGGCCGGGATATCTGGTTTAACAATTATTATGTTGAATTTTAGAGGTAAAAATAATTTGTATTTGCTGTACAAATGGTTCCTGATAGTTTAATCCTATGTTGTGAAACATATGTGTATATATATATATATATATATATATATATATATAGTTTAATCTATATTGTGAAATATATGTATATATATATATATATATATATTTAGTTTAATCCTATGTTGTGAAATATATGTATATATATATGTATATATATATGTATATATATTTAGTTTAATCCTATGTTGTGAAATATATGTATATATATATGTATATATATATGTATATATATGTATATATATGTATATATATGTATATATATGTATATATATGTATATATATGTATATATATGTATATATATACATGTATATGTATATATGTATATAGTGAAATATATGTATATATGTATATATATACATGTATATGTATATATGTATATAGTGAAATATATGTATATATATATATATATATATATATAGTGAAATATATATGTATGTTTTATTTTTCATAAAATTTAACTTTTATGCAAAATTTAAATAAAATTTTTTATCTTTATTAGTTTCAAGTTTATTTTTCTGTCGAGTAAGGACATTTATAAAAAAAACTAGCACGTATATTTTCTTTCAGTCTTTAGCGATAAGAAATCAACATGTCGACAAGGTGTTAAAACATTAGAAACAGGAAAATCTGCTAATACGATCGCATATAGTCGCCTTGTAGACAAGATTGGCATCTGTTCGACGATTTTGTGTTCGAAATGACACTTGAATTTCAAAAAATAGAAAAACTGTTAGGAACTGAAAACCTACGGTTTTTCCGCAACCCGATATCAATCTCCTATCCGGGACATCGATGAAACGCATGCCGTTTAACGTTTATTCTATAAATAATTGTGCGATCATGCGGCAATAATTGATCGTCGATTTTCTTCAGCGCGATTCGCAGAAAATGCGGGATCGTCTGTCGTTCCAGGCATCGAGAGGAATATCAATCTGCCGATCAGAGATATAGAAATCGCGAGCAAACATTTCTACTCGAAAGTAAAAATCTCTCACGAAGAGAGAGAGAGAGAGAGAGAGAGAGAGAGAGCAATTTCACGAGAGAGGAAATTTCCTGAGAAAAGGGACAGCTGCTTTTTTCTTCTCGTGACTATTTTATTCTTTATATGCACGTAGCAGAAACGAAGAAGAAAAAGAAGAGTCGAGCGACCGAAGAAGAGACGAAGATAAAAATTTCTCTCTCCGCCGAGGAGGAGAGGAATTTGCACGATCTCTTCGTCTCTTCTGCCTTTCGGGAGGAAGACGTGAGAGGAATCGCGAGTTCTCGTGGAAACTCCTAAAGTCGGATGACGTCGGCGAAGCCAGCCAGTCGATTATCTTATTGTGTCTTGATTATTGTGCGCGACACTGTCACGCGAAACACCGTCCGGTAGAAAGAGTCGAACAATTATTACTCATTGCCACCCACGTACGGACGCGCGCTTCTTCGCACACGACGGGGATGATGCACCTTTCACCGCCAGGGGGGTATCCTTATATATAGAAGTATGCTCGAATCGCGAGAAGATCATCGCGTCGAGTGATCAAGGACTCGAGCGTGACGACTAATCGCAGGATGATCGGGATAACTGAAACGATCTTGATCCGGTTCGTGGTGTTCGTCCTTCTGATCGCCACGGTCGTTCTTGGTTCAGGTAAATCCATCAAGTTCTTCGTCTTTTTTGTTTCTTTTTGTTTTTCTTCGCGTCGCTTCTTCTCCATCCAGCCGACGTTATTGCGCAATTATTACGTAGCCGCGACATTGGGGGATATTGCATTCCAGTAATCGACGATGTTGTAAACTGTGGTTTTTTTTTTTAGGACCGTTCGAAGGAAACGACGGAAGTCTAGCGTACAGTAAGTACCGTACAGTGATTCGAAGCTTCGAAGAAGTTAGTGACTAGGGCCGTGAGAGTAGATTTTCGCTAACTGTTTTTCATTAACTCGGGGGGAGGACAGGTAGCGCGTCGGCGTCGGCGAGCGCGTACGCGGCCGCAGATGGCTGGCAGCGATTTCCTGGAAGCCACGACGGGCACAAAGGGATCCGCAGCTACGACAACGACGGCAGCAATCGGCCGAACGACGATGTCCAGGGAAATCGTCGGGATACAGGCTGCTCCAAGTGCAAGTGGGAGAACGACGATTACTGGGAGAAGGACTGGGAGGACGAAGCTGAACCGGAGGAAGAAGAAGACGACTGCTACGACGATGGACAGTACAGAGAACACGATCACGGACATGGGAACAAAGGAGGATCGCCTCCGGGCGTGCAGAAATTAGCGAGCGGTGTGGGAGGTGGTGGTCCTTCGTTTGGAGCGACACCAGTCCAGCAAGGAGGACCCTGGAACGCCAAGTCGCCCGTGTCCGGTCAGCAATCTGGACCAGGGTGGCCCACGAGTCCTGGAACACCGCCGAAACCCACCTGGAATCAAGGATACGACAATGGCCCGTGGCCAAGTGGAACAGGTTCGCAGCCTTCTGGAAATTTGCCGAGGCCTGGCGACGCTAGTGGGCCGAAAACAGGTTCCGAATGCTCCGGCGGTTATCAACGTGGCACCGGTTGTGCTCAAGGTTAGCTAGAATTTTTACGTCTGATTTGCATGTCGGTGACAATGCACAACGCAAAACGCGGCAGGTTGTCGTTGTTGCGCGTGAATAAACGACTGTTATAAAGGATAAATCTCGCGCATACATTTGCATAAATTTCAAAATGCTGTGAAAATACACAAAGATCACGTCGATCGATTTCTAATTCAGGTTCCAGCGGTGTTGGCCCCGTGAAACAACTGCCGTTTGGTGGATTTCACCCTGGAAACGTTCAGAAAGAAACTCCCTCGGATTATTCCGCGGGCCCTACGGCAGTTTATAATCCTCAAGGATCTCCAACTGTCCAAGGATGTTCCAACAGTCCTTATGACGCCAATTGCGCCGATAAATCGGTCGATGGAACAAGACCGAGCGACAGTCTTGTTGCACCTTCATATGGACCCACTGCGGGACAAGGACAACATCCTGGTAGTGGATCGCCTCAAAGTAGTCCTTTTGGACCATCAAGTCAAGGACAACATCCTGGTAATAAATTGCCTCACAGTAGTACTTTTGGACTTTCAGGTCAAGGACAACATCCTGGTAATAAATTGCCTCACAGTAGTCCTTTTGGACTTTCAGGTCAAGGACAACATCCTGGTAATAAATCGCCTCAAAGTAGTCCCTTTGGATCATCAGGTCAAGGACAACATCCTGGTAGTGGATCGCCTCAAAGTAGTCCTTTCGGACCTTCAGGTCAAGGACAATATCCTGCCAGTGGATCGCCAAAAGAGAACTCTGGTTTCGGTACAGGACCATACAGAGGATTTCCAGGAATCTCTACAATTCGACCGGAAAATCCTCCAAACTTTGGTGCTGTGACAAACGCAGTAAGTTCGAGCGTGGCATACGCATCAACGGGATCGGGAGTTGGTTATCCTGCGAGCGGGCCATCAACTCCAGGTTCTACTTACTCACCGCACACGCCAGGTTCTCCAGGTTTTTCGGGTGGAAACGTTCCTTATGGGTCTCAAAAGCCTAGTCACCCCAACGTTAAAGGACGTCCTTCGGGTACCATGCCTAAACACGATGCTTCCAAGGATGGAGAAAGCAAAATCTTCTATATAGACGTAAAACCTGCACCAGGAAGTCCTGTGGGAGTTAGACCTCGCACGACTACAAGTACGCCTTACACTGGCGTCGTAAAGACAACTCCTTTTCATCAGCCTGGTTTTTACGATGGTCCTGGAACGACGAAACCTACTCCGTATCATGGTTCTGGTACAACGAAACCTTCCTATCAACCAGCTCCTTACGGTGGTCCCAGTACAGTAAAACCTTCCTATCAACCTCCTCTTTATGATGGTCCTGGAATAACAAAACCTTCCTATCAACCTACTCCTTACTATGGTCCTGGAATAACGAAACCTTCCTATCAGCCTACTTCTTATAGTGGTCCCAGTACAGTAAAACCTTCCTATCAACCTGCTCCTTATGATAGTTCCGGTACAACAAAACTTTTCCATCAACCTACTCCTTACGGTGGTCCTGGTACAACAAAACTTCTCTATCAACCTAGTCCTTACGATGGTCCTGGAATAACGAAACCTTCCTATCAGCCTGCTTATGATGGTCCCACAACAAAACCTTTCTATCAACCTGCTCCTTATGATGCTGCCACAACAAAACCTTCCTATCAACCTGCTCCTTATGATGCTGCCACAACAAAGCCTTCTTACCAGCCAACTGCTTACAGTGGTCCTGGTACAACAAAACCTTCCTATGAACCTGCTCCTTATGATAGTCCTGGAATAAAGAAACCTTCTTATCAGCCTGTTCCTTACGGTGGCCCTGGTACAACAAAGCCTTCTTATCAACCTGCTCCTTACAGTGGTCCTGGTACAACAAAGCCTTCCTATCAACCTGCTCCTTATGATAATTCCGGTACAACAAAACTTTTCCATCAACCTACTCCTTACGGTGGTCCTGGTACAACAAAACTTTCCTATCAAACTGGTCCTTATGATGGTCCTGGAATAACGAAACCTTCCTATCAGCCTGCTTATGATGGTCCCACAACAAAACCTTCCTATCAACCTGCTCCTTATGATGCTGCCACAACAAAACCTTCCTATCAGCCTGCTCCTTATGATAGTCCTGGAATAAAGAAACCTTCTTATCAGCCTGCTCCTTACGGTGGTCCTGGTACAACAAAGCCTTCTTATCAGCCAACTCCTTACAGTGGTCCTGGTACAACAAAGCCTTCTTATCAACCTGCTCCTTACAGTGGTCCTGGTACAACAAAACCTTCCTATCAACCTGCTCCTTATGATGGTCTTGGAATAACGAAACCTTCCTATCAGCCTGCTCCTTATGGTGGCCCTGGTACAACAAAACCTTCGTATCAACCTGCTCCTTACGATGGTACCGGAACGACAAAGTCTCCTTACCAATTTCCATCGAAAGATACAAACGTCGGTTGCACACGTGGAGCTGGAGATTGCGGAGCTGCAAGTGGATGCAGCGGTGGAACAAATCTGAATGGCTCACCGGATTACAAGCCCTGTGGTCAACCCGGTTTTCCGGTGGGGGTTAACAAGACTTCCGGGCCAGTAGGAGGTTTCCAAGCGTACCCAACTGATTTTTCGCAAAATCCTCAGCAAAACATTCCTGGTGCAAGCCAACCGTTCGACGGATTTCCCGTGGGAGGTGGAATCGGTTCACGGGATTGTACATCTGGAACCAGCGACTGCAGATCTCCTTCAGTCAGACCGGCATACGTTGACAATAAAATTCCTGGAGAAGGATCGTATTCATCGAATCCCTTTTTGAATGGAAAAATCCCTAATCTAGCAGAGATGAGTGGTAATTAACGAAAGAACTTACGCCTCTTTTTGTTCGTATTTTTCAACTAATTTGATACGAAAATAAACTAATGGAAAAGTTAGGCTTCTTTTTGTTCGTATTTGCAACTAATTTGGTACCAAAATAACCTAACAAATGCCAATAATTAATGTATATTAAATAACAAGAAAATCCGCACTTCTCGTATTTGTAATTTGATATAAAAATAACTTAATTGATGTTGGAAATTAACGAGAAAATTTATACTTCTCTTCGTTCGTGTTTGCAACTAATTTGATATCAAAATAACTTAATTGATGTTGGGAATTAACGAGGAAATGTATACTTCTCTTCGTTCGTGTTTGCAACTAATTTGATACCAAAATAACCTAATAAATGCTGGTAATCAACGAGAAAAATTATTCTTCTCTTCGTTCGTATTTGCAACTAATTTGATACTAAACTACCCTAATAGATATTGATAATCAATGAGAAAAATTATTCTTCTCTTCGTTCGTATTTCCAATTAATTTTGATATCAAAATACCCTAATAGATGTTGGTAATTAACAAGAAAAATTATCCTTCTCTTCGTTCGTATTTGCAACTAATTTGATACCAAAATACCCTAATAGATGTTGTTAATTAATGAGAAAAATTATTCTTCTCTTCGTTCGTATTTCCAATTAATTTTGATATCAAACTACCCTAATAGATGTTGGTAATTAACAAGAAAAGTTATCCTTCTTTTCGTTCGTATTTGCAACTAATTTGATACTAAACTACCCTAATAGATATTGATAATCAATGAGAAAAATTATTCTTCTCTTCGTTCGTATTTCCAATTAATTTTGATATCAAAATACCCTAATAGATGTTGGTAATTAACAAGAAAAGTTATCCTTCTTTTCGTTCGTATTTGCAACTAATTTGATACCAAAATAGCCTATATAGATGTTGTTAATTAATGAGAAAAATTATTCTTCTTTTCGTTCGTATTTGCAACTAATTTGATACTAAACTACCCTAATAGATATTGGTAATCAATGAGAAAAATTATTCTTCTCTTCGTTCGTATTTCCAATTAATTTTGATATCAAAATACCCTAATAGATGTTGGTAATTAACAAGAAAAATTATCCTTCTTTTCGTTCGTATTTGCAACTAATTTGATACCAAAATAGCCTATATAGATGTTGTTAATTAATGAGAAAAATTATTCTTCTTTTCGTTCGTATTTGCAACTAATTTGATACTAAACTACCCTAATAGATATTGGTAATCAATGAGAAAAATTATTCTTCTCTTCGTTCGTATTTCCAATTAATTTTGATATCAAAATACCCTAATAGATGTTGGTAATTAACAAGAAAAGTTATCCTTCTTTTCGTTCGTATTTGCAACTAATTTGATACCAAAATACCCTAATAGATGTTGTTAATTAATGAGAAAAATTATTCTTCTCTTCGTTCGTATTTGCAACTAATTTGATAGCTAATTGCAACTAATTTGATTAATTCAATTTTTTTTTTGATACCAAAATACCCTAACAGATTCTGGTAATTAAACAAGAAAAATTATTCTTCACTTCGTTCGTATTTGCAACTAATTTTGATACTGAAATTGAAAACGATGCCAACAGACGCTGGCAACTAACTTAGAAAGGAAACTCACGCTTCTTTCCGCTTGGGTATCCGCAACGAATCTGATAAAGAAATCAGCCTCCGTTTCAGTTGGCCAATTCGCGGCTACAACTACTAGCAAACCGATCGGTCTTGGGAATCCGTTCCTGCAACCAGGAATCGCCGGTGCGTTCGCAGGAGCTTGGAGCAACATAGGTACGGCAACAGCGTCAAATCCAGCTGATAAAAGCGTCGTTTCGATCGGAGGAGAGACGAGCAAGCCAGTCATCGGCAAAGACAATCCTTTCCTCGGTGGATCGATGGGGCACGGAAGGGGAGACATCGATATCGGTAACCCTCCTGATTCAACAGCTGGAGGATCTGCGTCTTGGAGTGCGGGCGACGATCTGGCCAATACCGGACTGGGTCAAACGAACGTGAATCCTTTCCTCGGCGATAAAACGCAACAGGGAAGCGTCAGACATACGGATCGTTATCCTGGCTCGAGTTGGAGTTCAGACGCGAGTCCATCGGCGGCACCTCGCGGCTCCGGAAGTGGCGGGGGTGTTGGAATCGGTTACGGAGGATTCGCGAGTGACAAACTCGATGGCGGGGGTTCCTTGCCTGGTGCATTCTCTGGGGCGTTTAGCAGTTCACAAGCGTCTTCCAACTCCGGGGCAGCAGGTAAGGTTCATTTTCCTCGAACAATTTTGAAGCCTTTGGAAGACGCTTCTAGGATGTTACGATCGACACGTTCGCGAAATTTTTCGCGTTTTTTTTTCGATACTCGTGAAAATGAAGAGAATCTCTAGCGAACTGCTAGAGATTTCGTTAGGTCTCTCTTCGTTGTTTCGAAGTGAAGAACTTTCAACCAAGAATAGAATTCACGTCAGCGGTCGCGAATGTGTTAACAATATGATACAACATCGTTGTATCTCCTTGATCGATAAGTCAAATCAATTGTGGCCAAGCGTGATCAAACACAAATTAAAGGCAAATTACAGACAATTATATGTAATTGTTCTTTTGATGTATCTCTTAATATTTCAATAGTACACAGTTGCGTGTATACACCCACGTGTGTGTGGTGTGTGTGTGTGTGTGTGTGCCATATTTGTACGTGACGTGTTTGATAAAGTAATGATTCACGAAAATTGCGTAGAAACGTTAATATATATCATTTAATGAAAAATGTGTAGCGTCTCCTTGAGAAGCTATGCATCGCTGGAATTCTTTTACTGAAAATTCCATTCTTTTGATGTTGCGTTGACTTCGAGGTGATTTCCGATTTTTTGGGAAAGATAGTGATCGAATCGAAATCGAGGGGTATTCGACACTATCCAGAGTCGAAACAAAAATACGTCTTTTGGGTCGAAAGCTCGTTTAACGAATTTCGATATGCTCCATTTTTACAAATTGAGTCACTTTGATAAAATTCGATGCATTATCAGCTGCAATCGAGTTGAAATTAATACTAAAAGTAAAGATATACATAAAGATATATATATATATATAGATAAATATATATATTTATCATATATACATAAAGATATATAGATAGATAGATAGATAGATAGATATATAGATAGATAGATATAAGATAGATAGATACTGAAAACCAAAATCTGACTGATTTTATACTTTGTTAATTTCAGAAATATTTACGATTATATATACACGCTATAAGGAAAAAAAAAAAAGGAAAAAGTTCATGAAAGCTCGCAGTTGAGAACAATTTGTCGATTTTCAGCGCCGATTTTTGGACAAGCAAACGGCGGAAGTTGGGCTTCCAGCGCAGCGAACGCGGCGAGCCAAGCCGGAAGCGGCGCATCAGCTTACGCGGCAAGCAGCGCTAGCAGTAAGTTCCGCAAAGTCCAGTTTAAAAATTCAGTTATCACGTCGATATAAATAATCAGAAAGAGAGAGAGAGAGAGAGAGAGAGTAATCGTACATATTTATTTAGTAATCGTATATTTTTATTTATCATCGTATATATTTAAAGGGCGAAATAATATTTCAGGCTGGGCAGGTTCGCAACCGAGTTTCGTCAAAGGCTGAGCTTTCGACAACACGCCGAGCTACCAGAAACATTTTCCTTCGTTTGTAACTGATTTTTATTTACTCGTCGCTTACGATATCAATCAAATCGATCTACGAAAAGAATCACCAGTCTTACTTTTTTTTTCTTTTACACCCGACATCCTGATATATAATTAACCGACAATTAATGCGAATTCTTCGAGGCGATGGCAATTATTATTGTGCGGAGATTGCAATTATTATTGTGCGGAGATTGTGCGATCGATCGATCATGATCTAACGGATAATAGCATACGTGATCGATGAATCGGATGCGTTGTTATTAAGTAAGAAACTCAATAATAATGTATCGCTATTAACACTTCATCGTTCGTAAATTATCTTATTTCTTATCCGGATAATATTTTCACTTTTCATTGTGTTATTTTACGTTCGATTCGCTTTTATTTCATTGACTTCGTTAATTAGCTCGGGTAAATCAATAAACAGTTTATCTTTTGACGACATTGGTGAAATTTAAAACAAATTCTGGCCGAACAGAGGTCTGTAGCAATGAAGCAAAAAACTATACTTGTAAAGTCAATGACAAATCTTTAAATATCACTGGCATGAAATAAGTTTAACAAACAGTTAGCTCACGTTCGAATGAGTTGTATAACGTAGCATCTTTGACGCGTAGAGCGATAAACGTGGCCTTACTTTATGAATTTAAACGTATTGTCTCATATATATATATATAGAAATAGTACTTGTGTCACCGATATATATATATATATATATAGAATATATATATATAGGAATAGTACTTGTGTCACCGATATAAAATCAAAGCGGTTTGTGCATTGCACGTGTTAACTTGTGAATTATTCATAATATCACATCGAGATTGCGAGAGAATCTGAAATCTGTATTTAAATACATCTCCGTTGCATTCAATAGCTTTGCGAAGATAATTTTATCGACCGAGTCACATAAAATAGACGATGCATTATATTACTGACGATAACGCGCAATGAATCGCGTGAATTATACATTCGGTTACGTAAGTTTTGTTTCTGTAATTTGGAAAAATTCACTCGCAGGAAGCCGAGAATGGAATAAATTTTAATAAAAAAAAAAAAAAGAAAAAAAATTCCCCTCTTGGCTTTATCGCTGATATGTATATATATATATATAAAATATGCGTATATATACTTGTAAGAAGATCACCGTAGAGGATATATCGAGTAACATTTCATAGACACAAGCAAGTAGGAATGATTCGTTTATTCGAACTGCACAGTTTACGTAATGTTCCAAGTCGTAAGAGACTCGTTCGCGCATTTTATTCATCGCGAATACAACAAATAGTGAAAATAACGGTCCATGAATCGGGCATGTTTCCCGACGAGTTGTGCAAACTTTCTTTTACGTCCGATCACAGAACAAATTCTAGCTGGTCTTCCTCTTAAGGCACTTTTCCAGCCGATACTTTGTACGTTCCTTTCCCAGAGGAGTCGAGATTCGCTGCGCTGCTGCTGTAGACACCTTTTGCATTACCCACGCTGCCGCTTTTGTCCACTCCCTCGTCGATGTCGCCCGAGCGGGAGAAGATACTATCCGACAACATTTACAAAAGTTGAATTGATTCCTTCGTTGAGAAACATTACGTCGGATAATTTGCAATACACTCGGTCGAATGTGCCGAGGAAAAAAAAATAGCTCGAGGCTTTCCGATATTCACGAGTCGACGAGTTTCATTTATCTTTGAAGAAAAATTATTAAATACTATTACTAAATACTAAAAAATACTTAATCTTTGAAGAAAAATTATTACTAAATTACGTATTTATTAGCGACTAAGTGATTCAACCTACTCGACTCCATGTCCACCGGGACCACCGAAACCTCCGAATCCTCCTCCTCCAGGACCGGAGGCAGCGTTTGCGTTTGCACTAGCAGATGCATACGCGTTTGAACCAGCAAGAGCGTTCGCGTTCGCGTTAGCACTTGCGAAAGCATTGGCATTCGCATTGGCATTGGCATTGGCGCTGGCGCTGGCGCTGGAGCTAGCGCCTGATCCTCCGTAACCACCGTAGCCACCTTTGCCACCTGCTCCACCAGCACCACCTCCGCCACCTGGTCCACCGTATCCTCCGCTACCTAGTCCCCCGTATCCACCAGCTCCACCTCCAGCTCCTGCTCCTCCGTATCCACCAGCTCCACCTCCGGCACCAGCTCCGCCGTGGCCACTAGGTCCAACGCCTACACCACCATATCCACCAGCACCTGCTCCACCGTATCCACCAGCTCCAGCTCCACTACCTGCTCCACCGTGGCCACCAGGTGCAACGCCTACACCACCATATCCACCAGCTCCAGCTTTGCCACCTGCGCTACCGTATCCACCAGCTCCAGCTCCACTACCTGCTCCACCGTGGCCACCAGGTCCAACACCTACACCACCATATCCACCAGCACCTGCTCCACCGTATCCACCAGCTCCAGCTCCACTACCTACTCCACCGTGGCCACTAGGTGCAACGCCTACACCACCATATCCACCAGCTCCAGCTTTGCCGCCTGCGCTACCGTATCCACCAGCTCCAGCTCCACTACCAGCTCCACCGTATCCACCGGCTCCACCTCCGCCACCAGGTCCAACGCCTACACCACCATATCCACCAGCACCGCTGCTAGCGCCGGTTTTTATTACTCCAGTGGATCCTGAAAATCATTTTTCATTACAGTTAATTATAAAAAAAATATTAAATAGTTAATTATAATTTAGTCAATTAATATTAAATAGTTAATTTAATATAGTAAATATTAAATAGTTAATTATAAAAATTAAATAGTTATAGAGGCAGCTGGCATTGCATCTTCTACAATCATCTTCAACTGACCCGCATGACTTCCAGCACCGAATCCTCCTCCTGCACCTCCACCGCCATATCCTCCAGGACCGCCACCAACTCCTGGACCACCGTATCCTCCGGGACCGCCACCTCCAGGGCTTCCACAACTTCCAGTCTGACAACCACCTGCTCCCGGACCACCGAGTCCTCCTCCTGCACCTCCACCAGCTCCCGAACCACCATATCCTCCAGGACCGCCACCAACTCCTGGACCACCGTATCCTCCAGGACCGCCAGCTCCAGGGCGTCCGCAACTTCCAGTCTGACAACCAGCTCCTCCCGAACCACCGTGTCCTCCAGGACCACCGTATCCTCCAGGAGCGCCACCTCCAGAGCTTCCGCAACCTCCAGTCTGGCAACCAGCTCCTCCCTTGGAACCACCGAAACCGCCACCACTGCCAAATCCTCCTCCACCGCCAAATCCGCCGCCACCTCCTCCACCACCTCCGCCACCACCGCCGTATCCTCCGCCAAATCCACCGCCAAATCCACCTCCCAGGCCAGCGAGAGATTTCACAAAGTCACCTCCGTCGTAATATCCATGGGGACTGCGTTTCGCCCTAAATTGCGTCTCTGCGGCTATCATAAACAGGCGGATTATTATTCATAGTTGAATGTGAAGACAATTAACGAAGCTGGAAGACCAGATGTGAAATTAAAGGCAGTAACGCTTTACGGTTTTGATTCTTCTTTTCTAATTTTTTTTTCTTTTTTTTGCGGATGGAAAATGGACTTGCAAGAACGAGAGAGAGAGAGAGAGAGAGAAGTGTAATATTATTGAAAAGGGTAAAAAGTAGTACCTTGTGCGTGAACGCAGAGGAGCGCCAGCGAGGCGAAAATGCTGAGAGTTCGGTATCTCGACATGATGTCGGATCGATTCTTCCTATTACGATCGTTTGCAAAACGCTGATATTTATATCGTTCCTCCCACTCTGATTTCCTGCGATTCTTTCCTACAGCAAGTAACTCTTCTTCGAACGCAGTTTTCGCGAGCGTGAACCACGGCTCAACGAGAGCGAAAAGAGAGAGAAAAAGAAAACACGAGTCCCTTATGGGAGAATCCTGATTTCTTCGAATGATCTTTGATCTCTTGAACTCGAAATCCTCGTCTATTACATTATTACCAGAACCACTTGCTATAAAACTATTATATCAATTTCTTTTCACCCCATTTTCAACGAAAATTCCATTTATTTGCTCATCTCGAGATTCAAAGAAATAAACATCAAATTCAAGGGACTTGATTTCCAAGCATTGCCTCGCACGTTCGTTAGGTGAAAAATCCTTGAAGCTACTATACGTATGTATCTCTTATATGAGATCCTCCGCATGCTCTTGCGTATCGAGACTTGCGTAGCAGGATCTCTCTCTCTCACGTAAAAATACAAAACGATCGGTCGGGTTACGTCATTGGAAATTTCGCGCGTGTTCCCGCGTTCGATGATCACATTCTGCTGTGCAAATAGCCGGCTGGCTTCGCACTAGACGAAGAAAATTATCGAGTAAATGAAATCGTTCACCGTTCGATCGATCGGTAAACAAAATCGGTGAACAAAACGGAGCAAATCGAGCTACGATAAAATTCTGCACGCGCGAGCAGAAACGCTGATAACCTCGAGCAAAGTTCTGGCTTAAACATTGACCTAAGCTTAATAACATTCTATCGATTTGTACATGGCGTAGCAACGACTATAGTTAAGCAACAATTTTCTTCGCCTAGTTTCTTACCAGCCAGATCTCCTCCGATAGGTTCGATTCGCGGAAACGCGGCTCTCTCAAAGGATTTTGCTCGTTTACGCAGCTACAAGGACAGCTTCTCGCAATTCTCACGAGTGGAAGACTCGTTTGACCGGCTGCCATTATGATATACAATATGAACAGGATTATCCTTCGTTGATCAATGGTACCGAGATCAATGATACCGAGGAAACGATTAATCGGATATCGCGTTTCGATCGTTTGGAATTTTGCTGATGGGTATTCCCAACGTTCTCGCGATTGAAAAACCTTCTTTTCTCTCCCGGGGCCTGTGTACGAAAGCTACACGACAGATATAGAAACGACAGACATAAAAGGAAAAATATACAGGGTGGAAAGAAAAGTTTGTCCTTGGCTATCATAGATGCGTGTTTCAAGGTCGAAAAGAATTTCTCTGTTTGTATTCTACTCTCGTCACGAAGATAAAACTTCTCCAAGGGACCTGATAGTAGCCTGGGGCCTGTTGACAAAAAGCTTCTTAATCGTTCAAGCATTGCGTTCTAACAGCGACCTTATGGTTCTGGATTTTACCAACATTTGATTTACTATAGTCGTAGCATCAGTGTGGGTCTAAATAATCAAATGATAAGAAGAATTGTTAACGTTAACTCGAAATACGAGCATTATATCCACATGTTCAGAACCATAAGGTCGCTGTTAGAACGCGCGCATTCGCAGCGTTTAAATGATTGAGACATTTTTCACCATTTTTCAGGCTCCTTGAAAAAGTTTCACCTTCGCGTAAGTAGAATATAATGCGAGAAAAAAAATCTTTTTGACCTTGAATTTCGAGATTAATTCTGCGACAGGTTCTTTACATATTTCCATCAAATCTATGGTTCTGGATTTTACCAACATTTGATTTATCACGGTGAGTCCAAATCAGTGTGAGTCTAAATAATCAAGTGATAAGAAGAATTGTTAACGTTAACTCGAAATACGAGCATTATATCCACATGTTCAGAACCATAAGGTCGCTGTTAGAACGCACGCATTCGCAGCGTTTAAATGATTGAGACATTTTTCACCATTTTTCAGGCTCCTTGAAAAAGTTTCACCTTCGCGTAAGTAGAATATAATGCGAGAAAAAAAATCTTTTTGACCTTGAATTTCGAGATTAATTCTGCGACAGGTTCTTTACATATTTCCATCAAATCTATGGTTCTGGATTTTACCAACATTTGATTTATCACGGTGAGTCCAAATCAGTGTGAGTCTAAATAATCAAGTGATAAGAAGAATTGTTAACGTTAACTCGAAATACGAGCATTACATCCACATGTTCAGAACCATAAGGTCGCTGTTAGAACGCACGCATTCGCAGCGTTTAAATGATTGAGACATTTTTCACCATTTTTCAGGCTCCTTCCAAAAAGTTTCACCTTCGCGTAAGTAGAATATAATGCGAGAAAAAAAATCTTTTTGACCTTGAATTTCGAGGTTAATTCTGCGACAGGTTCTTTACATATTTCCATCAAATCTGTGATTCTGGATTTTACCAACATTTGATTTATCACGGTGAGTCCAAATCAGTGTGGGTCTAAATAATCAAGCGATAAGAAGAATTGTTAACGTTAACTCGAAATACGAGCATTACATCCACATGTTCAGAACCATAAGGTCGCTGTTAGAACGCACGCAGCGTTCTAACAACAGGTTCTTTACATACTTCCATCAAATCGAAGGTACAAAATTCTATTCTTCTCTTTCTTTCAAATGGAAAAAGATAAAAAACAAAGCGTCGAATTTATATTCGCGATCAATGTCGAAACGTGAATACATATCTCCTTCTTTTTTGTTACGTACATAATGAACGTCTCAACGATCTAAAACTGCAACGTCTGAAGCTGTACAACGTTATTATCTTCAGTCACCGAAGGAATTTTAAAAGTAATAATGTACGTTTTATTGCGTAATATCAATACATAATGTTACATAACAACTTACTTCGAGTCATCGAACGTGTCGAAATTGAAAACAATGCGGTCTTACTTCCGAGATAAACGTACAAATTTGGAAGTTGAGAAACACCCCTTCCCCCCGTGTGAGCATTTTCGGAAATTTTGCTAAAGATACCAATATACCTGTTAAATAGATACAGAGATATCGGCTTACGAATACGATTCCTCGAGTATAAAACTAATTCTTTTTTTCCTCTCTCTTTCTCTCTCTCTATGTATATATATAATATATATATATATATGTATATATGTACTTATGTATGTATATATAAATTAAATTCTATATTATAACAAAACAATCGTAGCAACGAAAAAAAAAACATAACTATTACATAAGTTACGGGATTTTTTTTTTATTTATAGACGAGTCGTTCGCACGTGGATATGTGTATTCGTATTATTGCGTAGATTCATTCTTCCCCAGAATCTTCAGGATTCTCGATCTATTTAAAAAGATACAAAGGAATTGTTTCGAACACAAAAGCAACGCATGAAATTCGTATACTTCTCGTCAGCAACAAGTCTTAGCCATCAAGCATAGCCAGTCTTTATACAATTGGATCGTGCATTACTTGAAAATACCTACGACAATAATAAACGTAGCAAAATGTAACAATTTGTGAAACTACGAAATTCCTAATACAATTTAGCGAGAAGTAGCTTCTCCAATATATCTCGTTAATACTAATTTAATAAAGAAGAAAAAGATCTCTAGAACGTTAACAAAATTATTGTCTTTTCTTTCTTTCTTTTTCTTTTTTTTTTTTTTTTTTTTTTTTTAATATGAATGACTAAGGAAATCCTACTTTAAAATTGGTCCAAGGTTTACGCTAATATATATCTGTACATTTTTTTCTCTAGCCATATCGAAGTTTCCTCGTTTCAATGACGGACAACAAACTTTTATCGATAATTCAAATACGTATGTAAATTCGTAATACCGGATTCGTTACATAAATTCCGAACAAATGCGATCCGCTTACATCTAAATAATTGTATTTACATTCCAATTATCACTCATCGTCGAGTATTCTTTCGAAACTACGCGTCGATTGTTAGAAAAAAAGTACATGGAAAACGATAAGAGAAACGCGAAACGTACTTCAACATCATGAGTCCCTGCAATCGGATAATCGCATCTGGACAAATAATAAAATATCACGCTTCGACAATTCTTCCGTCGTATCTTCGTTCTTCGCGTTTTCTTCTTTTGATTGTTTTCATTTGATTGTCCATTACAATTCCAAATCGCTCGAATTTTGATTTCAGTCCTGGAGTAAGGCAGCAAATGTTTCAACATCGTCCCCCCTGAAGATGATACGCATCTCCATCGATTCTAATCGCAGCGTTGCTCTTTCACGTCATTTCAATATTCCATAAAATGTGTTTCGATGTTCGTGTGTATTTAACATCCTTCTTTTCCATTTTGTTTCTATAAAATACGCGTGTTAATATCCTTCTTTCCCGTTGAAGCTTGACACGTAGCTTTGCTGTGTCGCGCTTCGAATCACTTCCACCCACCTGAAAAAAAAAGAAGAAAAAAACATTCGGTTAAGTCGAAGAAATGTCCAAGTTTCAGTGCAGTTTTTTCCCTCCGCGAGTTTCTATTTCCTCACCGTCCAAACGTGTAGTCGCTCTCAGCGCGGAAGAAGTACACGTGGCTTTTGAATTGCAGCTTGAAGACGAAATCTTTGTTGATACCATCCTTCTCTGTTGGGGTGGTCACGGTGTAGCCCAACAATGGCAAGCTGGCCAATGGGAAGTCGTCTCGGTGGGATTTGTAAAAGAACAGGCAAAAGTTGGTAAACACGACCCAGAGCTTCTGCCAGCCGTTGCTGTTCTTGAATTTCCGCAACAGAAATCCACTGAGTTGGTTCTGCGAATGAAACACACGAATTGAAATATACTGTAACTGCTTTCTACGTTCGTTTCAGTTCTCTAATGTTCTCGTCTCACCTGAAACGCCCGAAGCTGATCGGCGTAACTTATGCTCGTGTTCCGATGCCAGCAAACGTGGACGGTGGTGTTGCTTCGTTGAGAAGCCTTGGCACCTCCGCAGCTTGCACGGTCTGCCTCTAAGCCTAAGCCCTCGCCCATTTCATCGGCCGAGCCTAGCGAAAAGGAAATTTCGTGTCGCGTACAATTTTCCGTTCGACGATCCATCGTGCAAGTGCAAAAAAAAAAAGAAACACTTACTGCAAGATTTCAAATTCAGGTAGGGCATTTTCGGATCGGCGTCCGCCTGTGCGATGGCCATGTTCAAATCTTCCAGCCATCTCTCCTTTTCTTTTTCATTGCTAGCGGCCACCGTCAAAGACCTGCATGAACCGTCGACATTCATGTACATTGACACTCTTTCTTTCTTCTTTTCTTTTTTTTTTTTTTTTTAATCGTAGCACAATCGTACGTGAAAAAAGAAAAAAAAAAGAATGAGAGAAGAAAATGAGCGGTGAATAAGGTGAATTATTTCGATGGAATAAATGGCCACCGAAATGTCCACTGATGCAAGTCTGGCACATTTAGATCGGTAGAATAGAGCACAAGTGAAGCCTGTAGAGTCAATTGACCTCTTAATGACTGCAGAGACCTCGTCCTTTTAACACCTCGTTACGTTCAATAATTTACTTAAACGGAGCAACACTCCATTCGCGAGACACTCACTGATTTCCTTGGGCGTCGATCACGAACGCGAAGTCCGATCCAGTTTTGTTGTCGCTCTCGCGAATCTTCATTCCTTTCAACGGAAGTTGGCCGTGAACGCGGAAACATTGAGTTGGCTGTTGAGTACGGAATGTGTACAATAATACGTCGGAAAACTGGAAAAAAAGAGAAAAAAAGGAGAAAGAAAAAAAATGGTAAAAATGGTAGAAATGGTAAAAATGGTAAAAATGGTAAAAATGGTAAAAATGGTAAAAATGGTAAAAATGGCAAAATCAAATAAATGGAATTATACGCATAAATTATACTTACCAAGAAAAACATCCTTTGCTGGAAGCCTTTACGACTGTACTTTTGCAAGCAACCCTGTCTAACGAATCTACGACCGTCCTGGACCAAATTGTCAAAACCGTTGATGTCCCTTTGCATCTCGCAAAGCTGAACCAGATTTTCCTACGTGTACAATCCATACGACCGTCAAAATATGTGAAAGTGTACAATTCTTGGCTAAACTAAACTAATACTTACCGCTTGATTAATTATGCTAAGACCTTCGAGCAACGTTTCGCCTAGTCGATCTCTCGCCGCCAGGCAATCTTCGAAATCCGTATGGTCTTTCGGATAGTGGTCCAATAATCCTAAAAAAATCGGATCGTCGTGAGCCAGGGATAATAGCGAAGAGCATAATTGTACGACAGTGACAATGAGAAAATTGTCGACAATTTGAACTGATATAGTTTAAAAAAAAATCGTACGACGATTCACTTGGCCTCCATTAGATTTCAACATCTGATATAATTAAGATTGTTTTCTTTTGAAGAAACGTTTTTACATTATACAGCAGATGCTAGGCAAAGAGATACTTTTGTTCTGGACGATTGTAAAAATTCAAACGTGTGTGGAATTGCTGAAAAAAAATTTTTTCTACATCCGTCCGTCATTTTGAAGTCGCCCCTTGAAACTCTTTTCTGAACCATCGAACATTGAACATTAGAATTCAATATTTCATCATCTAAACGAACCTTAATCTTCAAAGAAATATCAAAAGAGTTCAAAAAAAAAAAAAGACCATTGTAAATGAAAGATTCCAATCTCAAGATTACGGTGAATCTCGTTACGAAAAAATTCTTTTATGATCTTAGACGATTGAATTTTTACAATTTTCAAGAAAGCATCCTCACTTTTGCACGATGTAAAGTCCTCTTCAAAAAAAAAAAAAAAAGAAAAAAAAATAGGACTCGCGACTGTCAAAGCGAACGAGATCAAACGAATTGTTACGCAATCTTCTTTCTTTTTTTTCTTAGGAAGTTACGAATAATTCATCAGTCGATAATGCAATTTCCTTTTTCTTCTTCTTTTTTTAGAAAGTTACGAATTTTTCATCGATAATTACGCTCGTCGTTAGTAAGAAACGATCGACGTACTATCGATAATACTGTTGTAGTGCAACAACCGTTGCAACGGTTTCAAAATGAACGAGGTTAGCGGTAGATAACAATGCTTCTGCGCCTCGAAGTCCCGGCACAGCTGGTCAAAACGACGCGACGTCCTCGTGTAATATTCCATCTTCTCGAGGACGGGTATTAGATTCTCGAGATATTGATCGTAAAGCGGCAGCACGTTCAACAATGTGTTGTAAAGAAAATCGCCGATGTTGTGGCGCGCGTTGCTCTCCCAACGTTCCAGTCTTGCCTCCATTTCTTGAAGGCAGGGCCCGTGAACGTCCGCTAAAAGCTCGATCAGCGAAACAACCGCTTCACCCTCTAATTCAGCCTCTCGAGATACCTCCTCTCGGAACCACTGTCGAGCAAAAATAGGACATGGCGATTATCGCTATACCGACGTCTTTCTCACACAGCCTAAGCATCTGAGAAATCTCTCAATTGTGAGAAAGTCTACTAATTGTAAAAACACCTAAGTGGCTACCAAAATGGTGAAAATTTGACTGATTTGTATGTAATTTCTTTTGTTGGAAATTTCGTAGACATGAAAACAGAACATTTTTTAGAGATTTAAATCATTTTTCGTAAAATGTATAAACCTGATATACAGGCTAGGTTTGTGCAAGTGTTGTATTGTTACTATAAAGCTTCTCGATTTTTTCCACTTCAATGCCGTGGGCAATTTCGAGAACGAGTCAGTATTAACAGCGAATATTTCGATGAGCTTAAATTATTTATACTTTGAATTTTGTTAGGCACTTTGTTTCACTTTACAATCATTTAAACGATCGAAAGTATCAAAGAGAAAGCTTCCATTTTAAAATTTATTTTATACTCGTGCTCGTCTCACTTCTCTTTTGTATGTTTCAAAACTTTATTTGCTCTTCATCGTGTCACTTTATTATTCATTTAACAATTTCTTAGTGATCTCTTCAAGGTACTTCAACTGCCTTTTCGCTCTTTTATTTTTTTCTTTCACGGATGTCACGTTCTTCGGAAGCTTGTTTAGATCAAGACTCATTTAGGCCTTTTAAGCCTTCATCCACGTCAAAAGTTCATTCTTTGAACAATGAGAATTACGTGTCGCAGGGGGAGGGGAGGAAAGGGGGGGGAGGGAAGGATTTTTAGAAATGCTCAAGTGAGCTAAAAATCACTGCTTTAACACTAGAATCACCGACAGTTAACACATATCCGTCCGCATGACGAAAATTCGTCATTTCACAGACAATCACCAGCAGCCAAATGACGAAACTTCGTCATTTGTATACTGCGGTAAATAATTGATTTTTGTTTTATTAAATCCGAATGAATTAAAACGTAATTTTTACCAAGCAGAGATAATTCTACGAAAAAAACTGATTTCAGCTTCAGTTGCGTCGTATAAGGGTGCAAAAAAATTAATTTAAAAACGTAATTAGTCGGTACTGCGTATAGAAGAAGTTTATTCAAAGTTTAAGCACTTGGGTGTTCGAATATTTAAGAAATTTCAGGGATATTATTGTTAATTTTCTCAACCTATTTCTATCAAAATCAAATAATAAAGTAAATCTAAAATGGAGAACGAAAAAGAAATATGTGCGGACAATTTATCTGATTGTGAGTCTAGTGATAACATTGAGGATCTTTTGAAATCTAATTTTGATAGTGACGATAGTGACGACAGTGATATTGTTGTGACAAGAAAACGCCCACGTCTAAATCCTTTACAATATAGCGAGTGTGAAAATGATAGTGATTCTGAAGATGACTTGTGGTCTGATACCAAACCTTTTGAAGGAGTGCCTGTTGTAAAAATTATGCCAAATTCACCCGAAGAAGCGAAGAACTATTAATTATTGATAAAATTAAAGTTTCGAAAATAATTTACTTTGTCTATAATAAAATAATGAGTATGTTTTCAGTAATTCGTTTCAACTTTTTTCGTGGATTTAATTTTTATTTAACTTCGGAAAGAAAAAAATCAAAAATAAAGTTGTACATATAAATACAAATTAATTTTATTTCGTTTCCCAAAATTTCACTAAAAAATATGTGACTTTTTAAAAGTTAGGTTGTTTTTATATAGAGCGTATCGTTTCTACAAATAGTGTCAAAAAATGCCGGCCAATTTGGTCAATGGCGGTGCACAATAATGCCGGACGGATATGTGTTAACACTTTACCGACCGTGTATTAGCGGTGAATAGTTAGCCGATTAATAGGCTACCGGTCGGTAAAGTGTTAAAATATGTTAGTTGGTCGATTAATAGGCTACCGGTTGGTAAAGTGTTAAAATACGTTAACTGATTAATAGGCTACTGGTCGGTAAAGTGTTAAAATATGTTAGCCGATTAATAGGCTACCGGTCGGTAAAGTGTTAAGACGAAGCTACTTCTACCAAAGACTGGTATTAGTGTACGATGCAGAATTATTTCGATTTCTACTAAATAAAAATAAAATAAAATCCATCGTATTATTTCTTTAGTTTCATCGCTGCAAAAGTCATTACATCATTGCTGAGAGAAAAAAAAAAAAAAAGGAACATGAAATAAAAATTTCAACCTCTTAACGCACCAATTAAAAAGCTGGGATTCACCAGTGGCAACGTTTTCTCGGGTGAGAGGAAATAAGCACAACACTGTCCTACGATATGTGTTAACACTTTACCGACCGTGTATTAGCGGTGAATAGTTAGCCGATTAATAGGCTACCGGTCGGTATATTTGTATTTTTGTATTCATATAGAAAACTAAAACTGCAGGTCTCACGAGTTAACTCGGGCGCGCGGGAAAAAAATCGTTTCCTTAAACCCGACTTAATTCAGGTTGCGAGTGCGTTAAGAGGTTAAAACAAAATTGTAGAACCAGTCATTTTCACTGGTGTTTCTAGCGTTAATGTCACCGATGGAAGATTTTATGCTTCGACGTTCGGTAGTTCTGGCGCAAATACTTCGATACTTCCCGACGAAATCGCGAAATTCTCGAGATACGTACCACGTTTATCACGTCGAGATCCTTCTTGTAGGTCCGCTCGGTCATGAGAAGTTCCTTCGCTATGTAATACGCCTTGTCGGTCGGCCATCTCTGTTCGTCAAAAAAATCACGCGTAAAAATCTCGCCCATTCTTTCTTTTTTTTTTTTTTTTTTGGAATGTGAAGAAAAAGCGCAAAGGTGCTTAGACAAATATTTTTCTTGCGAGCACACCTTCGTTTTTCGAACTTCGGCATCCTCCACCTCGCCGTTTCGTATGTTCTTCACGGGGCTTAGGTCCGGCGTGTTGGCCATGCTCGCGTTGCTGGTATCCATCGTGCCGTTCGTACGTTTCTCAGGCGAAGGCTTCTCGTCGGCGTACACGGAATTATTGTTCTCCTGTTTCTTTGGCTTTTCCTGTCTATCGATCTCGGTATCTGTAAAACGGTAGGCAAGTAAGAGAACGGAACTCTCGGATCGACCCGGAACGGCCACGAAAGAACGAAGAAAGAAAATCTGCGGTTAATACATGAGATATACACATGAAGAAATAAACGCTCGAGGGGAAAGAAAAAAGAAACAAAAGAAGAGAGAAAAACAGAAACTCGAGCATCATGCTAACGGTGCATAATATAGTTGTGATACGCGGCGTCTTTTTAGCCGCGATTCTTATGTTCCATAGTTCCACAGGTAGGATTTGCAACAGAGAACAGACGAAAAGAAGAAGAGGCAGAAATAATAAAGATAGAACGAGCAAGGATCTCGAAAGAGTCCGATCATTCCTTCTAACGAGACACTTTCACTCATAAAAGTTGCCGCGGCTTGAGAGCGTTCGCTTTAAAATTGACAAACGATCCATTGACATTTTCAAAAGTTCAAGAATATACGTACAGGGTGGAGAGAAAAGTTTGTCCGTGGTTATCGCAAATGAATTCTATATACCTTCGATTCGATGGAGATTCATGTAAGTAACCTGCTTGCCAGAACTGATCTTGATCTTGACCTTGAATTTCAAGGTCCAAATTATTTCTCTTCTTTTGCATTGTATTCGCGAAGGTAAAACTTTCCCGAGGATAGGTCGCAATTTAATAGTTCTCATGAAAGTTTCTTAATCATTTACACACTGCGAATGCGTGAGTTCTAACAGCGATTTTATCCTTCTGGACGCGCGGATGTAATGTTCGTATTTCGTTTAATATTAACATTTACTTTTATCATTTGATTGTTTATATCTACAATGATGCTACAACTATGATAAAGCAAATATCAGTTGAACCTAATCGAGAACCATAAAGTCGCTGTTAGCACTATCAAACGATTAAGAAACTTTTCTGCCATTTTTCAAAAGAACTATTAGGTCCCTTGAAAAAGTTTCAGTAGAATACAAACAGAAAAATTTTTTCGACCTTGAAACACCAATTTTGCGGCAAGTATTTCCATCAAATCGAAGGTGTAACATGCATCTGTGATAGCCAATTTTCTTTCCACCCTGTACATACGTACGTAGTTATTATCAGGTTGAAATTCAATCGAACCGCGAGAACTTTTGAAATGACCAACTATTACACAAACACGTGAGTAAATGTACATGCACATCTCGTGCAGGAGGACTTTCTTTTTTTACGAGGGATGCGTTTCAAGGGAAGAAAGAGCGTTTTCGAGAAGAACGTACTTCTTAGTTCTTCGCGAGTCTAATCGTTATTAATCTACGAGCCGCGAGTGTCACATTGCAGATCTAAAGATACGAAATGCATTCAACTAACGGTCTAGAAAATATATATCATAACTCAAGAAAACAATATTCCCGACACGCATCCAAATATTTTCGAGATCGAAAACAAACGAACGAGCAACGAACTACGAAACGAATAAACGAACAAAAGGAGAGATTCAACGACACTTGAAACATGCAAAGAACCTACGTTGTGCAAGAATTCTACGTCTCAACAAAATTATATATAGTTCTCCAGCGTGTTCTTAATCATTTACACACTGCGAACGCGTGAGTTCTAACAGCGACTTTATGCTTCTGGACGCGTGGATGTAACGTTCGTTGCTTTTATCATTTGATTGTTTAGACCTACAATGATGCTGCAACTATGATAAAGCAAGTGTTGGTGAAACCTAATCCAGAAGCATAAAGTCGCTGTTAGGACGCACGCTGTTATCCGCACTGTCAAATGATTATGAAACTTTTCTGCCATTTTCCAAGAGAACTACTCACGCCCAGGCTAAAAACTAAAATCTCATTGCCATTCTAATTGACACTCGTTGAACGACGAACCCGATTGCAGAGGCCATTCAAAGAAAGATGTGTAAAGTGTGGATTTAAACGCGCATCCACGCTCGAGGATGCGTTTTCGGGGGGTGGGGGGAGGGGGGGGGACCTACGAAGAAAGAAAACACAGAAAACAAAGAAATAAAGAAAACGTTGTGCCGCTACCGAGCAAACGAGCAAATCCTCGTAACAACAAAGAACTGCAAATGAATAGTAAGAAATACATATCAACGTAGGCACTGTTAGGGATTACTCACACATGGTATATTGTCATCCGGTCGACCAACGAATCCGGGAGTGCGATAAAAAGATACGGTAATGAAGAACGGAAAGAGGACGACACGGGACTAGAGGAATATTTCCAATAACAATAACAATAACAATAATAATAATAATAATAATGATAATAATGATAACAACACTTTCAAATTTCATCGGAAAGAAAAGGAGTTGGAAAAATGAAGAAAGACAAAGAGGAAAAGAGAAAGAGAGAGAAAGAGAAACAGAGGGCAGCATTTGGAGAAGGGACTAGAAATCGAAAGAAAGAAAGAAAGAAAGAAAGAAAGAAAGAAAAAAAAAGAAAGAATAATCCTAATCCTAATAACAAAAGTCGAGAGAAACTCTGGAGGGTTTTTCGAAGAAAACTGAAACTGAAACTGAAAGATCCAAGTCGAAGAAAGCTTCTCGGAAGAAAAAACGAAATCACAGAAGACCTCTGGCTATGTGACTTTGTATATAATTTATTATTGTTATAATTCATGTATCAATAATCAATGTACAATAGAGATTTCCTACGCTTGAAATGTTATCTTTTCCATTCCCCCGTCGTGATTCCCCTTTTTTTTTTTCTTTATTTTTTCTTTTTTTTTTTTCTTTTTTTTAACGCTTAAGAGCTACCTATCCTTCTCCTATCCTTCTCTTCACTCTTTCAACCACAAATTTCGGTTTCTCAGGGGAAAATCACCACGTATTATCGGACCGTATCCGCGCGTGTACGTGTTACACCTCTGTGTGTATGTGTGTGTGTGTATGCGTGTGTGTGTGTGTATGTGTGTAGAAAGAGAGAGTTAACAAGTACGGTACGTTGATAAACGAATGGATAAAAGAGGTACAAATTACAAATTGAGGAGGAGCGCCGACACGACGGACACGCGTTATCATTCTCGGTATAGTTGTGAGCAACCCTCGCTTTCCCTCTTTCGTCATCTTAAAGATCGATCGTTCGTTTGACCCACTTCTGGAAAATCTACGATTATTATTCGTCGGGGGGGAGGGGGGGAAAGTGAAAAAAGAATCGGCAAAAGATTACGCAGAGACAAAAGCGTAAGAATCGAAAAATCACGTTTGCGCGGGAAAACTCATTTACATCCGTGGTTCCCAACGCGGGGGGAGGGGGGGGGACAATTCAAGAATGAGTTATTAACAGTGCGTTTCTTTAAATGAAAATTTAATTATTTTTTTTTTTTTCGTGGATGTCAGAAATTCACTTTTTTCGAACAATAAGAATTACGCGTCGAAGAATCTATGGCGGAATTTTTAGAGACGCCTTAGGTGCGTGGTGCACGGCCAAAACGAGAAGGTTGGGAACCACTGATCTATACAGCTGTACAATGATCGAAGGTACGTACGTTTCTTCTACGTCCTCTCTAGAGTCCGCCAAGTGTTAACACGTATAAAAAGTTTACAAAAGGGGTAGCCGATTAAGTTTGCTACGTTTGTAACTTGTGGAAGACGAGAATCTCCGTCGATACCGTGGAAAAAAATCAAACCGTGCCCGGTTCTTTTTTACCGAACGAGACGGATCCTTTAAAGCCGCGTTCGCAAAAAATTTCGCACGAAGTCGACGCGAAAAAGAGACAGTTTTAACCTCTTGCGCTGGATTATTTGTCCCGAAATTGCTATATTCCCTCAGTTTTCAATATATTCAAATATAACCGAGGCAAAGCAAATAATAAATTTATTATTATGGTAATAGTTTGGTAATAGTTTCCATCCAGTGGTATCGTACCGACGGATTTGAAAAGAAAGCGAGCGAATTATTGTACACGGTTCGGTCACTCGTTATGGTCCGCAAATCAGTCGCCAGGGCAAGAGGTTAAGAACGTTTGAAAGAGTATCGTGATACTTCGATCGCAAAATGATGCCGGAACGATGTTGCAAAAACTGTGACACTAGTGGAAAAGAACGAGAAACGTGTAATGCAATCGGTAGTTTTTCACTCGATCGAGCAAACGAGTGCTCTGGGTCGTAGAGAGGGCACGAAGGAAACGATTTTTCTACTCTCGTCGCGACGCATTTTACTCGTCGAACTAGCGTCCGAACTCGATTATCATGGACTACGAGCCCGTGTGTCGCGACCATAAAAGGGCACATACATCGAACACGTAACAACGTTTCAGGGAAAGAAGAACGAGTAAGTAAGTAAGTAAGCAACAGCTGGAACAAGATCACGGTTAAGAGAAAAGTAGAAAACGTGGAAAGGGGGAAAAAAAAGGAACGAAGAAAAAAGAGAAAAGAGAAACGTATAAGAGTCGAAGGTACAATCATATCACGATGTCCATACACATACATATTGCAAAACTGATGTAAAGAGGTTAGACCCGTAGGGTGTGTGACGCGTGTTGATTAAGTATATATATATATATATATATATACTTATATATATAGTATATATATACTATATATATATATATATATATATATATATACGAGTGCGTTCGATGTGTGATTTGATTGAAACGTGACGTGGTGGCTGACTCGAGTCGTTAGGGATATTATACGGGTGTATCCTCCTGCGTGGGACACTCGGTACAACAGTACGTACATATGTATGTAGGTAAGGTAGTAATACTGTGAGAAATATCGGTGGCAGGCGACAAAGATATAAATTGCCGTTGGTGAAATCGTGAGAGGGGTTCGCTACGTAATGGTTCACAAGGTTCCTAGAAACAGTAGAAAAAAGTAGTCGACACACGTTCAACGCAGGTGTGTGTACGTGTACGATGCTGCAAGAAATCAAGTACCACACTGCAACTAGAGATGTGAGTTTGATCATTGCGCCGCGACTCAATAACATGACGCTTTGGCAGGTTCTCGATCTCGTTATATTCGGTATATTCGGGGGTCTCTCGTTTCACGCCGTTTTGGTGGCCACAGCGCCACGATTTAATGCACACGCGCGTGATATTCGTAATATATGTCGGCAGGTTTCCGAGTTGGTCGCGAAACCGTCAAAAGCGCGTCGACGTCTCGCAAAAATTCACATCTCTGCGCATAATACAGAGGGGGCAGACCAAGTCGAACTTGAACCAAGGCTAAACCAGGTGAAGACTCTAAAAGTGACGTGGCTACGAGGGATCTCGGTGCTTTGTTTCACTATACTTTACTTTATTTTACGGGGCATCTAAAAGCTAGATCGGTCGAGGGATGGTTCGGTCGGATGCGAGAGGCCGACGCAAAGCTACGTGAGACTCGTTGAACACGCGGAGAGAGAAAAGGAACGGACGGAGGGCTGGTTGAAAAGGGGGAAGAAGAAAGAAAGAAGACGTGATAGAAAAGAGAGCAAGGTTCCAAGGAAAGGATCCAAGTAAACTTTTTGTTTAGTATGTACACGCTGCAACCTACTGCGTCAGCAGGTACTCTAAGCTGAATACGTATACCACGAACGGGAAATTCCTTTGCAAAAAAAAAAAAAAAGTTTGCAATTTGCGCAAGAATTTTCCGAACGATCGGGTAGCGAGCCAAGAGAGGGAGGAGGGGAGAGGGGGCAAAAATCGATGAGGCAAAAATCGGCCAACTATCGTTCTTTCTACCAATTTCTCTACTTTCTTGGTGCAGTGCATACGTAAATGATACTGATTGCGGACGACAGTGAGCGAACAATACGTAAGAAAGGACGTACACGGTTGGTACGCCGATGTGTGACGAAGACGTGAGATCGGAGCGTGGAGGATGTGCGACGAAGAGGATGAGGGGGTGACTACCAGTCGTAAGCGAGAGAGCAAAATCGGCCGCGAGACGACGCGACGGCAACTAACGGATCCGTGCCAAGAGAAAAAACCGTGTTTCTTGCGTACGAGCGCGTTGCGGTAGACTACATATCATCACTCCGAGTTACCGACCGAGAACAGTTCTTGGCAAATTTTCGGTAAATTCGGTTTGGAACCATCTCTCGGTGGTTATCGATCGGCGTTGAAATATTACATGTATCGTGGCACAGCTCGAGACCGAGGGCGTACACGCGTCTCCTATCTTCTCTCTCCTTCGCCATTGGGACATTGAGCTAGGTGCGATCGGTACGAGAAATCGGTAAACGGTGAAACGTGAACGTGAACGTGAAATATGAATATGTGAACGAGGCACCGAAGATGGAAGAGCGACGACGATCCTTCTCCCTTTCTTTTTCCGATTTTCGTCACTCGTAACTCGTCGATTTTCTTTTTCTCTCCGGTTCTCGCTCTGTCTCTGTCTCTGTCTCTCTCTCTCTCTCTCTCTCTTTTTCTCTCTATCTGTCACTAGCGTGCTAAGGAAGCCTCCGATTCTCTCAGAGATGTAGCGTGGTACTTCTTTGTTTGTCCGGCAGTGTTCTCAACGTGGGTATGCCGGTATGAACCGATTGGTGAGAGTGCGTGGCGTTGCGTGAACCATTACGTTACGAATCTGTGCCATGCGGAGTGGCACGTGCCAAGCCGGCGAGTTCACGTAGCCGTTCGCGTAGTTCCAACGATTGTAATCACCACCTGTCGAAAAGCATACGTAGAGTACATCGGAAAATATTGCGAATCCGCTCCGTGCTCCCGCGCTACCAACCAACCAACCAACCAACCAACTCTCTCTCTCTCTCTCTCTCTCCCCCCCCTCCCTCCTGCACAGATCGACTAGCCGTGCAGTAGTGCTCGCACTCGCAAATCCCCTATCCGCGTGCCTTTTCCGCGAGTCCCTCACCATTTCTCTCTGTGCAAAAACACACCGCGCGCATACTCTTGGCGCCGTCGCCGAGTTCCGTGTTCCTCCACGTTCTGTAGCAACGTTCGATAGCAACGACGACGACCACTAATAATAAACCTTCGAATAAACAAACGTCGTGCCGTACCCTGTGCTGACAACAAATTTTTACGCGAAACGTTTTTACCGACCGATCCAGAGAGACGCTGCGCGAAAAAAAAAAAACGAAAAATCAGCCATTCGTACTGCAACGGAAACTCATTTTAGTAGCGCATAACCGTACAGGTTACCTAGATACGTGTTTTTACGTCTAATACCTTGATCCCTATTGCAGGTGTCACGACCTTTGCGTACTAACCTCTTATGTCTATAATTAAATATAAATTTACGTGTGTGTATATATATATATATATATATATATATATATATATATATATATATATATATAGATAGATAGATTGTATATAAACATATACGCGTATCTCAGTGGCATACGCGTATATACTTACACATAACGTGTACACCTGTCCCTCCATTTACGCGGTACTTTTTTTACACACGGTATATCAACTTACGCAACCAGAAATATAAGGTTGGCCAAAAGTTCCTTTCCATCCATTTTTAATGAAACGTTAAAATTAATTTCATTAAATTTTAATTCAATTCAAGTTAAAACGTGATTTCTTCGTTATCGTTCAGAAAGAAAAAAAATTTAGGAGAAAAAAAAAAATATATATATATAGTGAAAGAATTGCGGATTTATTTTTGGCTCACCCTGTAGACACTGATCTTAACCTCTTGCGCTGGAACGAGAATTTTTCGTCCCAAAATTATTATATTTTCGAGTATATTTAAATACAACCCAGGCGAGAAACGAATAATAAATTTATTACTTCTTAGTAATAATAATTTCTATATCATAACGACGAGTTGAAAAAGAAAGCGACGAATTATTTCATACTCGGTTTGGTCACTCGTTATGGTCCGCCGTGAACCAAGTTGCCAGCGCAAGAGGTTAAAGCTTCAACAAGATTCGATGAAACTTACTCGCAGCGAGTATCAGTAAGTTTGATGAAAACTTGGCGGAAGACAGCAAGTTTGAGAGCAAATCGCTCGAGAAAAAAAAAAAATAAAAAAAAAATAAACAATGTCGACAATGAGCATGAAGTCGAACTTTCGAAATATTTCAAGCGACGAGAAGAAACGAGTTTGTACCAATCTGTTTTGATTGTTTTAAATTACAGTGAAGCGAGTGAGATTTACTTTGTTTTTTTTTTTTTCGTTAACCTATGCGAAATAAATGTTTCTACGACTTGTACCAGCTCTCCTTTTGTACAGACTCGATCTACGCGATTTTCATTCACTCCGCGTAAACGGAGGGTGTGTGTAATCGTTTATAATTTATCGTAACGTAATACGTATTCAGTCGTTTAATCAACATCGATGCAAAACCGATCGACTTTGAACATCTCGTCGGGCTCGAGGTTTTCGCGGGGGGTTTTTTTTTTTTTGCTTGGCAAAGCAAAAGAGTCTCTTTCTCGTTGAACGGTGATTCGCTGGTAAGGACGAAGAAAGAAAAAAAAAAAAACGAACCGACGAATTGGCAACGGACTCGTTTCTCGACGAAGCGCGAAAGCAAAAGCTCGATATACACGCATACTTGGCGATAAATGTTGGTCTAGCGGGCAGAACTCGACATCGGGTATAGCTCTCGTCGTTTACGTCAGAGGTCACCAAACTTTTTTCACAGTGGGCCACATAGCTGACAAAATGACGAGCGCGGGCCGCGTAATCACTTTGTAATCGCAATACTTGCAAGCCAGAACGTCTCGTGTTCCATACGTTTTATCACGCAAATTCAAGTACGTGACCCCTGGTCTAGTGACGAGATTATTCTCCGAAGCCCCCGGAAAATCAAAATACGATTCCGCTTATACCGTGGCTGGAAAACTTCGAGCGCAACTTCGATATCATCTCGAGGCGACACGACACGCGCGCTGCGTAATCGTGCGACACGCACGCGTATCAATTAAGTAATACGACATAACCATGAGGGACGAAAAGAAGAACAAGAAGAAGAAGAATAAGAAAAATGGTGGAAAAAAACCAAAGGGGAAGAAAAAATGAGAATGACGAAGATAGATCGGTAGATGCTGAATTAATGGGAAGAACAAAGAATGGATCGAAAGTGACGATGATACGATGACACGGACCAAAAAGAAAACTGAGAGAAAAAGAAAAAAGAGAGAACGTGGGAGATACAGAAAGGAGAGAAAAAAAAACCAGTGCTAGAGAAGAGACGCGTGCGTGTGTGTGTGTGTGTGTGTGTGATATAAAATATCGATGGCAGAGGGCTGAGGTGTCTGACGATGCACAAATGCAAGACGAGGACAAGTCAAGATTAAACCGATATTACAGGAACTCGTGTACGTGATACGATACAGATCGAGGATACGACGATACTCTTCTTCTGTCTAGGAATTGGGATATTTCGCTTGGAGGAATCGATCGGCAGAACCACCGTACCTTTCAACAACCTTCCATCGGAGTGTGTGTGCGAGCACTCGTATTGAGAACAGAGAAGGCACACAGACAGACAGACGTGAAAGAAAGAAAGAAAGAAAGAAAGAAAGAAAGAAAGAAAGAAAAGGAAGCGCGATCCAGAATGATCGAGGAACTCGAGAAGAAAGCGACGATTCCAGGGACGGTGAATATCCGTCGAAGCGTCGACGCGTAACGTTTCGCGCGCAAAGCTAACTAACAATGGACACGGGGAATTATGATCAGTCGACGTTGCACTTTTCTTTCGAGAGAGAGGAAAGAAAAAAAAAAAAAAAGGAAAGAAACTATCTTTGCAAAACTGATCGACGATGATTCGTATGATACGATCGGTTTCGAGATCGGTATCTAGTGCCCATCGTTGCGCACGCGCAAAATAATAATATTTCTCGACGATTATTTCACATCGAGATTGGCTTACTCTGCGATGACACGCGATGACAACTCACTTGGACGCGTGACGACACGTTTTTTGACTGCAAGCGCAACCGGAAGCCAAGGCCCTCTTTACGATCCGCGTTACGATCGTCCAAGAGGAGCCACGGCTCCGGAGAACCGATAGACTCGCATGCAAAAGGAACAGATTATCGGAATATCCAGATCACGGTATCGCCATCTCCTCTTACGCGCGATTCGTTCTCTCGATGCAACGGTTAGCAACGAGTTTTTCGCTGTTTTCTTTTCATTCGCGCAGCTTCGAGGAATCGACAGCGAAAACGTAGATTCTCGATAAAATTCGACGGTATAGAGGGCCGTGAGTACGCGAGTTCGTCAGCAATCAATCACAATCGAACGAATCTCGATTCACTCGTCGTCGTCGTCGTCGTCGTCGTAGTAGTAGTAGTAGTAGTAGTAGTAATAGTAGTAGTAGTAGTAGTAGTAGTAGTAGTAGTAGTAGTAGTAGTAATAGTAGTAGTAGTAATAGTATTAGTAGTAGTAGTAGTCGTCGTCGTTGTCGTCGTCTTAAGCAGCTCAAGCCATCGCGTGATCGGCACTCAGCAGCAGCAGTCACTCTCTAATCCCCGTACTGTTTTCTTTTTCTCTTCTCTTCTCTTCTCTTTTCTTTTTCTTTTTCTTTTCTTCGTTATAGTTTTTGATACATAGTTACGTAGTTAATTTCTTCGTTAATTTCTGCGTTCTACTACGACGTAGTAACTAGTAACCTTTTTTTTTTTCTTTTTCTTTCTTTCTTTTAATCAATTAAGTTTAGCGGTAATAGCGATAACAATGACTAATGAAGTGGCGATTAATGGTCACAAATGGGTGGTGATTAACGAGTTATTCAACGATAACGTGATTATCAACGATGATCGTCCATCGCTCGCCTGGCTAGACGATTTTTAGGGACCCGTCGTTGGTTTCCCTTGGTATCTCGGTGGTCTCGTGTCAAACGAGCCATCAGCCGTATATACACTCTCTCTCTCTCCTCCCCCCCCCTCTTACTTCCCTTTCCTCTTTCGCGTATTTTTCTTTTTTTTTTTTCTTCAATTCGCGACGAATCACAGAACGGTTCAGACAGTGTTTTTCGAGCACGGTCTGAAACAAGGCTATCTAAGCTCAGCTTTCCCGCTCCGACCGCCACGCTCTTTATTATCCGCAACGCTCTTTGTCGAACAGATTCTTTTTCCTTCGTTTTTCTTTTTCTTTTTATTTTTTTCTTTTTTCTCCGTTGATCGTCGATCGATCGAACCGTGATGGGAGCAAAACAAAAAAAAAAAAAAAAAAGAAAAAAAAAGAAGAAAAGAAGAAAGAGAAAGGGAAAGAAAAAACGTCCCGACGTGAGTAATGGAGCGATTCTCGAATACACGCGCGCACACTGTGCGCGACTTCCAGCTATTTACGGCTGTGCGAGGGAAAAAAAAGAAAACCGGAAAATCGGTCAAGCGTAGAAAATCGGTGGTACCCGGAGTAGGAATGTGTTGTTGACGCGTGGCAGTCAGAGGGATGAACGGAATCGTATCGTTGAAAACGACACAGACGTCTATGCGCAAGAAGGAAGAAAATCCCCCCTCCCCCGCCGATTCGTGTACTCTCCTCTCCCTAGCGCGACAAAAAGAAAAATCCCTATCTATTCGAGTATTCGAGCTCGTTAAAATATTGCTTTCAAACGATCTCCCAAGGTTTACGAAGCGAGGTCGGCGCTGGACTTTTTCTTCTTTTTCCTTTTCTTCTCTTACCGCTTTCGCGAACGTTCGAAGGAAAGCAAACGACGGTGAAAGAAACGCAGGAACTCGGTCGATGATTTTCGTTGCACGTGGATGTTGGTTGCATCTCGCGACGAGAAGCGTGATGATATTTTTACGCCGGCGCCTCCTTACGCTCGACGTGATTATCGCGCGTTAATACCGGCGTTAAACCCTCCCCTCCCCTCCCCCCCCTCTCCCGCCCCGACGGAATATTTATTTACTCACGGCTTTGTCCCGCAGCACGTCGATATTAATATCGATCGTTTTACAAATTTAGCATCCTCGACCTATCCGACGGAGCGTCCCTCTCGCGCGAACGATACCCGCAGCTGTCTCTCGCTGCCAACTGGCTAGACGATGCCACCCCCCGCCCCCGTTAACCTCCCATGGGCCTTAAACTTCAGTTAACGAATATGAAAAAACCCTTAAATACAGCTCGACGTAGTCTTTGTAATTCGAGAATTACAATTATTTTAACACATATCCGTCCGCATGACGAAAATTCGTCATTTGTATATACTGCAGTGAATAATTGATCGTTGCTTTATTAAATCCGAATGAATTAAAACGTAATTTTTACCAAGCAGAGATAATTCTACGAAAAAAAACTGATTTCAGCTTCAGTTGCGTCGTATAAGGGTGCAAAAAAATTAATTTAAAAACGTAATTAGTCGATACTGCGTATAGAAGAAGTTTATTCAAAGTTTAAGCACTTGGGTGTTCGAATATTTAAGAAATTTCACGGATATTATTGTTAATTTTCTCTACCTATTTCTATCAAAATCAAATAATAAAGTAAATCTAAAATGGAGAACGAAAAAGAAATATGTGCGGACAATTTATCTGATTGTGAGTCTAGTGATAACATTGAGGATCTTTTGAAATCTAATTTTGATAGTGACGATAGTGACGACAGTGATATTGTTGTGACAAGAAAACGCCCACGTCTAAATCCTTTACAATATAGCGAGTGTGAAAATGATAGTGATTCTGAAGATGACTTGTGGTCTGATACTAAACCTTTTGAAGGAGTGCCTGTTGTAAAAATTATGCCAAATTCACCCGAACAAGCGAAGAACTATTAATTATTGATAAAATTAAAGTTTCGAAAATAATTTACTTTGTCTATAATAAAATAATGAGTATGTTTTCAGTAATTCGTTTCAACTTTTTTCGTGGATTTAATTTTTATTTAACTTCGGAAAGAAAAAAATCAAAAATAAAGTTGTACATATAAATACAAATTCATTTTATTTCGTTTCCCAAAATTTCACTAAAAAATATGACTTTTTAAAAGTTAGGTTGTTTTTATATAGAGCGTATCGTTTCTACAAATAGTGTCAAAAAATGCCGGCCAATTTGGTCAATGGCGGTGCACAATAATGCCGGACGGATATGTGTTAATTATGAGCGACTGTCGAATTTATGAGATCACTGTAAGTTTCACAGTTTTACAATTTCTGTGTGTTTCTCTTTTGCACTGTGTCATCTTTGCCAGATTGTTGACGAAAGCTACTTCTACGAACAGTTGTATTAGTATCTGATTCATGCCAAGATTTTTCGTTTCTCTGCTGGTAAACTTGCATTTTTACAATATCTTTTGTCGTTTTCGCAACATAAACGTATGTAACTAGTTTTTCTGAGAAAAAATTTATAAATATGGACGAAGACGTTTTCGAAGAAACAAGTGCCTTTGGCAGTGGTGATGAAGATTACTTGTACAATTGTCGACGAAGATTTTCAACATTTGTCAAGCGGCGATGAAGAATATTCAAGAGCGAACGAAACGGTTCGAAAGTTACGAACACGTGTCCAGTTTAGGAGGCAAATTGCAAAGGAATTTGTTGGAGATTTCCGAGAAGATATACAAACAACAAGAAAAGAACGACCATTCAGCTGAGATCAAGAAGAAAGACTCAACGGAAAATTGCAGATTATTATACCTCAGCCAGAGAGAAAGCACGAAGGCTGCATAGTTTACTCAAAAAGGAAAATCCCTTTTCGAGGAGGAAGAGAAACTACCTACATTTGTAAAACATATAACGCGAAAGATATCGATACTAAATTTTAAGCTTCATTAATTTATATGATTAAAAGCAATCAAATATAACAAAGGTCTTTAATTGTTTTTCAGCTTATTTTATACTTCATCCTGCTTGCAACTTGAATATTGAAACTGAGACAAAGTTCTTATACGATGGATTGATGAAAAAGTCAAAAACTAATCCGGACCGCAAATGATTGAACAATGAATTCAGCAGCTTCAACGTCAAAGTTTTGCAACATTGAAGTACAACAACGTTTGCACCTGTGCGTACAAAAGTGCTCGAGTATGGAAGACAGTTTGTACCTGGCGTTAAACATAGACGTGCACGTTGCATTTTATTTTTGGAACCCCTTTGCATCCTGACGAGAAGATCCCCGAGTCAGAATTTAATAAAAAAAGTCTTCGGATCTATTATCAGAAGCTAATGCTTCTTACACTTGTTCCTCTTTTATTTTTATATGGTCTTTTAGTGTTCACACTTTAGGCCTGTGACATGTAAAACTAAAAAGGCGAAGGAGACGCAAAAAGTTATCACAAACACTCATTGCGACTTGTAAGTTACAAAGCCACATCACATGAAAATATAATGGTAATGAAAATGGTTGTTCAAGTGCAAACAAAATATAGAATATCATTGATATAGAAACCAAGAGCTATTATACGGTGTTTAACAAATGCGATGACAACAATTGCTCAAGATGGTTCTTCCAGCTCTATTTTGATATTTCAGGTTAGGTTACGTTAGCTAATAACCGTTATCAAGAACGTCATACGTCAAGTTGCTAGAAAGACATTACACAAGATGTGAAAAAAATTGCTAACATCTTGCAAAGAAGAATTAAGTTATTTAATCGTTCAACAAACACCGATGACAACAATTGCTCAAGATGGTTCTTCCAGCTCTATTTTGATATTTCAGGTTAGGTTACGTTAGCTAATAACCGTTACCAAGAACGTCATACGTCAAGTTGCTAGAAAGACATTACACAAGATGTGAAAAAAATTGCTAACATCTTGCAAAGAAGAATTAAATTATTTAATCGTTCAACAAACACCGATGACAACAATTGCTCAAGATGGTTCTTCCAGCTCTATTTTGATATTTCAGGTTAGGTTACGTTAGCTAATAACCGTTACCAAGAACGTCATACGTCAAGTTGCTAGAAAGACATTACGCAAGATGTGAAAAAAATTGCTAACATCTTGCAAAGAAGAATTAAGTTATTTAATCGTTCAACAAACACCGATGACAACAATTGCTCAAGATGGTTCTTCCAGCTCTATTTTGATATTTCAGGTTAGGTTACGTTAGCTAATAACCGTTACCAAGAACGTCATACGTCAAGTTGCTAAAAAGACATTACGCAAGATGTGAAAAAAATTGCTAACATCTTGCAAAGAAGAATTAAATTATTTAATCGTTTAAGAAACGCCGATGACAACAATTGCTCAAGATGGTTCCTTTAGCTTCCATCTGCAGAGAACTTGCAAAAGCCTTTACATTTACTATTTCAGGTTAGGTTAGGTTTAGCTGATAATCATTACCAAGAATTGGTTCTAAGAAGGCAAAAGAAATTGCTTGCTACTTTGCACAAAAAAAAGAAAAAAGAAAAAAAGAGAAAATCAATTTGTTCAATAAAATATCGATATGTTGGTAGGTTGACTTGAAAGTTACACGGTGCCCCATAGAAGGTTAAAAGAAACATGGCGTCGTCTCGCGTGCGAAGAAACCCGCGTCGAGAGACAATTTTCATCGTCGATCGTACGAAAAATCTGTACGAAAAAAGCCTCCTATCGAGAATATCGTACAATGTCGATATATTGGAGATTTCTCTGCGTAGTGGAAGACGCGGGAAACGCGTGCCCCGTGAAATCGCACACGCGGTAAACAACGCGAGGCCGAGCCGAGGCAGCGCCGAAGATCCTTCGGTTCTCAAGGTCCTTTCGTATTTTTAAATCGAACACGTCATACTTTCATCGGCGCAACGTTAATAATTGACATCGAGGGAAATTCAACGACCTAACGCGCCGCGCTCGACCTTCGGCTGACCTTGACCGTGACCTTTCACCGCCAGCGTCGAAACACCCGCCACCTCGAAACATCGCGCAAAATATCCGGTCGCGTGAAATTTCACTCGCGATCCCGGGAGCGGAAGTGGATCGTACAGGCGTGTACCAACCACCTTGGACCAATTATATGATATAATTTATAAACCAAAACTGGAGTAACCGAACAAGAATTTTATCACTTGGAATAATTTGAACTACGAATGTTCGTGATGTCCCACCTGATCTTTCCTCGTATCGAGCCACGCAGAAAATAAAATAAGAATAAACATTTTCACACGAGCATCTTGAGGATACTCTTCGTAATTGCTACTGCCCGTACCAAGCCAGAATTTTCATATATATATATATATATATATTTTTTTTCTAATTCACGTAATTGTGATCATCGTTTCGCTGTAAAAGTTGTCTTAATATCCCCATAAATAATATAGGTCACAATGAACTGAGAAAAAGAATTTTTTGCTGGCGCATAGAGCAAGTTATCCGACAATAGATAAAAAGAACAGCACAAGGTATGAAAATATTGAAATTAACTCGACTATTTTCAGAATTTAATCGGTGTATCGTCACGATCGATTTCCCTTATTGTTAGTCTTTTTAAAGGCAAAATTTGATAGCTCCTCCCTTCTCGTTTCCAGTTGATAAATTCTTGGAAGATCCTGACCTCAGAAAGTTTATTCCGTACCGATGAAAAATTGAAAGAATTCGACGATCAAAATCCCATCGAGAAGTTATTAAGTTATTTCGCGTTTCTCCAGTATGTTCGCTATTTGTAAACACATTTGTGTTTGCGTTGTGAAAAAATAATTTAGTGGCGTGTTCGAAGCTCGCTCGTGAAAAACAATTTGCGTGTAATTAGGATCGGAAGGGTTGGCACACGCCTTGTACATAGCACCGTAAAAGCACAAAAGGGCACCGAGGGGACAAACGATCGCGGATCGTTCGATCTGTCGACGACGAACGAACGTTTCTCTCCGTTTACGCACCGTGTAATACTTACGCAATTCCGTAATATATTTATATTATAATACACGCGCGCGTCGACGCGCGTATCAACGAAAACGTACACGATAGGTATATCGTCTCGGTATAAGTATCTACGTTGAGCAACTTGTCTTTCGTCCTAAAAACAAGACAGTAGATTAAACTACGACCAAACAATCCTCAAGGATCGCTTATCGTTCGAGAATTCGATTCTCGAACTAAAAGAGAAGACAATTCCTCCGTCTTTCTTTTTTTTCTCTCTCTCTCTCTTCTCCTTCCCCTTTACTTTCCCTCCCTCCCTCTCTCTCTCTCTCTCTCTCTCAACGATGCTACGCCTCCAAGCCAATGATTGTCGTTCTCGTAAATTCGTTGCAGCATCGTTCTCGTTCCTGGACTATTCTCTCCTTTCGTTTCTCCTCTCTGCCGAGAATTCCTCTCTCCGTCGTCGGAAATGTGCGTCGTACATGCAACGATCGTGTACGCAGCAACGATCTTCTTCCGGTCGATCTCGAGGCGAACAACACGTATTCGCTGTTGATCGGTTCTCACCGATTCGTCTCTTATCGTTATACCGTATTATCTTCTAGACTAATTATCGTTAATGGGTGTAGCTTCCTGTTCCTCGTCGGCTTGTTCCGTGTACACGCGCGCGCGGCGGCGTGCAAAATGTGCGAATTGGTGATGGAATGCGAATACAAGCACGATGGGAGTCGAAGGTTCGTTTCTCTGCTTCGTGGAACAGACTGCCACCATCGTCGTCGTGACGACGACGTCGCCGTATCGTATAAATTAAGTCGAGTAGTAAACACTAAAACGCGTAACAAACGGTACTAATTTATCCTTACGCGCGATATTAGGTTTCAGACTAGATTGTTCTCACGATATCTCTCGATATCTCTCCTCGAAGAGGATTCGAAGCGAGAGCTCTAGTCGCGTCAACGTTGCTGCTGTTGTTGCTGTTGTCGTCGTCTTCGTCGCCGATTTTGCTGCCGTTCCGAGAACTCGTCGTCGTAGTCGTCGTCGTCGTTGTCGTTGTCCTCGTCCTCGTCGTCATCCTCGTCGTTGTCGTCGTCGTCGTCGTCGTCGTCAAGGTCGGACCTCGAACGTTCGGTGAACAAGGGCGGCGGAATGGTGGCCACGTCGAAGCTCGAGTCGGTGCTCGAGATGATCTGCCCGTCCTTCACCTCGAGGTCCACCACCACTCGGTGACGTCTCTTCAAGTTCTCCCGTCGTCTTCGACGCACGGCCATCTGGCCGTGGACGGGCGTGTGAACGGGACTGTCCATGCTGGAGGACGTGTCGCCCTCGCTCTGGGGGCTTTTGCTCGACGAGTATGGCATCGTCTTCGTTCGAATCTGCGTTCGAATCTGCATCGGTGGGCTGGATGTGGTCGACTCGCCGCTGAGGCTGGTCGTCGAGTAGTACGGCGTCGACTTGGCTCTGATCGGGACCAGTACCGGTCGCTCGGTGGATCTCGTCTCGTGATACCTGCCCGCTTCCATCGGCTCGGAGAAACCACGTTCGAACTTGGACGACCTAGTGGCCGTCGCTTTCTTCTTCGTTTCCTCCCGTTCCTCCTCGAACGACCAGTCGTCGTCGGCGGTCGGTCGAGACGCGGAACCGAGCGTCAAATCCGCGTACCTCTCGTGCATGTCCTCGGAGCTGTCGCCACCTCGATGGCCACCGATCTCCGAGATTATTCGAGTCTGATCGCCGCCCGTTGGGTACTTGATCGCCGGAACGTTGTCGTACAGATGTCGTCCGCCATCGTCGGCGGCCATCGTTCGTCGTTTCCTGGCCATCGACGACGCCGCGGCCATCTCCAGCTGCTCGTCGAGCTGCTGCTCCTCCTCCTCCTCGAGGATCGGCAGCGGCGCGTCGCCGTCGTCCGACATCAGCCGCAGCTCGTCGTCGATCGTCTCGTCGAACTCGTTCTGAAGAGTGATCCGAGGTGGCGAGATGTACGCGGTACGAACGGTGGCTGCTGCTGCTGCTCCTCCTCCTCCAACTCCTCCTCCTCCTCCTCGTCGTCGTCGTCCTCGTCGTCGTCGTCGTTCGTCGAACGACTGATCGTCGTCCTCGACGACGACGAATCTCCTCGAGGACGATGGCTCCTCGTTAGATCGTTCCTCCTCCTCCTCCTCCTCCTCCTCCTCCTCCTCGTCGTCGTCGTCGTCATCGTCATCGTTAGGTCGTCGTTCATGCTGGTGGTCGTCGAACGGCGAGACGGAGACGGAAACGGAGACGGAAACTGAAGCGGAACGTGGCGGTGGTGGTGGCGTGAGGGGAGGCGAGGTCGGCGGCGGTGGCAAAGGTGGCGAGTGCACGGCACCGTCGGCCGACCTGCACTTTGAGTTTGGCCTCATGCTGGTCACGCTCTTGTCCGAGGTGGTCGTGTCGCTCTGACTCTTCTCGACCGAGTAGTGCTGTTGCTGTTGCTGTTGCTGCTGTTGCACCGCTGCCGCCGCCGGGACGACGGTGGTGCTGCCCGACCAATCGGAGATCGAGGCGCCGAGCTCCGCCAGCGAGTTGTCGTCCGACTTTGTGCCGGAATACTGGCAAAACTGGCGCACCGTGTTGTTCGAGCTCGACCACTCGGACATCGACAGACCCATCGAGGTGTCCTCGCTGTGCGAGCTGCCTGCGGTCACGTGAGAGTTGGACTTTGGCTTGACGGCGATCTTCACGGTGCCGTCGACGGTGGTCGCGGACGTGGAACTGTGACCGTCCTCGAGGAACGTGGAGTGAAGAAGGTCGTCGTGCAGGGTTCGGTTCTCGTCGCTGGAGTCGTCGCTGTTGTCGTGGTCCGGTAGCTGGCTCGGCGTCTCGGTGCTGTCGGTCACCGTCACCTTCACCGCCTCCTCGGGCTTGATCTCCATGTAGAAGGTCTCCACGTGACTGATCACGGCGGCGGCGGCGGCGGCGGCGGCGGTGGCGGCGGCGGTGGCCGGTGGTTCGAAGACGGGCGAGCTAGGCGGCGACGGCCAATCCTCCGAGCTCTGTTCCTGCAGCCTCCTGGCCGATCTGCCGCCGCCGAGCGACGACTTGGGCGACTTGGCGGCGGCCTCCTCGTCCTGTTCGCTCGCCACAACGTCTATCGGGATGTCCGGCAGCTCGGAGGAGGTGCGCCGATCCTCGGAAATGGAGGGCAGAGGCGTGCCGGACGGCGGGTCGGACGACAGAGAGAGTTGATGATCGCTGGATATCAGCGACTCGTCGTCCAAACTGGGAGACCTCGAGCTGGGCTTGAACGAATCCTCCAAGTCGTCGCTCTTGTCCTGCTCGGACGTGGTGGACCTCTCGGATATCCTGGACAGGGTGCGCGTGAGCGCGAACGTGCCGCAGCTGGTGAGGATATCGGGGCCGATCGGGTAGATGAAACTGCCGGGAAAGTCGGCCAGATCCTCCTGAAAGCTGTCCTCGTTCTGCCCGTTGCTGTCCTCGGAGTGAGACTGAGCTGCGTTGTTCTCGTCCTGGCCGGTCGTCCAGCAGCCGTCCTCGATGCTCGAGCTGCCGGAGCTCTCCAGAGGGAAGGACTTCCAAGTGGAACTCAACTCGGGCCTCGGGCCACCGTTGCTGTTCTCCTCCTCTAAGGAAGAACCGCCACCTCCGGGGCCGCGGGTCTCCCTCGCCGTCGCGACTATTTCTCGACGATCGACTATCGGCTGGATCTGGCCGATGCCCAGAGGTCGAGCTATCGAGCAGGAACTGGACTCTGGGTCCTCGCGATCTGGCGTCCACGTGCTGGTCGTCTCCTCGCTTCTCGATCGTTCGCTGCTCAGCAGTCGAAGTTTCTTCTCGATCGACAAACGATTCCCGCTCGAAGACGTTTCCTCGAGCGCGGCTGAATCTCTCTCCTGAATCTCAACCTCCTCCTCGTCTTTTGGCAGCTCCTCGGCCAACAGTTCCTCGCCTTCGTCCTCGTCCTCTCGTCTCATCTCCAGATACTCGGGCGTCAACTCCACCTCCACCAGCGTCTTCTCGTCCATCTTGTCGACGCCGTAGTCCGGCGAGCTTAGCTCGCTGTCGATGCCTCTCATGTGAACTTGCGTGTCGAGCGCGTCGAGCGTGTCCTCGCTGGTATCCGCCGAGTCCAACGTCGTCGGCCGATTCTCGTCACCTTCCTGCTGCTCTCGCGTTTCTCGTTCCTCCTCCTCCTCCTCTTCTCTCACTACGTCCTCCTCTTCCTCCTCCTTCTCGTCGTCGTCGTTGTCGTCGTCGTCCGAGCACTCCTCGATGGAGATCTGAATCGGTGACTTGACCATGTTGTCCTGCCCGTCGTCAAAGTCGATGGTCCTGACCGTCGGGAAACCGTTCGTCGTCGTCCCGCCGTCTTCTCGCGCAACGCCGGTCACCGTTACGTCGGGAAGGTCGTCTCTCTTTGCCAGATCCTTCTTCGCGTCTTCCTGCCGTCGCTCTTTGCTCTCCGTCTCCTCCTCAGTCTCCACGGGAGGCGGCAGCGGCGGCGGAGGCAGAGGCATCGCAGAGATATCCGTTTCCATCGCTACGTTCCCAGCCGACTCGCAAAAGATCGTCGTCGTCGTCGTCGTCTGATCGTACTGTAACTGCGGAACAACAGAGCAGCCGTCGATGGTCTTGGTGACGCTGAGCAGATCGATCTTCTCCGCTCTGACCGCCATCTCCTGCTCGGCGCCAGACTCCACGGAACTCTGGTCGATGAACTTTGTCCTCTCGTCCACCCTGACCGACTCCAGCATCGTCGTCCTTTGATCCTTCGATCCTTCGTTGCTCGCTGCTCCGTCGAGCCGCAACGCCGCGTCGTCGTCCCTCTCGTACGGGATCAGGTCCACGCTCGCCGTGATGATCTCGTTCGACTCGGTCAACGGCGACTCGAGATACTGCGCTGAGGTCTCGGTGACGGACAGGGAATCGGTGAAGATCTCCGGCACGGTGGTGTGATCGGTGCTGTCCGACCTGTGATTCGGCGACGCTTCGATCTGAATCGATTGAGGTTTCGTCGGTGGTGGTGGTAGTGGTGACGCGACGACGCCAGCTGGCAGAGTCTGCTCCGATTCCTCCGGGTTCTCCGACACGTCGACCGTATCGTCCTTGCTGGAGAAGGCGTTCGCCGGCGGAAGCTTGTGCACAGCGATCACCGGGGCGTCCAACGACTTGGCCCGTCTCTGCGAGGTCGGCGACTGCGTCGCCCCTTGCCTCTGCAACGCGCCGATCCCGCTCCCTTCCGACAGGCCGAGACGCGCACGGGCGAAGAGGACCGGCGTCTGACCCTGTTTGCGCAACACCACCGGCGACTGCGTCGAATCCTGCGGCGGAGGGCCGATCCTCGTCTCCGCCGACTCGATCTCCACGTTCTCCGATTTCGACTTTGTCTGTGTTTTCGATTCCTGCTGCGGTGGCTTGGCCGGCGGCAGCGGCGGCGGTGGCGGCTCCTCCGTCGTCGACGTGGGCGACTTCACCTCTGTCGAGGATTTCACCATTCTCGTCCTCTTCGGCGAGATCTTCTCCGCCGAGTCCTTCCTCTCGGCGCTGCTACCCAGACTCTTGGAAATGCCTAGCGACTTTGGTCTCGCCTTGTCGCCCTTTGCGGCGCTCTTGATCAGATCGTCGTCCACCGAGGCAGATTTCGCTCGAGCAGCAGCAGCAGCAGCAGCAGCAGCAGCAGCGACAACTTCCTCTTTCGACGACGACGCGGAGAAGATCGCCCCCTTCTCGGGTAGCCGGGTGATCGACTTGGATCTACCTTTCTGAACGATACTCACCTCCGGCGCCACGTCCGTCGAATCGATTATGATGATCTCCTGCGGCATCTCGCCCAACTTCAGCTTCGACTTGTCGATCTTCGAGCAGCTCGGCGTGGACACGCGCGACGACTCCTTCGAGCTCGCCTTCTTCAACGGTGGCTTGTCACCCTCCAGCGACTTGGACTGCTTCTTAAAGTCCTTCTTCGGCTCCGGTTTCGCCTTCTTCGCCCTCTTCGGCGACACGATCACGTCCGGCACGAAGTGCTTGTTCTCCACCTCCGGCGAGAGCAGCGTGTCGATCGGCGCTTTCTCCTCGGCCAGCGACAACGACTTGGAGCGGAGGGACTCGCCGTGCGGCCTCGACGAGACGAAAGGAACGAACTCGGGTACCTTCAGGCTGTCCAGCTCGAGCGCGGGCTTCACCGGCACCTCGTCCAGCGGCAGGTCAGCAACCGGTTCCACGAAATCGTCGAACCCCGTGTCGATGATCCTCGGCTTGGCGATCCTCGCCTCCGAGAACTTTGACTCGATCTTCTCGAGGATGCGTTTCGTCTTCTCCGGTATGCTCGGCTTCTCCAACGTCTTTGGCTTCTTCTCTTCTGGCTGTGCAACGCTCGCCACCTCCTTCTTTCTCTCAACGGACGACGCACCGTCGTCCGGTACGATCGTTTCCGACGGTGCTATTCCCTCCGTTTCGCTCTCCGGATGATGATCGGCGATCCCGGTGACGACCTCAGCGACAGGTCTCGGTATTTCCGGCAACGGTATCTTCTCTATGCTGTCTTGCTTCTCCAAGCTGTCTCGCTCTGGCGTCTTTAGGCTGTCCTTCTCCATCTCGGACGACCTGGCCTTCCGCTCCAGTTTCATCTTCATCTCCATGCCGACCACGTCGGCAAAGTTCAGAGGTTGCGTCGTCTTGGTCGTCTTGGAGTCGAGCGATCGTTGCGCCACGGCCGCCAAGCTCTTGGACGGCGACCATTTCTTCTTTTGTATCACCGAGACGATCGTCACGTTCGGATCCGTCGGCGACACCTTCGGCGAGCGTCTCTCCGCCGCCGCCGTCGTCGTCGTCGTCGTCGTCATTGGCTCGATCGGCGACAGCTGTTTCGACGACGGCTGCTTCTTGTCGAGGCTGGACGACTTTATACACGTTCGATCCTCGATCACGATCTCCGTTCGAGCCTTCGAGTCGAACGACGCGGATCTCTGTTTCTTCGACGGACTTCTGCTCGTCGGTGAGAAACTGCAGACGACGTTCTTCGCGTCGGTCGGCGACAACTTGGACGTTGGGCTGAGGATGCTCTTCGGCTTGTCGGACGACGGGCTGGTGAGTATCGACTTGGGCCGCGTGGGCGTGATCGAAGCGCTCTTCGGCTTGTCGGGCGAGACGACGAGCTTGCTGGCAGCAGCAGCAGCAGCCTTGTCTACCGAGGACAGTTTGGACAGATCGAAGCAGGAGATGTCCGTGATCATCTTCAGAGGCAGTTTCGGTAGATCTCGAGCAGCGGCGGTGGCGGTGGTGGTGGTAGTGGTGGTGGTGGTGGTGGTGGTGGTGGTCTTCTTCGACACCGTGGTTTTGCCGCTATCCGACTCGGACTTCTCGTCGGACGCGGTGCCGTTCATCACGTGCCGCTTGTGCAACGTGTACGGTATCTCGACGTTGGTTTTCTGTATGGCCGCGCTGTCCGAGAACGGGTCCTCGTCCCCGGAATCCGCCGGCGTCAGGTCGATGGACTTTTGATGCATCAGTATGTGCCGTTTGTTGTTCGAGCCTAACCTCTGTCGCGCGGGGTTCGGGTCGCTCTTGGTACGCTCGACCGGCGTGTGGCCCGGTATCGTGTCGTCGAAACCCAGCACCACGCCGCCTACGATCTTTGGCTCGTACTCGGTGAACGTGGCCTTCGACTTTTGCAAGTTCTCCATCTCGATCGGCACGCCGATCACCGTCTCCGTCCTCGACTCTATCGACAGCCTCGCCGCCTGTTGTCGTTCCCTCTCCCGTTTCTCCTCGTCCTTCCGCGCCTTCTCCAAGCTTCTCCAGTCGTCCCTCTCGCGCGGTTTCTCCTCGGACTTGCTCCCCACCCTCTGCCCTTTGCTCTTCCTCGACTCTTTGTACTCGAGCCTCTCCGCGCTGCTTCTCCTCCAGTCGTCGTGCGTCGTCTCCTGTTCGTCGAAGTACTCTAGACTTCGCCCTCCTCCTCCTCCTCCTCCTCCTCCTACTCGCGAATCGAACCTGTCCAGATGATACTTTCGCGACTCGCGCGAGTCGAGTCGTTCGACGTGGCGTCGCTGCTCGCGCGAGTCCAGCCTCTCCAAGCTCTTTCTCGCCTCTGTTTTCCTCTCGACGACGTGAGTCTGCTGCTCCTTGGACGAGACGAGGCTGTTGCACCTCTCCAGAGACTTGAGTCGCTCGATGGTGACCGGGTCAAAGTCAAAGGTCGGTCGACTCTCTTGCGAGTCCAGTCTCTCGACGCTCTTGCCACGATGATGATGCTCTCCCCGGCTGCCGGCGCTCAGCCGCTCGAACGGGCTTCTATTCCCCGAGTCGAAACGCTCCAACGTGTGCCTCTGATTGTAGTCGATCGTGTTGCTTCGACTACCGGGGCTTCTCCTCTTCTCCCTCGAGTCCAGTCGCTCCACGCTTCTCTCCCGGCGTTCCCTCGTCGTCGTCGTCGTCGTCGTCGTCGTCGTTGTTCTCTCCTTCGGGCTTCTGCTGTTCACGTACTCGGTGCTGCCGCGCAGTAATCCTTGGTAATCCAAACGCTCGAAGCTCTTGCCGCGCAATTCGTAGGGATCGTGAGGACGGGACGACGATCTCTCCTTCGAGTCCAGTCGCTCGTAGCTTCTCTCGCGAACGTCCAGCCTCTCGATGCTCCTTCGCAGTTCCCTGGCGTCGACGCTGCGACGGCCACGCGAGTCGAATCGCTCGATCGAGCGACGCTCCGTCGTCCTCTTGCCGCCGCTGCTCTCTCTCTCCGCGCGTTTCCTCTCCTTCTCTTGCAACTTTGACAACGTCTTCTCGAGCTGTTGTTTCACCTCGGCGGTATCGCTGCTCTCGCGGCTCGATCTACGATCCCTGCTCCCAGCAACCACACCACCACCGACGACGACGACGACACCGCCGCCCTTGTGACTGCGACCTAAGCTACCCGTTTCCACGTACGCGCGCGATATATGATCCTCGAGACTCGCGATGCTCCGCGCCCTCACCGTCCTACCTCTCTGATCAACGATCGTTCGATTGGTCGTGTCGACCGGGCTCAGATCGTCGTCGATGCGTGACTTGGGCCGCATGATACCCTCGTCCCGCAAGATCTCCGAATCCACGTGCGTGATCTTATACTTGGGCTTGAAGTTCTTCAACTCGTTCAGCACGGACATTTTCTGCTTTTGCACTTGCAACACGACCGGGTCTTTCCTACCGGCAGAGTCCTGATGCGGCAGCGAAGAAACTTTCGATTGCTGCTGATCGATCGAGTTCGCGTGCCGCGTCTCGAACTTTCGCTCGATCTGCGTGCTAGATCGTTGTATGCGAGACTCGACGGTGATGTAGTTGTCACCACCGTCTCTCGTTGTCTCCGGTTTCGCGGCCGAGTACCGATCGATGGACTTGGCTCTAGCTTGGTTCTTCTTCTTCAGGTCCGCGAGCACGGATTTGAACTGCTGTTTGTCCGTCGACTTGATCGAACGATGCTTGACGAAGGAATCGGTCTCGGAGTCCATTTGGAACATCTCGTGCTCGATTCCTTCGTCGCTTCTGTCGGACAATGGCTCGTTCTCCTCCTCCTCCTCCTCGTCGTCGTCGTCGTCGTCGTTGTCCTCGTCCTCGTCCTCGTCACCGTCCTCGTCCTCGTCCTCGTCGTCGTCGTCCCGCGGACTCGAGTACGACTCCGGGTATTCAAATTCGTGCTCGCGTTCCAACAGCTCGTACGAATCGTGCGACAGATCGTCGTGGGAGAGGTCGCCCGCGGGCCCGGACTCCTCGTGGCCAGACTCGGTGGATAGCGACGAGGTACCCGGATACGAGCTACTATATACGCGCTCCGGCACCGAGTCGTGATCGAGGGATGGCAGCTTCGAGCTGGCCGCGCTGTACGAACGATTGCTCTCGTCGTAACGCGTCACCGGGTTGTCCAGCTCGCCCTGCGACGGCAAACGGAAAGGTTCCAGCAGGATATCGTCACCGCCTTCGACGGAAGCGCCCGCGGCGGCGGCGGCGGCGGCGGCGAGGACCTTCTCGTCCTCCTTCGATCGCGCTTTCCCTGAATCCTCGAAGCTAGACGCGTACAATTCGCGGCAACTGGCCGATCGCTGCCAGGGATGTCTAGGCATAGGTCGCGGTGGGGGGAATTCAGGAGGACTGCTGTTAGAGGGGCTGATACGACCTGCTGATGAAATCCGTTGCTGGCTGGCAACAAGCATCTGACGCGGTGCTGGGACCTGGCTGGGCGTGGCCGGCGAATGCACGTCGATGGAGGTAAGTGTCCGAAACGACGTAGCTGTGTCTTCGCGACGGTGAATCGTCCCTCCCATCGAGACACTCGTCACAGTCGTCGGAGAATCCAGTGTCATCGAGCCGCATGATAGAGATAGAGCTGGGGTTTCCAGGGCTGGAAAAATCATTCGCTTCCTTTTACCTTTTTCCCTCGCCATAACACTTGCAACACTTGCAACACTTCTCAACACTCGTTGCACTCTTTACTCTCTCTCTCTCTCTCTCTCTCTCTTTCTCTCTCTCTCTCTCTCTCTCTCTCTCTTTAGGTTTTCTCTCCGTTTTCTTTCCACCCACCTTCCGTTTCTAATGGTCTCTGGCTCCTCCTCCGACAGATCTTCGACGCGATGTTCCAACGCTCCAACATCTCTAGCGAATGCCGCGAATCGATCGTTCGATTTGTCTGATTATTCTTACGGTTATGTCAGGTGTACCTTTCGACGTAAACGAGCCGAGGAGAGGAGACAAACTCTCTCCGGACTCAACGTGTCTTTCAAAAGCGTTCTATTTTGCAATACGCTAACTCTACTGTTTTCTACTCTTACGATATATACTTTGTGAATATACGATACTTGGGTAGGGAAAAAAGAAAAGAAAGAAGGAAAGAAAAAAGGTAGGTGGGGAAGAGAGAAAAAATATTCGAGGAATTAATTTCTTCGAGGGGAGGAAGAAAGAAAAAGGGGAGGGGGGAGGGGGAGAGAAAGAGAGAGAAAGAAAACGAAGAGGCAAAGAGAGCAGGGCTACGAAAAAGAAAGCGTTTCTCGTGGAGGTTGGTGTACATCGGTCGTGGTACATACCAGGATCGCCGAGGGGCAGGAGGGGGTGGGCAGAGATGCTGGAGCTGCCCATAAGGGAGCTGCTTGGAGTGGCCCCACGATAGCCTCCCCCCTCCAAGCCCTGCAATGCCCTACCACCGCTAGTCTGCCGGAACGAATTGGACCTGCGAGCAAGAGAGAGTCAAGTTCAGCATCAGACTTAGGCTACCAAATTGCCAAGCCTGTCCAGAACTAACTAATATTTCTTTTTTTTTTTTTCTCACATTTTCTTCTCCGCCCTCTCTCGTTAAATTAAACGCACAGTAACTACATCGTCTATTTATGTCGTCACGTCGTCCGAAGGTTCGACCTTCTCTTTTGCGTCAGTCTGTATTGGTCTGTTTCTCTTTTCTTCTTTCTTTCACACACACACGCACATATGCCGCCGCAGCGAGAAAAAAAAGCCGCACGTCACTCGCGTCCGCGATGTTCCCTAACCGAGAACCATGGGTACATCGCCCATGTATATAACGTAGGATAAATAAAAACAAAAAAATAGACGTCGATGTGCAATCGTAACGAGAGAAACTGTTCTTCACGCACGCAACATGGATACTGTTACGCATCGTCGTTTTTAATTAAGAATCCACTCCACTATTCCCTAGAGGTGTGCGAGTCCGTCTCGTTGTAAAACTTGGTTGGTCGTGTCGTTTTCACGCTGGCTGTTACGCAAAATTGTTACGCGTGAAGAATTTGCGCACCGAGGAGCACGTACTCCTTTGTCTTCGCATGCTCGATCCTCGCCAGATACACGAGAGAGATACACGAGGATGATTTATTCGATAGAAAAAAAAAAAAAAAAGAAAGAAAGAAAATGTGCACACAAACGGCGATGAATCTCTATCGGTGAGACACGATGCGTTTTTGTTTTTTTTTCGCTCTAATAGCGCATTATTAGATCAGACAAGTAACATTATCCGACTGAACATCGATATTGCGTGACAGAGTATCGTGTAAGTATATACTTGTTAACTGTATATGTACAAGGATTGTAAATTATCATAAAGAAAGTAAGTAATAATTTCTATGCTCTATGTTGTAGAGTATGCTACTGCTATGGATAAATATATATCTGACTGGTGTAATGAAAGATATTCGGTCGGGACAGTGAAGTATGGTAAACTTTGCGGTGTATGTAGTACATCATTGGGTGTTGTTACAACGACGAGAATTAGTGACCACACTATCAAAAAGAGGGTACATTGATCATTCGGGTTATCGTGCCTGATGGTGAGCCTGACTCCCCGCCACCCCTGTCCAAACAGGCAACACTGACACACGGAGGTACGATACGAACAGAGTGGAAACACTTCATTCTACTTAAAAATTGGAACAACGGATGATAGGCATGATAAATACCAATTAATGTCCCGGCAAAAGCAAGACCGTGCCACCTCCCGTCTTACCCACGCAAGAATCAGTGCGCTCGTTAATTAAAATATATATCTGAACGGTATAAAACCAGCGGTTAAAGGGGGACAGTACATAACGATACGCATGCACTAGCTACACATTACTAGTGTACCCAAGAATTCTTTCAATCATAGAACGACACATCTCGCATCGCTGGTCCAAACTTACCTTTGAAACGTCTGCCTCTTCACGTAATTGTCCCGTACAAATTCCACGATTTGCTTCTGAGTTTTCCCGCTGTACCTGCGCAGATCATCCAAAATCGACAGGTTTCGGTTTACACGCGCAGCAACGATACAAACAACGGCTCGCTCACCGTGCAGTAAGCAAGCTAAAACACGTACCTGAACGACGAGCCACGACTCAGCACCCGTGTTTTCTGACGTACAACTCGTTTCACCACCGAGCAACGGAAAAATCCGTGATTCTCCACGCACTTTTTCCAAAAGTTTTTACACTCGTTGCGACCTTCGAAAAAGAACTCGACGGTGTCCTTGTAATAACCCTACGGCCGAAACGATTGAACCCTCAACGTCAAGCGCAAAAAAGATCTCTCTTTGCGAAATTGTGGAAACAAATTGTTGCGCAACTTACGTAACCCTCTGGATGAAGTTTGATCAAAAATCGTTTCCTCTTGAAGCTGATCTTCCTGATTTTCGCCCAACTGAACGTATTTATCTTGGTGAAATTTTGAAAAACTACTATCCCCATGTGCGCCACTGCCAAATTCAACGGTACGCCCTCGTGATCCTTCAATAATAATAATAATAACAAACGAGATGCAACGAATCCGCCGACACTGTGTACGCGCGTAAATTTCACACGTCGAGTTATACATATCACGGTTTACTTACTTTAGCCGGATGCATCTTCATCCCGTACAATTCACAGCGGCGTGCTGTTTCTAGCAGATTCAGGTCTGCTTCTGCCGGCGATTGCCCGCTGTTTGGAGAGACAACACAGACATTTTCAAACCATCGAGACGTTATATTTGGACTGAAATTGAATGGTAAAAATATCTTACGCGTGTTTCTTGTGATTTTCCATAATGCGACGTTCCAGTTCTTGATCTTGATGAGGCACAAATTTGTAAGTTGACAAATACGTGTGATCTGGATAATCCTCTATCACGTAATCTCCACACTCGGCTACAACAATTAATCACACTCGTCTATTGAAAACTATCCTACTCTCTTTCCTTTTTCTTTTTTTCTTCTTACGATTATTTGTATATACGATCGTGAAACAAATTGTCATTACCCTGCACGATGTAGCTCGCCATCAATGCTGCTGTATTATCATTGCATTGTAGTAAACCTTGGGCTAAATCCCGTTTGATTTGAAGACAAAATAGATATCTCGTAAACTCTTCTTCCAGCTGTGCCGGATCAGGTGTATAAAATTTAACGCAAAATCTCAATATAGGATCTATCAGTGATAATCCGACTTGTCTGCAAACTGGCTTCTCTAAATCTAACCAATACTGTAATTAAATACCACTGGTAAGTGCGTGTCGAATGCAAAAGTAAGTGCAAAATATTTGTCAATCAATGGATATTCGTCGATTCCTTACTTTTGTCCCATTAGGTTCCTGATACTCCAAACCAAAGTAATCAGCCTCCAAAAGATGCAGCTGTTTACAAACTTGATCGAACAACACTCTTCCTAAAGCTTTTGCCTAAAATATCAATAGTGCAAATTTAATTATCTCGATGGTCGAAAAGTTTTCAATGTCAGATAATCTCAAAGCAAAGTCATTGCATTCTAGATTACCCTTTGAAAATGACTGAAAATATGCTTCAGATATGCACTGTATATATTTTACGAATAATCAATACATCAATACATTTACTCCATGCAACGTAGCATCACCAATTATCTGCTCCAGTTGTTCATTTAGAAGTATCACACGCGTAAACAATATAAAGCAAATGATTTTTTTTCATCGTTGAATAAATATAACGACAAACAATAATTTATAGTTATATTTAAAAGCGGAACATACACCGATCTTAGATGAGATCAACCTTGTTAGACGAACTGATTACCATTACAACTGGCTCGCTTCTTGTTGAATCAAGAGCCAGATCAAACGACCAATGTAACTTTTGATACTTGTTCGATAATCGTTGCCAGACATGTTACGTTATATACTTGACTTCACGTAACAGAACCATTTCGCAAAACAATTGCGAATTACCTGAACTTGAAACATTGTGATCGTGTCATCCAACATCTGCACGCGAACAGCAAGCATTTTACCAGCCTTTCTAGGTGTCGTAGGAGGAGTTCTACTACCTCCGTCCACACCAGCCGGAGTCGAGTGACTGTGAGGCATCTTGGATGCTCCGCTGCCTTTCATACTTATGCTCTCTATGTCATTCATCTTCAGTCATCAGCCGTGAACCGTGGAACGACCATCTATATAATTTATCTCCTCGTGGAAGGTTTGATTTACAACTCGCTATTACATCGTCATCTGCAACAAAGCATCAAACTTACATCTGCTTAATGTCAAAGAACAAATTGCGGTTAAACGTGGCAGGTCTTTCGCGTAAATTTCACATCGTCAACGTGTCATTGACAGCGTGCAGCGTGATGGATCAAGCACACAAGAGAAAAGCATCTCCGCGGTGGAGATACACGAGGGCAGGAAATCCCGATGCAGACTCTACGCCGAGTATGTTCTATGAAATTCTCGAGAAACTCCGTAGAGATATCGCAAATGTACGAAAGTACTCCTACGAAAATTCCTCGAATGTAGTCGAGGACTACAATCGGTGTGTGTGAGAAAAGGAAAGAAGAAAAAAAAGAAAAGAAAACAATCGACCGAGCCTTCTGCTTCCTGCATTCAGTTTCAAACTTTAAAAGCAACTACTCACTCATTTATTTACGTACAATTCACAGTGACATTATACGCCACACACTGCTCTCTCTCTCTCTCTCTCTCTCTCACCGAGAAGACTTGACGTTACGTCAAGGCAGCGATTACACCGACCGCACTAATAATCGAACAGTGCTAATGGAATACGTTAAGAGATTGGCTACGGTCAAAAGCGTCGCAAGTGTTGATTTGTCGATCAATTGACGATCCCGATATTCAAATTAGACAGCGAAGTGTCGCTGAACGACGGAAGCGAACAGCGAAATCTCATCGAGCGTGAAATGTGAAATTCCAGTCGAACAGGTTATTGAAACGGGCAGACGAGTCAATCGGACGAGTCGCCTCGGCAAACGAAAAGAAACAGCAGGCATCTCGCGATGAAGCATCTCGAACGGGGTGGCGAAGAGAAAAAGGTGGGGCCTGTGGGATGTTGAAACGGGAAGGGATCAATCAGACCGCGTCGCCAGGCAAGCGAAAATGCTGCTGGGGCTCTCTCGTACGTACGTACGTACGTACGTACGTCTGCCGGCTTAACGAGAGCAGTGGCAGCACGCCCCGACGTACAGCAACGCAGAGTTCATTGATCACTACTAAACACTGATGCACACCGGCACTCCCGTAGCCTCAACGCAGAGAGAATCGTTTCTCGCGATGCTGCCGATGTTGATAAGTCGGTTTACCACCCCACTACCGCCATCCCGAGCATAGATTCACGCGAACGATCTCCGTATACGCCTGGACAAGGATCGAGCGAGTCTCTGAATTGAACGACATTACACACCTACGGGGCGCACGTCTCCGCCTTGGCATAAATTATACGGAACGGCCAGTGGTTCTCAACGCGTGGCAGGCAATGGGTGTTTGTTCGTCGATAACGGGGCACGTACGGCGAACACCGGGACGCAGGGCTCGCGACCGAGTAGGGCCACCGCTTCCCCGAAAAACATGTCTCGAGCAACTCGAGTCCGATAGACAACTAACTGGCAGAGTTCCGCGTACGGCGCGCGATGCACGCCAAGGGCGGAGCCACGCGAAAAGACACGGACAGCGACATCCTCTGAGAAGATCCGACAACTCGAGTCATTCTCTTCTTCTTCTTCTTCTTCTTCTTCTTCTTCTTACGATCTAGCGAGATACGTTAACGATTGTTAACGATTCTTTTGCCCTCCGTTCCTCTTTCAGGAATCGCTTCGCGCGATCGCCTCGACAATTGGAAATTTTTATTATTACTCGTATTCGTACCTCTATCGAAGCAAGGCTGTGGCCTCGCTCTTGCGCACACCTCGGATCCTCTCGGTTTCCAGCGTTCCGTAAGATGGCGCTTCGTGCCTAAACGCCGTGAGAACTGTTAATCCTTCCATCTACAGACCCAAGCCGCAAATGTCAAATCGACGGAGGTAAACAGTGGCGATTTTTCTACCGTCGTCATCCGCGAACGGTGGGTAGCAGGCGTTTCAGATTCTTCTCGGCCAGTCGAGTGTGCGAGTCACTCTAAAGTGACGCGAAACTCGCATCTTTCTTTACTCTCACTTTCACTCGTGCATCGTACAAAATACGGCGTCGTCGACGCCAGCTCACCGTTCTGATTTTTCGTCCTAATTTTTAACATTCGTATTTTTATGTTATCGCGACTCGTTCGTGTTCCAGGTGATTTCCTCCTTGATGTGATTTTTCACGATCAATCTCCGCCGCTACGAAAATGTCGGACGAGGAAGATACCACGATCTTGTTGAACAGTGCCAACAGAACTATCGAAACGTCTATAAGCAAGGTTCCGAATGATTATCAATGTTTACCACCGAAAAATCTGAGGAAACCACTTCCGAAGCCGAGTGACAACTTAACCCCGTTGACATCGGGCAATAAAAATATATTCGTCTCGATGGTGGCAATTTTAGCGGGCATCGCGTTTGGAAGCGACATGGGCATTGCAAAACCCATAGCTCCTCTCATCAAACACGAGTTCAACTTGAATTGCTTTGAAAAGGATTTCGTTATAAGTATTTGGTTTGTTGGAGCCCTGGTCGGTGGATTAACCGGTGGTACGTGCGGATCAATTCCTAGATAGCACGAACGAATTAATGAAATGGATAATGATATTATTACTTAAATATTAACTTTGTACAGGTTTTTTAATCGATTCGTTCGGTCGACGTTGGGTAATGATATCGACGCTCGTTTTTCTAACATTTGGCGCCACGTTGTCAGCCCTGGCGAATCACTACATTTTATTACTCGTCGCTCGGATAATTTGCGGATATTCTGGATCTGTTTCTGCAATAGCTCACTGTATATACATGACGGAGGTGTCCGAGTTGAATAAACGTGGATACAACGTGATGTTGTATCAATTGGGCACAGCTACCGGATTCTTGGTCTCCGTGATTGCCGCCGCTATAAAAAACATAGACTACCAGTGGCGATTCTCCATCGGTATAACAGCCGTGCCCGCTTTAGCCGCTTGTATAGTAACCATCATATTCCTTCAACGATCACCGCCATTCTTGCTCTACAAAAGGATGGCAAACGTTTCGAAAACGTCGTCGAAAAAAGCTTGGTACACGATCTTCGAGACTCTGACGATCGTGGCTTTCTTATTGATATTGCAACAAGGTACCGGTAAACGACAAGTTTTGTATTACGCGCCAAGATTGTTCGCGTTATTGGGAATTTGCTCTAGTAAGTGACACGTCTCTTTTGCATTCTTTTGTTTCGTGCTTTTCGCACGAATAAATGTTGCCTGTTGCTTCGTTCGTTTCACAGACGTTGCAGAGGTCACAGCTTTGATATCGCTCGGCATCGTGAAGGTGTTCAGCACGATGTTATCTCTGGTCATAGTGGAAAGGTGTGGACGTCGGACAGCTCTGATTACGTCGGCCACCATCTGCATGACAACGATATCGCTATTGTCTCTACTCGCTACGATAGACAGGGGTGATGATAATTTAGATGTTGCGAATAACCATTGCAAGAATCATCACAGTGACGATGTTAAGATACATTCGATTTTGCCTACTGGATCACCGCCGCCGTTCCCTCTACTGCCAACTCCGTTAGCTATCGTTCCACCGAGTCCGGAAACCTGGACGCAGATCAAACCGTCTTGCGAAGTATATTTTTTCTCCTCTGTTGCCTGTTTACACAAGCGAGATTCAGTTGAGATTTACACGCATTTGTCTCGTCGTAGACGCAGAACATTGCTGTTTCCGAAGGTCTGACTGGTGGCTTACGTATTCTAGCAGTGATAACGCTACTCGTGTACGAAGCAGCATATGCTTTAGGACTTGGACCAGTACCACTTTTGAATCTCACGGAAGTTTTCCCCGCAGCCATACGAGGCAAATGTATCAGTTTTGTTTCCATTGTAATATGGATAACGCATATTATCGCCACGGAATCCGTCAGTGCTATGACAAGTAAACTTTTTTTTCTCCCAACTTTCTTTCTCTTCCTCTTCCTCTTTCGTCACCTGTGTGTAACGCCATATCTATATAATAATTGTCTTTCTTTCAGGGTCGTTAACGTTAGCTGGATCCTATTTGTTCTATAGTTTCATGTGTCTCGTTACAATATTTTACGTCTTTTTGTTTATTCCTGAAACGAAAGGCAAATCTCTGCATCAGATTGCTCAGGAATTGCGGAAGATCCCTCTCGGAACACGCATATGCAATAATCTGCGTAGTTTACCGCTTGTTTGTCATATTCAGTGGATAAAAAGATACGACGAAAATGTAAGTAACGGGCAAAGTACCCTAATTTGAAAACAAAATTCCGGCTGCCAAAGCGCTGGATTATCCTAAAAGTTTTCGCAGTTTTGAATCAATCTGGTTTAAGAGCATCTTGGGTACTGGAATCTTGGAGAACCAACAGAATTGCTTTTATAACTGATCTGGGTCGTTTCAAAGAAATTTCAATATTAGCGTTGTATTATGCCCCGTCAAAGTGAAAACTTCGGCAAATTTCAGGATAATCCAATAATCACATGTAATCTCTATGTGTGTCTACGAAAGTATCCTCCAAATATTATTAACTTTATCTCGTTTTGCAAAAATGTTACTTGTCGTAACTCTTCTATACGATATTGTGTTCAACGAGCATTTGTATGAAAAAGTAACACACACACGCCGCCATTTCGATAAAATTTTCTTAGCTCTAAATTACTGCAGTACATATCACACAAACGTACTAAAGAATGTCGAATTCATTTTCGATACGAAAGACTGACTAGTTTCTTAATTTCGTCTGCTCATTTTTTTTCTTCTTCTATTTTTTTCATTCTACCGACAATGAGTCAAAGTTTCTTAAATAACAATTTGTTTTTTACACTTGCATAATTATTTTTGACGTTATCCACCGACGTTTCCATTTTTACAATCACAGTCATCATTCTGTAGAAGGATCAATTGCAAAGATGTGATTAGTATTATAATCAAGTATTAGATTAGATAGATACTTTGAACTAGATATTTTATAGCGTAACAAATTACGTTTAGAAATATGAATACTTTAGAGATTTCGATGAGAAAACGTATGTATTATATAATATTTATCACTTTGTAAGTAGAATAGTGATTCCTTTTTTTTTCATTTTTTTTTTTTTCTACCCATACAAATTCTTTGAATATATTGACGCTCGCCACATTCGTTTGAGTGTGCATTGCGATTTCTCCAAATACAACAACAGTAACGTGCAATGTTCTTTTAAGGTGCCATTTAAGGTAAAATACGACTATGTAAAAAAACCTTTTATTATACATAACATTGCTGTATATAAAAATAATTTTCATATGTATAATTATTGCAGATTTACAATATTGTAAAATGTAATATTGTACTTGGCAACAATGCAGTTGGTTTACGTACTTAATAAAATGTATAGAAAATATAGCTTTTTTTTTTTCTTTTCTCTCTTACACGTAAGAATGATGTTACTCTCTCTCTCTCTCTCGAGAGAGAGAGAGAGAGAGTAACTTTCTTTTACGAAGACAGTAAGTTTCACTCAGTCGGCTTGCAAGTTACATTTACAACATACACGTTGCACACATGTATATACCACGTTAAATTCGATTTCTGAACCGTGTGTATGTACATCATTCTCATCTGCTGCTTCGTTTAACGGCGTACGTAACAAGTAACAAAATACATCGATCGTATCAATCGTCGCTGCTACAGTTTTATTTTTAGAAGAAATGTCTAGAAATATATCACGCTATTTTTATGCAGGCTTCTTCACAGTCGAACCGCCGTGTGACTTTCTTTTATTCCACGTTAGCAGCTTCGGCGGCGATAGGACTTGTTCCAGAAATACGTGCCTCCTCTGCTTTAAATTTAAATCGCTGCCGCACGATGATTGATCGTTGTTCTCTCGATTCGAATGAGACCTGTCGTTCGATGCGCTCTTCTCGTGGCCGGCGTTGAAGCACGCGACAGGTGCTAGATTCTCCTTGTCGAACCTCGTGCAATCGGGCGACTTTTTCAAAATCACCGAGACATTCTTTCTGGATGCGTGCTCCACGTGCTGTGAAGGATCGGCCGATTGTTCAATCTTGATGGCATTGTTCGGCGTGACGACGTAAACCAGCTGCGACTTGGATTCGAATTTCTCTTTCAACAGTGAGAACCTTCGTCTCGGGTAGCTGATCGGTAGCTTTTTACGTTTTTCGTCGATTATCGGCTGAGACTTGCCACCGGTCGCCGATCGCTCGCCGGAGAGATTCGAGCTGGCAGTCGAGCTAACGTTCGCAACGGTGAAATGATTACGTACAACGTTCACATTCTCGACGGGTACCAACGGGCTCATCTCCACGTACAAATCGGTCTCCTTCGAGTCGAATTCGTCTGTCTGGCAGGCGATCATCCCCCCTCTGCTTGTCGCTTGTTTCTGCAGTAGTTTCGCCTTGTTGCCTAAAATCGGCGAGTCGGATAGTATCGCGTCGATCAACGGCGTTTTCCTGATCGACTCTATCGTACAGTATTTCACCAAGTCTTTGATAGCGTCTATCTCGCGTTTACCGCGAACGATCGATTCCGACTCGTCGAAGCAGCAGCTGATGTTGTTGTAACTTCTGTTACAAGCGGCGGCTGCGTCACTTTCGAACAACGCTTTCGTCAGCTGCGCCCTTTTGATCAAATTCTTCGGATCGAAGTCCTCCCATTGGCTGCCGGTCGTGTGATAGACGTGCCTCGGCGAATTCTCCGCCGTGTACCTCCTAATCTGATCAATCGTGCTTACCAACGTGCTCACCGAGTCGCAACCGGACTGCGTGTATTTTTCATCGCCGGTGATCATCTCGTCGTGCTCCTCCAAGATCGTGTCCAGCGCGAACATGCCGCCTTTCTCGTCGATCACTACCGGCTTAGCGATATACAGGGTCGGGTTTTGCTCGTCTTTCGCGAGTAGGGGATCGTCGCTGTGATACGACGTTTGCTTGTTCGACTCGCTTCGGGTGTCTATCAAGTCGTACGCGAGCGTGTCGAGATAGTCGTCTTGCTTCAGAATGCCCCTCAGCGTCGTGTCGGAGAACTCGGAGCTGTAAGTGGTGCCGGTGGTGGTGCTTGTCAATGTGTCTCTTCTCCTGTCCCTGACAACGCTGTCGTCGTGAATGTAGGTCTCTATGTCGGTGTAGCCTTTCCAACTGCGGATACACCACGGTGGCCTTGCCACGCCGAGTGGGCAAACGTTCTCGTAATCGTGGATCGATGTGACGCAGCTCATCGTTTCGTCCCTCTGTTGCAGCTCCTTCGTCAACTCCTTCTCCGTTTCCTCCGTTCTGATTTTCTCGCAGTTTCTGTCGTCGTCGTCGTCGTCGTCGAACATCGTCGGCGTTTCCAATCTCTCTCTCAGCATCGCGATATCGCCGAGGGGACGTTCGTCTTTCGGCTCGCCTTTCGGTTTCGTTGCAACGACTTTCAACACCTGCGCGTCCTCCTCGTTCTCCATTTCAAGGATAAGCTGACTGGAGAAACAAATGCCGCGTCTCTTTTGCAATGGCGGCAGGCAGGAGTTTGTACTTTTCGTCGTGACGTCGTCCATGTCCAATAACGCGTGCGACGTTGGCAAACAGATACCTCGGCGCTTTTGACGATGAATGTCTTTCTCGCTGGGATTCTCTTGCTTGCGATCGTTTTCAATGTCGAGGCTGTACTCGCAGGCCACGTTGTCACTGGCGTTCACAGTAGCGGGAAACGTATTTTTCGACAAGCCGTTGCTCGTCTCATCCGTCGAGATGTTGTGCGCCGGCTCGCACTGCGAAACCAGGCGAATACCAGCAGTGGCTGCTGGTTCGTTTTCGATCTGGCAAGTTTGATTGACAACGCCAGTCTCCGTGCACTCTGAGCTTTGCACGATGTTGGTTAACAAATACTGTTTGTCCGTAGTGATCTCCTCGGAGGAAGTAGCCTTCTGCTCTGAATGATCGATCGAGCACGACGACGACGCGAACGAATTTGGATAATACTGTTTGAACGATCTCGGAGTGACAGCTTTGTTGGTTACATGCACCACCTCGGCAACGTTTGTCGTACCTCCGATTCTCGATGGGTGAAACTTTCCATAGTAGAACAACATGCTCGTCAAGCCAATAATCATGCCTCCGATTATCAAACTCGTCATTACCGCGATTTCCTCGGCTTTTATCTTTGCATCTTTGAAACACAACGATAATACAAACACGATCAAAATGGCTGTATTTTCTATCACGATGACAGAATAAAACACAAACACTCTGTACCGGGACCTGCCGACGCGTAAATTAAAAAAATCGAAACAATAGATAAATCCTATGATACAATTGTAAATACGCTCTTCCCATACAGTTGGACAGAAATCTGTGTTTTGGAGGAGCACCCAAATGGTCATAAAAAGCCAGTGGAATCCTGTAACATTCAGAGTGGAATTCACGCGCTACGTGAAAGGCATAAATCTATTTTCAGCAATCTTGTCAGCTCTCGCTCTTACACACTTACCGAGAAACAATAACGACCATTCTCTCAAACAGATTGCTGTCAAAACCAGAACAGCTATCCTGGATATTAGCATTCCAGCTCGCCAAAGACCCTGAAGAGTCAGTACTATCCACGTTGCTTCGTCGTCATTGCCAGGATTTATTCTGTGCATGGCTTTTGTATACGTACCTACAGCCCAGCTCAATGAACAAAAGGAGACTATGGCGGACAAACCTATTTAATCGTTCATTTAAAAATATATTAAGCAGTCGTTGACTTCCCGGCTCTGAAGATAATTGTCATTTGTTATTCGTTCAAAACTGTTTGATCAGTGACAGTGACAGTGACAGTGACAGTGACAGTGACAGTGGAAGCCATATTATTTTTAGCACTTCAAACAAACACCCACCCTACTGGGAGAAGAGAACATTATTTTTTAAGTTTCAGCGCTGTAAGCTACCAAATAGAATGCTCAGATAGCAACTGTGTAATTGGTTTCCAGCAACAAAGCACCCTTACAGTCTACAGGAAGATACAATACTATCAATTATATATCTATATCCCTGATTCTGTTATCTGCAGGGGCGGGCCAAAGGATGTGAAGATACGCAGCCACTCAATTTCAATTTTCCTTCATATTCTTTAAGTCGGAGCGTGTCTCTGTGTCAAATGTATTGCCAATATCGAAAATTCATTGCGAATAACAATTTAAATATCAACAGTAGCACGTGATAGCATGCCAAGTTGAAAGTGAAATGTACTAACATGTTCTCAGGATTACAAGTAAGTACTTTTCTATTTCCAATGTGAAACAACGTGTATACGTGTGCGTGCGTGCGTGTGTGTGTGTAATATTAATATACATTAAAATAACAAGATGTTTTTATATCGTACGTGTATTACCTTTTTTACAGAGGCAATTTATATTATTAAAATTAATCATGATACTTGGCGTAACGTTTATGTCGTTTGTAATATTATTGAATTTACTATGTAATTCATGTTTACACGCGAGCAAACACGGGAAAATTGCCAATTATCTCAGTAGTGAAAATTATAAGCATGGTAATCCAGAAAGCAATAAAACTGTTGTATCCGCGTTTTCCACAGAAGAAATGAAAAACATAAGAATGCAACTAAATTCTAGAAGAAACGAGTTGGAACAGTATTGTAAAACCATTGGTAGAACAAGTTCAAACTTGGATAATGTGTTGTCAAACATGATTATTGATACGTAAGTAGAGCACAATTTACTCTGTAGAATTTACTACACGCTTTACAAGAAGGCAAACTTGTTGAACTTTATATTCTACAGAACACATGGATTGTCGTGGTGTCCTATTTATAAAGCAGCAAGTTCTACATGGATGAAGCATTTTGCTATACTTGGAGGTGTATTAACAGAATCAGCCATGGAATTAATACGCAAGAACATTTTACAGATTAACACTATTGTTAGAAAAGCATTTCCACGTGATCGAGATGTTAAAAAAGCATATCAAGTATGCATATATGTAACGTACAACGAAGAATACAAAGTAACGAAATACTGCGTGTGATTATTTTGAACATTTTCTGTTGCAGAAATTAAACACGACGATGAAGTTTCTAATAGTGCGTCATCCATTTGAACGTCTTGTATCCGCATACAGGGATAAATTAGAACACATAGAAGGAAGAGATTATTATTATAAAAGATTTGGACGTCACATAGCGCACAAATACCATCGTTATAGGAAACCAAGTGAAACGAAATTAGAACCCACGTTTGCAGAATTTCTTCGATTTATAGTGGAAGAGAAATACTTTGATGAACATTGGGCACCATTTATCGATACTTGCGAACCTTGTTTAATTCCGTATAATTACATTTTAAAATTTGACACTTTCGATAGAGATCAAAAGTTCCTGATACAAGACCTAGGTTTAAATGAATACCTGTATGAAAAAAATGACTTGAAAAATATAAATCCACGTGGAGTTACAACTACTGCTTTAGTTAAAGAATACATGCAAAATGTTCCTAGACCATTGCTTGACGAAATTAACAAAGTTTATGAAAATGATTTCAAACTTTTTTCCTATTTACCCATATAATAACAACTTGAGATACAGTAAAAGTAAAGTAAGTAACAGTAGAAACAAAAGTGTGATAAGTAATTGCATTTAATTCTTATTGATACAAGTTAAGCGATAATAATCTCTGCCATAGAATTAACAGTTTTTAAATTTTTTAATCGAAATAACTGTTTTATTTGTTCTTACTTGTCCATAGTGGTGTACAACGTAATACTGCCATGATATATAGTTGCAATATTAATTGTGGAGCAGCCCCCATAAACGACTCAAATAAATGCAACATACATATATCACTTTCCTGTCTATATACCCAATTCTTATCCTTCACAAATCGTTTGCTCCTTAACGAATATATCGTAGAACAAAGTAAAATTAAATACCTAGAAATAAAATTATTGACCCCGTCAATACAAAAACAAAAACACTATCAACTGGCTGGTTGATAGAAACAAAACTTAACATGATACCTGTGTAATACTCCTAAGAATAAAAAATGCAATAACCAATGTATATTCTTAATGGAACCGTCGCTGTGATACCATCTCAAACTAAACATTTGAATAACGGCTGCAGGTAAAATTGTAAAGCTCAAAGCAAAGCATCCCCAAACAAATTCGCCTTGTAAAAAATATCCCATAAATACAATACTATCTACAACAAAAATATTTCATAGCAACGTTTATACGTTACAAAATTTTTATCGTCACTTTTATTTCATTGTTGTTCCAAACGATACATCTTCATTTTCAACGTGTATTCATCACTCGTGTAAAAGTTTAGTCCTCTAACGTGAGTGACTTTAAAAAAAATCATCTTTCGATGAAAGTTTGCACGCTGATTACACATTACTATATTACTTTATGCGTGAAAAGGGCATAATTTACAAAAATTATGAACAATTTCAAAATGTAATTTTCACATGATTGCAATCATGACACGAAGAAATTACGCAAATACGATGAATACATGTCAAACTGCAGCAACTATGCAACAACATTCCACCTTAGATGTAGAGAGTATTAACGTACATCAACTCTATTAATTACACGTTACTCTCTATACTTGTATACAAGTATACGTATCAAGTGGACAATTATTCTTTACAATGTATTATTTACGACGTATCCTTTAATAAATTTCAGTACTTCTTACAGAAAGAAAGATATTTTATTACAAGGAAGATACACAGTAAACATTTATTCTTTGTTCACCTGTTGCTATATCGATGAAAAAAAAACTGACAGAAGCGACGTAATAAAACAGGTCTAACAATTTGAATTGATAACATTCTATTTCCCTGTGCAATGTTATTGCCGATACATTTTTTTTCACAGTTTCGTAGCACGAAACGTTATCACGTTTTAACTCTGCCGCCGCCATCTTCCCGGCCATTCTCAATTTAATTTCACGCAATAGATGAAAGAACGCGTTCCGAAATCAACTACGTAGTTCCCATAGTTTTTTTTTTTTTTTCTTCTTTTTTTCATTTAAAATTCTTCGCGTCATCGAGTACGGTATATTTTCAGTGTATTTTCAGTCATCAAATTATCCCTTCGAAATTAAATATAGAGAGCTAGTTCGATTTATCGGAGGAAAATCATGCTCGTACGCGTGTTTAAATTCCCATGCATGCAAGGATTGTATATATATTCGCACGCAGGCGCGTTACAGCACCTATGGCCTATGATTTTCAACATGTCGGTGAAATAAAATATGGCGAGCATCTGATGACTAGACGTATACGTACGGTCTGGTGCTAGTTGTTTTTTGCTGACACATTCACAAAATAAACGTTCTTCCGAGAATATGCCTACAGTTTAATTTTCAACGCAAATTGTACCGCAATATATATGTCGAGAAAAGTAGTAATTTTAAATGTTAACCTCATAGAGGAGAGAAAGTATTTGTCTCTGTATAAATTGAGATTTCGAACGAAATTGGCGATGCCATTAATTTTCAAGTCGCGCTAAATATTTTCAAAAGTACGGAGATTAATGAGAAAATACTGACAATATCCTTCAACTATTAAGAGATGATACGCCGGATATTTATGTTTGAAGCGTATCAGAAAGGCCTGTGAATCATTGAATAGAACTTTTTCACATTGTAAGTATCGAAAACAAAGTTGTTGCTCGTTCTTAGCTGTATCAATTGTCGTTAATGTTGTCGTTATTTTTGTTTTCAAAAGAAGGAACAGGAATGTTATGCTATTAAAAAGAAATCGGAACATCATGTACAGCTTTGAAGGAGACTACAGACGTAAACCACAACAAAATCTAGCAGGTGCAAGTAGAAGAGATGAGAAGTCGGTTCTGTTACAGCATGCTCAATTAGAACGTTTGAAAAGGGAACAGCAGCGTAAAAGACACAATGCAGCATTGAAGATCCAGGCGCTTATGCGAGGCTTCATAGTAAGGAAGCACATGAGAATAATTAAAAGGAAAGAATTCGACGAAGAGCAACAAATAAATAGCCGTAGAAATTTAAGTCTAGACGAGTTAACAATATATTTCCAAAAATTATTGTTCTTTTATAATCATACCTTGGACGCCAACAGACTTGTTTGGATACTTCAACATTTTTTGAAACATCAACAAGAAATCAAACAAAAGTGTGTGAATTGTTCAGAATGGCTATGGAGGTTGAGGTAAGTCAAGTATAAAATAAAAAACACAACATAATGAACATTGTTTGCCATTTAATGTAAATAAAATATACGTACAGATGGATTCTCCGCATGTGTATGCGACACAACTCGGAACTTTTAATGAACGGCGCTTATTCATTGGCTATACCATTGAGAGCGTTAGAAACATTTACAAGTCGAGAAGATGCAGAGAACGTTCTACATGAGAATAGTTATAAATATTTAGGAAACATTTTTATTTATTTGATAAAGCACAAATATTTCGATCAATTAAGGAAATTAATAGATAATAAAGTTCCATCTATGTTAGAACCAACCTCTGTTGCGCCGACGCCAATCTCAAAATGTTTAGTGGATATGATTAAACGACCGTTAGACTTAATTTCTTTTCTAGAGCAAGAGGACAATTTCTCTATGCTCGTCCTGCAAGAACTTTGTAGAAGTATATTATCCTCTAAAATGTCTGATCCAATAAGAATGTTTGTCATTCCATCGTTGTCAGAATTTGCAGAATTTCCATATAATCAGTTAATTGAGTGTATCGATAGAATCGAAATAGAACCAACGATAAGTTTACTTTATTCCATTTTATCTCTGGAATCGAATAGAATTTGTAAGTGTACAAATTAATCCACTTAATACGAACAGAAAAGAACGTTAACGAATGAAATAATTTTTCTTTCTATTGCAGCTACATGCAAGTCTAAAGATGTCCTTATTAATTATTTGCAAGTTCTTGCATCTATGAGTTCGACTATAATACCATTAGCTGTCGAAAAAGAGAACATCGAACAAGGAAGCGATTCGGACTCGGAGTCTACTGCAAATATGATCGATCAAGATCAGGCTGACATCTTGCACGAATGTATAGAAATGTTAAACGAAGAGCAACGTGTTCAAGGAATACTCTTAGCGGTAGATCGAAGCAAAGATCCAGCCGTGCTGCAACCATTGTGCCAACTCTGCCATCATTTGCTAATTACCGACAAATTGGCCATTCATAAGTATAAACTGTTATACATGCTCGCTTTTAAGCCAGCGTTTTTAAAGAATTTATGGTCTGCTTTGTTGTCGGCTTGTCAAATGTCGCTGTTCGGTGGAGCTACCCCTCTCTTGCAAATTATATCACGAGGAATTGGTCTTTCTACCGAAGATACAAAAAAAATAGTCCCACTGTTAGCTGTATTTTGTTCGCTGTTCAGTCTACTTATAGCAACGTTACACGACACGGAATTCTTCACTCAAGATCAATCATTGGACATTAACGGGCAACAAACGATGCCGTTTACCACGTCGGAATTGGTATTGCTGTCAAGTCATTTGAAGGGCGTTTGCTTAGGTTTAGTAGAGCTTGCATTCCCCGATAGTCGACCGACCGTACGAGATGACTATAAGAGGGCTGTTCTCGGGCCATCGTGTTCTCTGCGAAACCAACAGGACACGCAAATGTGGACCCATTTGTTCAAAGTAACGGTCGGTTTGTTACGTCAGCTACATATGCGAGACTTGAGACGGCAGTTCTGTCCGGAAGGGCACTGGATAGCTTCGAACATCGTAATACCAATTGACAAGCCTCAAGATTTCACATTTCGCAGACGTAGATTGAGGGGGTACATCCCTTTTCAAGGGCTGCGAGTGTTCACTCGAGAAGAGTTGGAAGAAGGGCCACCTCTCTCCGCAAAGGAAGTTCGGACGCTGACGCTCCTTCGCGAAATACCATTTGTCGTGCCGTTTAACAATCGAGTAGTGGCGTTTCAATCGTTGATCTATCGAGATAAAACGGAACAACAAGGTGAACTGACGCACTTCATGCAAGGGCCATCGATACAAATATCGGTAAGAAGAAACTACCTCTACGAGGACGCGTTTGAGAAATTATCGCCGGAAAATGAGCCAGAATTGCGATTAAAAATGCGTGTACAGCTTTTTAATACAGCTGGTTTGGAAGAAGCTGGTGTAGACGGTGGTGGTCTGTTTAGAGAATTTTTATCGGAATTGTTAAAAACAAGCTTCGACCCTAACAGAGGCTTTTTCAGGCTCACCAAGGATAATATGCTGTATCCAAATCCTACAGTACAATTATTGGTTGACGATTTCCCGAAGCACTATTATTTTATCGGTAGAATTCTTGGAAAAGCTTTGTACGAGAATTTATTAGTCGAACTTCCGTTCGCAGAATTCTTTCTATCAAAGATCGTTGGTCGTCAATCAGACGTTGATGTTCATCATTTAGCTTCCTTAGATCCGATTATGTATAGGAATCTTTTGTACCTAAAGAGTTACAAAGGCGACGTTGCGGATCTTGGCTTGGATTTCACTGTATTGTCCGATGAACTCGGTGAAAGGCGAATCGATGAATTAAAACCAGGTGGTGCCAATATTCCTGTTACGAATCACAATCGTATCGAATATATTCACTTGATGGCCGATTATAAGTTGAACAAACAGATCAGAGCACAGTGTTACGCGTTCAAGCAAGGCATAGGTAGTGTGATCCCCCTGGATTGGCTTCAAATGTTTAATAATAAGGAGCTACAGGTTTTGATATCGGGTGCACAAATTCCAGTCGACGTGAACGACTTAAAATTGCACACCAACTACACAGGAGGATATGCACCTGATCATCCGACAATCACTGCGTTTTGGAAAGTTGTTAATGAATTTAACGACCAGCAAAAAGGACAGTTACTCAAATTCGTTACGAGCTGCAGTCGACCGCCTTTACTTGGATTTAAGGTACAAAGCGGTTATTTCTTTTTTGATGACTAATCAATAGGTACGTGTGTACGTGTACAAATAGGTGAATATATATATATGTGTATATGTTAATTCTTTTTTAGGAACTTGATCCACCGTTTTGCATTCAACATGCCGGCAGTGTTGATCGCTTGCCGACTTCCAGTACCTGTATGAATCTGTTAAAGCTACCAGAGTTTCCAGACGAGAAAACTCTACGCGAGAAACTTTTATATGCCATACAAGCCGGTGCAGGTTTCGAATTGAGTTAAGCTCAATTTTTCTTTCCTAATTTTAAGCTATTTTTCTTTTTTCTTAGTTAAATCGGTGATACCTGATTGTATATAAATTGTAAGTGTAATTTAACATTAAGCACGTATATCGGAGAGTAAGACAAACTACGAATGCGAGAGTTGTCATGATTCATTAATGAATAAGCGATTCGACTCGATGTTAATTAAGCGCTTTGAATGTAACGTGTTTATATATTATATACAGCAAGTAAGGACAAAATACAGATTTCGTTTGAGTCATTTTTTTCGTCCGTTAGAGGGCAGATTAACTTGAGAAATTTTCATCGGATCAGGCAATAAATATATAACGTTGTAAGGAGGGGCCAATTAATTAGCGGTAACGTCTATCAAGGAGGAGACAACTATCGATATAGCGAACGAATATGTATTGTTTTTGTAAAAATATGTTACCTTATCCTACTATGTACCAACTTATGTGCATACATGTATACATATACATATACATATACATATACATATATAGATTGATATACGTATATATACACACACGACGCATGTATTTTATTTGTTATAACTTTTCTGCCCTTGGCCTATAACTGTAAATTGTGTATATTTTTTGTATTCCATCATAATTACCAACAACTATATATCGATATATTAAATATACATGAGAGAGTAGAATGTATGTATTTATGAATTCGTTAATTTCGTGTAAATAATAAAAAACTCTGAAGTGTTACGTACATTTATTACAAATACGTAATTTCAACTTTGAGACTAACGTTTTTACGTTTTTACGTTTTAATAAGCAAGCGATAGAGCGTCACGTTAAAATGTTACAAATTTTAACTCAAATTCGCCCAAACGGAAATGAATTGCGATCAACCGTATTGTATATCGGAGACTTTAAATTGTTCACCGAATCATGCTTTCATACAGCGTTCGACCTTACATATGTATCTATAAAAATGGTACACGCTTTTAGTGTTAAAGCTTATGTCATTTGTGTAACATGGCGTCGAACGAGAGTTGCAACTTTCAGAAAGTTTTGGAGTTTAAAATTTATAAATGCTCCAGCTTCTCCTCGTCTTATATACCAGAGTAAGCATTCCGTTAATACTCGATCAAATTCCTTTTACGATTTTGTAATTACGAAGTAGAAAACGTTACACCGTTGTTACACGGTTATGATTTCCTAACCTAAAACAACGGTTATATCGAACCGTTAAGAAACTATTATACGTGGAATTATGGAATGAACAATCGCGTTAATTACGCCGGATTCTTTACCAAGCATTAAATTGACATTTTCTTTTTCTTTCTTAGAAATATCCTTCTGGATAAACCGTCAGATCAGACATCGCGCTGGTCCTCTGATATTGACACTTATCCACAGGTAAACATTGCTCAAAAGTAACACGACATATAATAATAATAATAAAAAAAAAAAAAAAAAACTGTTACAAAACTTATAGAGGTATTCAAATTGCGAGTCTCTTAATTATCTGTTTTAATTACATTAGGAAAAAATTTAATATTTTATGCTGCTATCAGTTGATATTCCACGACCAATGTGTACAGTAGATTGTATTCAAATTTTTTCAGTTTCTTGTATTAAAATTACGATTTCCTTCGATTGTAAAAACAATTACGTTTGGTAAATATGAAAAAACACATGTATGTAATATAAAAAAATTCAAGATATACGGTGGTTTAGAGCCAGAGAATATGATGGAACTTTTAGAAAAGTAAGTGCGATAAAAAGTGGTAATTACATGTATTTGCATATTGATAATCAACTGCCCTTTTTTAGTGGATTAAAGAATGATTCAGTATCGGAAACCTTTGATTTGAAACACATAGTAGGAAATGAAGAAAATTATTTTCCAGTTAAATACATGAAAGTTGTTCCGTTGCAATCATGGGGCCCTAGTTTTAATTTCTCTATTTGGCATGTACGGCTAACTGGCACCGATGACTTTAAAATTGTAAAACCTAGTATTGAATGGTTTAACGCGGTAAATATTGAACAGAATATTTAGCTAAATAATAATGTTTATTAATAACGATAATATGTTATATAATACTTGAAGTATTGTACACATATTATAGATACATGTTTTGTGCAAATATATTACAGTACCGCCAAAAAGAAGTAATAAGGCTGTGTATGAAGCACTTTAGAAAACTTGAACAGTCTGAAATTGTAGAAACTTTACAAAGAGTTACTGGCGTTCCACTTGAAGATCCTAGATTGACTGGATTGTACGACTTGTTGGTTACAAAGGGTGATCATTTACAGGCTGAATACTTTATAAGTAATGCCGTAATGAGTAAGTATTTTTCTTTTTTTACTGTCAGTTTTGTAATATCGTGACATGCAGTCTTAGAAAGTAATATGATTTATAATACAGTGGGTCTTTTAAATGACTATATCAATGCTCAGACTTATAGAGCAGTTTGGACTAAGTTATCGTCCAATGATGGTAAACCAGGAATGAGAGGAGGTCACCAAATGGTACTTGATCCAACAGCAGAACTTCTTTATCTTTTTGGGGGGTGGGATGGCAATCAAGATCTTTCAGATTTGTGGGTGTATAATATAACTTCTAACAAATGGACCATCATATGTAAAGATACGGAAGCTGTGGTAAGTTGTAGTATACAAAGTAGAATACATATATATTGCTCGACGGAGAATTTAAATTTTAAATTACAGGGCGGTCCAAGCGCGAGATCCTGCCATAAAATGTGTCTCGATCCAGAGCGTAGGCAACTGTTTACTCTTGGTAAATACTTGGACGCAGAGTACAGAACGCCGGAAAATTTGAAGAGTGATTTTTTCGTTTATGATATCGAATCGAACAAATGGACACAAATATCAGAAGATACAGGCGCCGTAGGAGGACCTCAACTAATTTTCGATCATCAAATGTCCATGGATGTCGAGAAACGTACAATTTACATATTTGGCGGCCGTGTTCTTGTTTCTCCAACAAAGTAAATAAAACAATATTTACAGCTATATCGGTAGCGTTTTAACACGTTTATTTAATTTACAGTTCTGAAGAACACGGTATAATAACAAGTTCAACGGAACCAGTTTTTTCTGGATTGTATTCTTACCACGTACCAACTGGTACTTGGAATAGACTTGCATGTGACATTGCCAGACCATGCCCTACCAACGCACCGGTCATTCGATCCAGAGCTGGTCATTCTATGTTATTTCATCCTGTATGTATGCATAATATTGCACAACGTATGTCATGGATGCACTGTAATTTAAGAATTTCTTTTCGTCACAGGGATTACGGAAATTATACATTTTCGCCGGTCAGAGAGGTAAAGAAGACCTTAGCGATTTTTTCACGTATGAGGTCGATACAAATCAAATTGAACACATCTTCAACGATTTTGGCGCTAAAGATTCGAATCATGTACCGGCTGCTGGATTCACGCAAAGAGCCACGATCGATCCTGAATTAGGAGAAATATATGTTTTATCGGTTTGTGTCGCATAATTATTTTTCTTCGTTATATCCGTAACACTACAATATAATAATCACACTTAACAATAGCGTTTGAATTTCAATTGTTATTTATTGTAGGGCTTAAGTAAAGATAAAGGTAAAAGATTTGATAGTGTTCAAAATTCCTTTTGGGTGTACAGTATTAAGAACAATAAGTGGTCTTGCATTTACCGAAATGACAATGTTGGAGAAAAATATTGGAGCAAAATGCAAAATTACGAACCATGCCCACGATATGCACATCAGCTGGTTTATGATCATGTGAAGAAGGTTTGTTGTATTAATTTGCTTACGAAAAATTGTTCTGTCAGCGCAGCACATAATAATGGCGTTGTATAATGTATTATTAGGTTCATTTTTTATTTGGAGGAAACCCCGGGAGATCCTGTCTTCCAAACTTACGTCTCGATGATTTCTGGCAATTAAAATTATGCAGACCGTCTCACGAGCAAATTCTAAAGAAATGCAAACTACTTATTAGGAAGCACAAATTCAAAGAGCTAGCTTTGAACAATAGCGTCGAAGCGCTCGAATATCTGCAGACTAAAGTATCGGAAATTATCGATCATAACGATGTGGAACAAACGAAAGAGGTAGTAACATCTTTTTAATCAGTAACGAATGAACACACTGAATACACGTTGCCAATGTTTCCTTTTTAAATGCATTTCTTCGTTACAGTTTCAATTGTTAACATCCCTTCTGTTCAGAGAACAAAACTTAAGAGAAGCCAGAAATTCAAATGGTTCAGATGTCGTATTAGGGAATTTAGTTGACATGGATACGTCGTCGTTTTGGTGTTCGATTACGCGTGATATTCATACTTTGAGAACTGAATTATACGATAAACTGACGGAATTTTTTCCCGAATCATCGACACAACCCCGTGCTAATTTAATCGATCTTTTGCCATTGTGATCCAGCAGTAATTAAAGTCCAACAGAGAATGTTTAAAAATGTAAGACAAAGAGATTCCTTTCATTTTCTTGTAAAGACATTAGCTATGATATCAAATCAATTGTATCTTTCAAAGGAGAACGTTATTTTTATAGTGCAATTCTTCGTACTGCTTTAAAAGGAGAAGAATTTTCACAAGGCATGTGACCCACCTTCCTAAAATACATAAATATCCAACTTGATTTCTTTTACATAAAAAGGATAAGTTGGTAAAAAAAGAAGAAAAGATACATTAATATATATTTCACCGTGATACATTTAAGCGAGAAGCTATTAAAACGAAGGTTTATCGTTTGCTTCTTTTTCTCATCGAGTTTTCGTTTGCATTGGAGGTATTCTATTTTCACCACATTCAGACTTGTTACGTTTATTTATCGCAAGCCTTATTTCATAAAATACAATTAATACCCAAGGTATCGTTACACGTCGTTCAAATCGGTTCTCACTGTCAACAAATCGGAATTACTGCGTCGATATGTATGTACTCACGATTTGTTCGTAAACAAGTATCATTCTTAAAGCAAATTTACTAAAAAATAACCATTTAAAAAGTTTTCTCTATCCAATGTGTATATACTGAAGGGATGCTTTACAAACTTACCGATGAAACGAAAACTCGTTAAACGTCATTTAACATTGATGAGAAATTGCAACATAAGTGCGACAAATAAGACGATTCCTCTATTTTTATGGCTTCGCTTTTTTCGCCGTTGAAAATATTTTATACAATGTTATTTGAGCATTATTTGTAAATCATGCGAAATAGTTCGAGTTAGCATTACCATTTATATTCGTAATAAAAATTTACTATACATATTTCCGTGATAAATGTTATAAAGGTTAATAAGAGTAACACGTTGTGAGTCTTAGTCGAATTTTCTGTGCATATTACGTATGTACATCTGCAATATATTTCATCGTAATGTTATGTTTTTATTACTCCTGTATACCGCTATTTAAATAATCAGTCATCACGATTTTTTGTTTGTGATAAAATTAGTATAAAAAGCATTACGTTTGTTCGTCACCATCTTGTATATATTCTATGACTATAGGAAGTAATACCTAAAGCTATCATTATTGTTAATCTTTTATATTATAAGCGTTATTCGATGACATGCGCAAAACAAATTTTTGTACATAGTGCTGCTTTGTCGATATATTTGTGTAAACAGTTATTTGTAGCATTATACATAAGATACGAGCAGCGAGAATGTGATTATAGCGAACGTTATCAACTACGTGACTAATACACTATACATACGATACGAAAATAATTCACAATAATGAAGCGGTATCTTTGTACATAACTTTATGCGCTAGAGAACGAAACGACTGTACAATTCGGTTGTAGAGTAAGAAGTGGGCGAATCGTTACTAAGAACGTTTCAATAACGAAACGAGGGAAAAGTTTAAAAAAGTTCTCTTTTTTTAAATACTTCTCAACGTCACGATTTTTTCTCTACCATTTTCAACGAGAAACGAGAAACGGGACAAGATAACTTTTGGTTAGAGCGTGACGTATAGTATGCGTGTGTAGCAAAAGTATGTATCTTCGACAGCTATCGTTGATCGACATCTATTTTATACGCGAAGACAGAGAAAGTTACGATTCGACGGTACGTTGGGCGTGTAACGCGTTCAATGAGAAAACGTTACTTCCAGAATATTATACATATATATATATATATATCAAGATAGTAAAATATCAGACTTATCTCAGGATTTTATCCCATCATTTTATTGCGAAATTCGACAAGAACGTCGAATAGAATTCTAAAGACGTGATATTCGAAGTTCTAGTCAGCTAATGTACGATTACGGGAAAGCGTTAAAAGAAAAATATGTTATCATTGGACATTTGCCAGCAGAAACGATAATAATAATAATTTATAATAATTAAGTACCATACACGGTATTGTCATATTTTATCCTGTTTGTACGTATATCTATTCGTTTCTACCGAAGATTCCATTGAAAAACAAGTATCTCGGATTCTTGGACGATCAGATTGTGCCAGCATGCGATATAAAAGAAAAAAATTGGTAAAGAACCGTAATGATCGTTCAAATGTTTTCTTTTTTTTTTTTTTTTTTTTTTAGACATTGATGGACAAGATATTTGAGAATTCTCGTTTGCACACGTTTACTAACGAGATCTTAGTTTCAATAGCGTATTTTTATTCAACTCGATTAAAATCTATAGCAAGCGTGTCCAACCCGCGATCCTTAAAACCCTATTCGCGCGGCCCGCGCTGTGTACCAAAATTGTGACAATTCAATACGAATTTTATTACTCGAATAATTTTAACCACGAATGTTAACCGCGATGTCCCTTTTTTTGGGGGGGGGGAGTACTTATATTGCGAACAGATTTTTAATGTAGGTTAGATCGAATTGATAAAAAAATAGGTAAACTTTCTGCGGCCCATAGCAAATGTCAATGTTGGCCAATGAGGCCGAAAAGATCTAAAAGGTTGGACACCCATGATCTATAGTGAATGCATGCGTACAGTTTGATCGTCGAGAATTTCCGAAAAGCACACCTTGTTCAAGCGCGCGTTTCATCTTCGTTTGTCATCTTCGACCATCTGTTCTCTTTTCCTTTCTAAATACAATCGTCTAATTGCCAACTGACTACGTGCATTTATTTGAAATAACGTTGCCGTTTGTTACATAGTGCTGTAATAATTGTAAGATAAAAACGAACCCGTGTCACATACATGTACATACGAAATAAAGATCTTTTTGCAAGAATTGCTTCAGCGTAGTAATTCGAATTACACCATGCACGAGAGAAATTTAGAATCTGCGACGAAGAACTTCCGACGAATTCGAAAAACAATTGGCGACGTTCAACGTCGATTTTCAATCTCTGCAGTTGCGACAAGCAGCAATTCGCAGCGTGCGAATGAAAACGGAGGAAGCTTATTAGAAAAAGATAAAGGGAAAACAGTGTTAAAAATGCCGGACGAGGAGGAGGTGGAAAGTACGACATACGAAATAGCTACACCACCGAACGACAATTATTATCGCCGGAATATCGAGCATTTGCCGAAAAATGCGAACAAACTTCGAAAGGTACGTCAGTTTAAGTTCATCCATATTTTTTTTTCACTCTGAATTTCTGAAATCGAGAACAAAATGAACGTGAGTTCAATCATTCCGAATCCTTCGGAAGATCAACGACGAGATCGAAGATGTGCGAAATGTATTGGAACTGGCGGTAACGAAGTCGAAGATTGATCATGAGAGGAGGGAAAGCAGTTGTCAAATTATCAACGAGTGTCATCTGGAACAACCTCAAAGTTTCTACTTTACGAAGATGAAAGAATTTGCGGATAAACTGCCGGCGTATACTCTGTTGCCTGTACGTGATACATCGAAACGCATTGTAGCGTATAAGGTATAATAAACGTATATTCTCTTCGACCTGTCTAGGAACAGGAAGAGACTATACGAAATTTAGTTTCGTTCAGTTTACGGCGCAAGTACGAGAAAATCTTCGAGGATCAAATGCTGGAAACGAAGACACGTTACTACGAAGCGATGCACGATCTGGCCGTGAAGAGGGTGACTATGATCGAGTGCCAGGATGTGTGTAACGTGGGCCTCGAACGTGTCTTTTCGTACAAGCTCGCTGGACGGACCGAGTTTTATCCAAAATATTTGAAAAATCGATGCGCACTTAGAAGGAAGTACTACCTATCTCACAGACTGATGAGAAACATAGTCGCGAAGGCTTGTTTCATTATGCCAGATTGGATCTGCAATTTCGGACGCTATAGACTGGCATTTGATTATCTCGACTTCAACAGGTGCAATATACATTCACTTGCATTTGTTCGCGGACAATTTTTCTTTTTTTTTTCTAAAACTAACTAAGCTTGATTTGAAATATTATCTCGGTTCTCGCCATTTCGCACGCGTTAGCGCGTATATAACGAATAAAACGAATGAAAATGTCCAAAGCAAAGGAAGAATTGCACGCCAACTTTATTATATTTTACGAACGTCTGAAATTATATCGTTTCAATTGAACAATTAGATTTAGCAATATTGCTTCAATTTAACAATAATAGTATAAAATGTTTTGTAAATTTTCAACAAAAATTAAGTTGGTAAATTTGGTCACTCTGGACCACGTTGGTAGCCTTTCGTAACGAACGATCGTAGGTTTCTGGATTTAGCGGAAAACGACGTGAAAAAAGGCGCGTTGATCGTCAGCAGTGCCTATTACAGCGACATTGTGCGATTGGTTTCTCAACCGCGCTATCTTCACGATATCCGTTCACCCTCTTTGCCAGAATTTCTCAGCTGCGCCAACAGTTTACTGGCCTTTCAAGTGGTGACGCGGATCATGAACACCATTGAACATTTGCTGCAAACTTTGAAAGATAAACGAACCGTGCCTTTGTTCAAGGTATGACCAATTTGTTCGAGTATATCGTCGGTTTTCACCGATCGCTATCGTTGCTGCTAACTTCGAAAAGCATAATTTAAATTCATCGTTGAAGCAATCGTCGACTAGAAACGTTCGATGATGTGTTTCTGTCTGTACAGTTGCAGTTGAAATGCGAGAACAACGAGCTGTTTCTCAGTCCAACGATGGACGAGATGTGCCACGCGTTTCACGGCATAGTTGAACAAATTAGCCACGTCGGCCAGCAATTACCGCCGCTTGACTCTTGGGTCGGCGTGAAGATTCAACAAGAGTACATTAAAGTTGCGTTGTCGGAATTATATCTGGAAGAAATGCATCGACATCTGGCGGAAACGTTGCAACATACTTTTCAACCGTTCAACAGTTACGTGGGGGGACTGTACAGCAAGTTCAAAGTTGTTTTCAATCCAGAAACGCGCAGAAATATCGTTGATTACGTCAGTACGGGGCACACGTTTCAAGAATATGTGTCCAAGGTCGAGGACCTTAACCAATTTATTCGGGAGATAAATGGCATGGTAATCACTTATTCTAAAACGTGGCATTTACTTATTCTAAAACGTGGGTGTCCAACCTTTTGCATCTTCTGGGCTTCATTGGCCCAACAAAAATTTATTGAAAACCGCACGTAGTTTACACATTTTTTTGTCAGTTCAACCTATATTACTTGCGAGGATATTAAAACAACATTTATAGTGAAACGATACATCGATTAGAAAAGTATATTTATATTAATTAGAAAAATGTGAAAATTTTCAGCCAGAATATTGAGCTTGTTTTTTAGATACCAGTTCGATCGATATCTGGTTTGATAATGGCATTTTCAAAATGTTTGTCTGAAATTTTTGTTCTTATTTTCTTCTTCCTGTGTGCTTCATGTGGGAAAAAAAATCTATTCGCAAATATAAGTACTTCCCAAAAGGGACGTCACGAACATCCGTGGTTAAAATCACCCAAATAATAAAATTCTTATTCAATTGTTCCAATGTTGGTTCTGCAGCGCGGATCGCGCGTTGGACACACCTGTTCTAAAAAAAAAAAAAAAAAAGTAGTTTATAAAAGTAGTTTTCTTCTAGCCGAATCACGAATATTTTTCGATCGGGGTAATTCATCAAGCGGCGGCGAAGGCAGGTCTCCTCTATTACACGGAAGAAGCGCGCAGGCTGATCATCGAGGAGTTGGTGAAAAGCCATCGAACTTACAATCTTGAAATCTGTAACACGTTCGAGACGGTAAGGGAACGTGCTTCGAACATTCCCACTACCACTAAAGAATTACTCGAATTAGGTAAATTTTCTAAATGAAGAATCTAAAGAATTTCGCCGCGGAGGGGGAAGGAAGTTAAAATAAGCGAAGTAATTTCGTTTCAGGCGAATACATGTTGCACGCTGCATCGACGTTGATGAGATCGCAGGAGGAAAAGATTACCTACTCCTTGCGCATGATGGCGCTGCTAATCGGGATGACGACATTAACCAAAGATCACATCGAGTTAAATAACGCGACCATTCATTGGTTGAACCGGATAAGACCGATATTCAAGCACAGCAGCGCCGTCTACGAGCAAATTAAATTTGAACTGGAGGAGAAACTTCAGCAAAAAATCGAAGATCTAAACGCGGACGTAGAGATCATGTTTCCCAGGTAAATCGTTATAAGAAGAGAATTAATGCAGTATTGACGCATATATATATATATATATATATATATATAATAAATATATTACAAACATATATTATATATATAATTCAGTTGTAATATATATTTAATATTAAATATATATTTATTTATTTATATATATATTAAATATATATTTATTTATATATATATATTATATATATATATTTATAAATATTTATATTTATTTCATCATTTATAAATATAAATATATAAATATTATAAATATATGTATTATAATTAATATGTAATTAATTAATAAATTTATATATTATATTATACATGTATAAATATTATAATATATATATATATATATATATATATATATATAATAAATATATTACAAACATATATTATATATATAATTCAGTTATAATATATATTTAATATTAAATATTTAATATTAAATATATATTTATTTATTTATATATATTAAATTATATATTATATATATTATATATATTAAATATATATTTATTTATATATATATATTATATATATATATATTTATAAATATTTATATTTATTCATCATTTATAAATATAAATATATAAATATTATAAATATATGTATTATAATTAATATGTAATTAATTAATAAATTTATATATTATATTATACATGTATAAATATTTATAATATATATATATATATAAATATATTACAAACATATATATATAATTCAGTTGTAATATATATTTAATATTAAATATTTAATATTAAATATATATTTATTTATATATATATATATTAAATATATATTTATTTATATATATATATTAATATATATTTATTTATATATATATTATATATATATATTTATAAATATTTATATTTATTTCATCATTTATATATATAAATATTATAAATATATATATATATTTATAAATATAAATATGTAAATATAAATATATATATTATATATATATTTATAAATATAAATATATAAATTTATAAATATATATATTATAATTAATATGTAATTAATTAATAAATTTATATATTATATTTTACATATATAAATGTATTATATATATATATATATATATATATATATAATATAATTCGATATTTCATCATCATTTTTGTTGTGTTTAGATTGAAAATTATGAACGATATGGACGACGCGAACCGCATAAGGGAGTACATAGAATACATGCGAAAGTTCGCGCGCGATTTGGATCGTACGGATGAGAGAGTGAAGTGCATCAACGACGAGGAGAAACTTTTCAAGTACCCTCCGTCCGTATATCCACGGATCAACGAACTGAAGGAAAACATAATGCCGTATTACGAATTAATTTATCGTGGTTACCAGTGGCAAAGGCATCGAGACGTCTGGTTAGATGGCCCGTTCGAGTACCTGGACCCCAACAATATTGACAACACGACGAGCGATTATTTCACCAATTTCAACAGAATCAGCAAGCAATACCGAACGAGAATCAAGTTGGAAGTTGCAATGAATTATCCGCACAGGTAATGGGCAGAATATCAAATACGCAACAGCATGTCGAAAGTTTTGAGGGATCGATCAGTTTTCGTCAGTTTTGTAGGATCAGTAGACGATCCGGACCCTTTTCAACAACCGGCACCTTTGAAGCTTTGCCATCAGCTTATCGAAGACATCAAGTGGTTTAAGGTGACTTTGATAAAACAGACCGCCGGTTTTTTTTTCTTTTTTTTTTTTTTTTCTTTTTGTGAAAATGTCTCCTTATCTGTTCACTTTCAACGCAGCAATATATACCGTTGCTGGCTGTATTCCGAAATTTCGCGATACGTCAAATTCATTGGGATGAAATGTCGGTTATCGCCGGTTTCGATCTCACTCCCGATGCTGGCACAACGTTTCGAAAAATTATAAACATGAATTTAATGGCGGACTTGGAAAAGTAATAGAACCTTTCTCGCCTCTATTTGCTATTACGAGCTGTTAGGTGTGTTTCTCTCTCTCTCTTTCTCTGCTTTTCCACATCAGGCAGTTACATCCAGGTCTGTGTTCGATCAAGGTACGAAACGATAAGCATAAGCGCGACGAAACAACTAATGCTCGAGGAATTATTGGCAAAGATGACCAGCGAATGGGACGACGTATTGTTCACCATTATACTGTACAAAGACTCCGGTGTGAATATCCTAACGCAACTGGACGACATTTACGCTCTGTTAGAGGAGCATATCGTGAAAGTTCAAGCGATGCGAGGCTCCGCGTTTGTCAAACTCATCGAGGAGGAAGTGAAGAACTTCTACGTTCTTCTGCTTCGAATACAATCGACGATCGACGAGTGGGCCAAGGTACTCTTCAGAAGCATCAGAAAATGCGCGTAGATCTCTGCATAATATTTTTACATTCGTTAATATTTTTTCACGCGTTCAAGGTTCAAGTACAATGGATGTATCTGTTACCGATCTTCTCGAGCAAAGATATCGTGGCGCAGTTGCCCGACGAGGAAGTACTGTTCGTTCAGGTCGACAGAATATTTCGTAGCGCGATGAGCGGCGTATCGAGGGACCCTCGTGTACGAGAGACCGCTGGTTCTGCAAGTATCAACACCATCACGTTCCACAGCTGTCGTGTATTTTTTTAAAAAATGCCCAAAATAACGCCAACGTTTGCATGCACACAGGTGGGTCTTTTGGAAATCATGCAGGAGGCCAACGAATTGATGGAGAAGGTGAACGACGGGGTATTGAACTACTTGGAGTTGAAGAGGCTCTTCTTCCCACGATTCTTCTTTCTGAGCAACGACGATATGCTGGAGATACTGTCTGAAACGAAGGAGCCCCTTCGAGTTCAACCGCATCTTCGAAAATGCTTCGAAGGCATAAACAAGCTCCGGTAAACTAAACTCGTTTACAGACACACACGACCCCGATTCTTTTAACGATGATACAACTCACGACAGGTTCAACGAAGAGATGGACATATGTTCGATGTTCAGCGAAGATTACGAAGAGGTTCGAATGCAGGAAGAGATTTCGACCGCTGCAGCGAGAGGTTGCGTGGAACGATGGCTCTTCCAAGTACGCGATCGCAACTTATTTCGATCAGAAAAAAAAAAAAAAAAATAATAAATTTGAACCGACTGTCACAATGGCGTACACAACTTGTTTCGAGGGGCTGTAGGTCGAAGACCAAATGGTGAAATCCGTGAGGCACGAGATCCTGATGAGCTACCTCGACTACGAAGTCACTAAGCGCGTCGTGTGGGTACGCACATGGCCTGGCATGGTCGTCTTGTGCGTTTCGCAAATTTACTGGAGCATGGAGGTTCAAAACAGCCTTATGACTCACATTCCCTCGACAATGGAAGCGCTGCATACGAAGCTTGGATCTCAGATTTTGGAGATGGTTCAGTTGGTCAGAGGTAAGGTCCATCCGAAGAGTAGGTGAGGATAGCTCAGTCGGTAAATTATCAGACTCTTAATCTGAGGGACCAGGGTTCGAGGTCCCTCTATTCGGGCGGGGAAAAAAAAAGACATTTTCCTTTAGGACAGAGGTCACCAAACTTTTTTCACAGTGGGCCACATAGCTGACAAAATAACTAGCGCGGGCCCGCATAATCACTAAATTAAGTTCAGCATTCCGTGTTAATCATGGGTGAGTGGCATGCAATGCACAAAAAACAAGGACAACCAACATATTTATTTACTAAAAAAGTTATGAAAGAAAGCGACGTTAGCAAAAGCATAGTTACATCAGACCTAGTATGCACATATCCGAATTTCAAGTCGGCGGGCCGGAGTTTGGTGACCCCTGCTTTAGGACAACAGCACGGGAGAGCTCTGTGTTGTATAAAAAGGTCTCCCGGAGCTCTCCCAACGTGCGGATGACGGCCATCGTGGAGGTTTTAGTCGGTAAAAATCCGACACTACCTGGGTCTTCCCTTAAAAGACTCAGGTGTCTTATGAAGATTTCCTTCACGTAAAAAAAAAAGGTCCCTTCGAAGAAACATTTGCCAAAAAGCTATTAACCCTTTCGCTTCGGCAGTCCAGTCCGCCGAAGTGCCATCACTGAACGGAAGCACGCGCCAGAAATGTGCACAGTGCATATTTTTGTACATACGTTTTTCTATGTCTTAAATATCAACTGTGTTGAATAAAACAATCGCTGCTCTAATATAACACGTATAGTTCACGTATAGTTTTTAATATGAAAAGACTTGTACAAAATTATATTAGTTATTCTAAAAACGTTAGACCAATTTGACATATTTTTAGGTATTTACATATTTACAAGACTTTACGATTAAACGTTTAATATAATTAATAATGTGACGCAAATTAGTTAATATATTAAGCCGATCTATTTCTAATTCTTGTAAAAAAACGTATACGAACTATCGTTTCACTTTCGAATAGATTCGATAGGTTTTTTGGAACGAAACAGTAAACGATCGTTTTAATGTCGTAACAACAAAGAATAGTTTTAATATGTGATTAATCCAATCTGTCGATAAAATCCACAAAAAAATGTTCTGCCGATAACGAAGAATTTATCATTGACTACAGATGGTACTTGTATACACATCATTTGGATGCCGGATATATCCGGCGCTCGAAGCGAAAGAGTTAAACAGAATGTATACTTACTTAGGGCAATTGTCGAAACAAAATCGTACCACGCTGAACGCTCTCATCACTCTGGACGTGCACGCCATGGACGTGGTAAAGTCACTGATCGACAAGAGAATCATAAACGAAACCGACTTTGACTGGTTGGCGCAGCTGCGTTACTATTGGAAAGACGACGTGTTTGTCAGCGTTATATACACAAGCGTAGCTTACGCGTACGAGTATATTGGAAACTGCCCTCGCCTCGTCATTACTCCTTTGACAGACAGGTAACTAAAGAAACATAAAAAGAAAATTATTACTAGAACTACCAGTCAAAATGACTGGTTTTATAATTTTATTTTAAAATTTCTATTTCATGTTATATATTTTTTTTTTTTTTCAGCAATGATGTAATGACTGACTCGCAGTGATAACTAAAGAAATAATACGATGGATTTTATTTTATTTTTATTTATTAGAAATCAAAATAATTTTGCATAATGGGTACTTTATACCCATAAAATTTTTTATAATACATTTATTCTTAAATATACCACATTTTGATTGAAAGTATTATTTTATTAAATATTTATACATATGTATATATATATATATAATTTTTCTTTATAAATTTAAATAACAATACATAAATTTGATTTAAGTATATCCTATCGTGGATTATCAAATTAAATAACAAATTTCCCTAAAAAGATTAAAAGGCTGCCATATTATTTTATTTCAATGATTTAACATTAAGTTGTAAAAACTCTCTCATACATTAAAATAATACGGTATATCTAATCGTAGTTTATAATTTAATTTTTATATATTTCCATATAATAAATTATATTTATTAATTAAAATTTCACCTATAATTAATAATTTGCAAATAACTTATTTTAATATACTTTTAACAACACATTTTAATATATATTTAATAACTTATTATAACTAATAACTTATATAATATATTTAATAATAAATTTTAATAATATTTAATAATACATTATAATATATTTAATAATAACTTATTTTAATATAATGTTAATAGAAGTTCGATATTAACTTGTAATTAAAGTTTAACCGCCATTGCTGGCACTTTATTTATCATTATTAATTTCAATTAACTCCCATATTTAATTTTCATTAATTAATTTAGAATTCTTTATTAAATATCTACGTATAAATTCTAAGGAAATCTCTCTGTGTCCTTACAGATGTTACCGCACCCTGATCGCTGCGTACTCGTTGCACCTGAACGGAGCACCGGAAGGTCCGGCCGGCACCGGTAAGACGGAAACGACAAAGGACCTGAGCAGAGCAATAGCGATACAGTGCGTGGTATTCAACTGCTCGGAGGGTCTCGACTACAAAAACATGGGCAAGTTCTTCAAAGGTCTGGCCTCGTGCGGCGCGTGGTCCTGCTTCGACGAGTTCAACAGAATCGAGCTGGAGGTGTTGTCGGTGGTTGGCCAGCAAATACTTTGCATCGCGCAGGCAGTCCGTGCCAACTTGGACACGTTCATGTTCGAGGGCACCGAGTTGAAATTAAATCCCGCCGTTTACGTCTGTATCACGATGAATCCCGGTTACGCGGGTCGCACCGAGCTGCCGGACAATCTGAAAGTTTTGTTCAGAAGCGTGGCGATGATGGTGCCGGACTACGCGATGATCGCCGAGATATTCCTCTACTCGTCCGGGTTCAGCAGCGCTCGTCAGCTGTCCACGAAGATCGTCACCACGTACAAGCTCTGCTCCGAGCAACTGTCCACGCAGTCTCACTACGACTACGGCATGCGAGCCGTGAAGACGGTGCTCACAGCGGCGCAGAATATAAAACTGCATTTCCCAGACGAGGACGAGTTCGTGCTGCTGCTTCGATCCGTCATCGACGTGAATTTGCCAAAGTTCTTGGCGCACGACGTCCCGCTGTTCCAGGGGATCGTATCCGATCTGTTCCCCGGGCTGGAACTACCGTCGCCGAGTTACGACGTGCTGTTGCGAGCGGTGCACGAGATCGCGGAGAAGCGCAACCTGCAACCAGTGGACGGCTTCCTGCTGAAGATCATACAAACGTTCGAAATGATGATCGTCCGGCATGGATTCATGCTGGTTGGAGAACCGTTCGGCGGGAAGACCTCGGTCCTTCGTACCCTGGCCGACGCCCTCACCTTGATGCACGCTCGTGGCGAGGAGAGCGACGGAGGAGTCACGACCAAGTATTACACGATCAATCCAAAGTCGATAACCCTGGAACAGCTGTACGGTTACTTCGACCCGGTCTCCTCCGAGTGGACCGACGGCATTTGCGCGGTTGTGTTCCGAGCGTACGCCGGCGAGGACACGCCCGATAGGAAATGGATCGTCTTCGACGGACCGGTGGACGCTCTGTGGATCGAGAACCTCAACACCGTGCTCGACGACAACAAGAAGCTTTGCCTAACATCCGGCGAGGTGATACAGATGTCCGGCGCGATGTCGATGATCTTCGAGACGATGGATCTCGTGCACGCGTCGCCGGCCACGGTGTCCCGTTGTGGGATGATATACGTGGAGCCAAGGGTTCTCGGCTGGCGGCCGTTCGTCCGTTCATGGATCAACACTCTGAACCCCGCGTGGAGGGACGGCCAAGAGGAGAACATCCAACAACTGTTCGACTGGCTGATCGAGCCCTGTTTGGAATTCATTCGGAAAACCTGCCGCACCGTCATCAACGCTGGCCAAATCCACCAGGTCGTGTCGACCGCCAACATCTTCGAGATGACGATGGAGGACGCGGTGGAGGAAAACCGAAAAACTTACGGCCAACACGTTGTACCTTGGCTGCAGGCGACTATGCTGGTGTCGATGGTGTGGGGAGCCGCCGGCACGCTAGACTACGACTCCCGCGTTAGGTTCAACGCGTTCTATCTGACTTTTTGGAGGAACGAGCAAACGGAACACCCGGTCCCCGAGTTTCTCCTCGAGTCGTTGATCTCTCTGCCGACGGAAGAGCTGATCCACGATTGCTTCTACACTTACCGGGGACGAGGAGCGTGGCGACGGTTCGCCGACGTGGCGCGTCAGCAACGCTACTCGGACACCGGCAGTATCGTTCAACTGATGATCCCTACGATCGACACGGTGAAGTATCAGAGCCTGTTCTCCAGGCACATCAATCGTCGCAAGCGTTTCCTGCTGTACGGGGAGACCGGTACCGGGAAGAGTTTCTACATCAAGGATCTGATGATGAACAAGCTAGACGAGCAGAGATACCTGCCGAACTTTGTCGCGTTCACGCCGCACATCACGGCCGCTCAGACGCAGCAGCTGATCGTGTCGAAGCTGTACAAGAGACGAAGGAATCAGTTCGGCCCGACGCCGGGCACACTCTGCGTCGTCTTCGTCGACGACGTGAACATGCCGGCGAAAGAGACGTACGGCTCCCAACCGGCGATCGAGCTCCTCCGACAGTTCTTCGATCACGAGATTTGGTTCGACCTGAAGACACCGGAAATCATCCACGTGCACGACACGATGTTCGTCTGCGCGATGGGCCCGCCAGGAGGCAGCAGGCAGGAACTGTATCAGAGGTTCTCCAGGCACTTTAACCTGTTCAGCATCGACAACTTCACCGACGACACCATCGTCAGGATCTTCACGAACATCGCGTTCGTCGGCTTGCAACGCAATGGCTTCACCACGGCGGTGATGCCCGTCGTTCTTGACATCGTGAACGCCACCATGCACATATTCCACGACGCGCAGAAGCAGCTTCGACCGACACCGGCCAAGTCGCACTATCTCTTCAATCTGCGCGACTTCTCTCGGGTGATCACCGGCTGCGCCATGATCGGACAGCAGTCCGTGCAGTCCAGGTCGGACTTCACGAAACTCTGGGTCCACGAAACGTTGAGAGTGTTCGGCGATCGTCTGGTCGACGAGAACGATCGACGATGGTTGTTCTCGAGGATCAAAGACGCAGTCGGAAGTAACATGAGGGAGACGTTCGACACGGTGTTCGGCTACCTGCCGAAATTCGACGATCAGATACTGACGCCGGAGAGCCTGCGTCACCTGATATTCGGTACCTTCATGGACGTCGACGCGATCCCGAGCGACCGCCGTTACGAGGAGGTGAAGTCGATGGACGAGTACTCGGAAGTGGCGATTTCATGCCTCGAGGAGTACAATCTCACGCACAGACGCAAGATGGACATCGTCCTGTTTCGCTACGCTCTGGAACACCTGGCGAGAATCTGTCGGATATTGGTGATCCCATGCGGCAGTTTGCTGATGGTCGGCGTTGGTGGATCCGGCAGGCAGTCGTTGACGAGATTGGCCGCCAACATGGCGAATCTCGGCCTCTTCCAGCCGGAGATCGGCAGCGCGTACGACGTGCAAGAATGGCGGGATGATATAAAGAAGGTTCGTTCGACGATAAATTAACACTGTAAACGTGTGTACCAGTGGCTGGTTTGAAAATTTCTTCTTTCGTTCGTTATTTAACCCTTGTCGAAAAATAGAAAAGACAAACGAAAAACATTTCTTTTTCCTTTTCTCGTTGAAGTTACCTGAGAATTATCTGTGCATTCCTTTGGTAAAAAGATTATTACAATAGGAATAGGAATAGGTACATATAAAGTGCCAGTCAGTGTTGAATGAACGCACATCCTGTACATATATTACTTCTACTATACTATATATAATACTCGTAATATATATTACACTATATACTGTATATATTATACTACAAATATGCGTACGTATTACTACACTATATATAATACTTATACACAATATACTATACTAATACTTGTAATATATGCAAATAATATACTATACTTACAGTGTACTTATAATATATACTGTACTATATATATATATATATATATATATATATACTATACAATATGTATAATATACACAGATATACTATATTATATATTTAATACATATAATATATATTATAAGTATTATATATAATAAATATATAATATATTACATATTACATATTACATATTACATATTGTAGTATGTATAATAATGTACATAATATACCCAAATATACTAATACTTATAATATATACAAATATACTATACCTATAATGTACTTACAATAGATAATACAAGTATATCATACAGTATATAATACTTATAACATATGCATGTACATACACGTGTACGTTTGCGTCGTTTAGGTGCTGATGAACTCCGGCGGTGCGGGCAAAGATTTCGTGTTCCTACTTACCGAGGGGCAAATCAAAAGCGAAATCTTCCTGAACGATATCGACAGCTTGTTAAACTCGGGCGAGGTGCCGAACCTCTTCACCATCGAGGAGAGACAGGAAATAATCGAGATGACTCGGCTAGCCGCTCAGGGTGGCGACCGAAATTTGGACATATCAGTGCTTGCGATTCTCTCCTACTTCGTGAACCGTTGCAAAGAGAAGCTGCACATAATGCTGTGCTTCAGCCCGATCGGGGACACGTTCAGAATCAGGCTACGACTTTATCCGAGCCTGGTGAATTGCTGCACGATAGACTGGTTCGACGTGTGGCCGGAGGATGCCCTCGAACAGGTGGCCCTGCGCAGCACCACCGCCATCAATATCGACGAACAGGTGAAAGTGAACGCGGTGGCCGCGTGCAAGTTCTTCCACGTTTGCGCCAAGGACATCAGCGCCCGGTTTTACAACGCCACCGGTAGGCAAACTTACATCACAACGGCCGGATTTCTCGATCTGATACGAACTTACGCAGAACTGATGAAAGAGAAGCAAGAGGCGCTCATTTTCGCGAGGTACACGTTTTTCCGAATATTAGAGATATTCTAATACCGTCGACGAACGATACAGAATGTTAAGGCCAAACGGTACGTAACGCATTTGTCACATGGATGTGCTCTAAATCCAGCGTGTCGTATTAGGAATTTCTTTTAAAACACTTGTGCGTAGGCCACTTGCAGTTAGGAAAGTTCCAAACTAGAATCTATAAAGTTGATCAGTCTCGATCAGCGATGACGTCTTTGGCACCATAGGGTTGCCATGTCATGTGCGTAGCTGAAGTATACGCGCAAGCAATGGGAGAGTTTCCAGAAGAAGATGGGATTTTTTTTTCTCAGAACTGCCATCCGAATTACTCTCATGGATGAGATCTTGCGAACTTGCCCTATACTTCCTGATTGGTCTTAACATATCCTCTAATCTCCTCAGAGTCCTTTGGAAAGAATAATGCAACATCTTGATATAAAAGAGGGCTCTGAGAATATCATATTGTCACAGCACGACACAAGATCACATACTGGAGAATGTATGAGTATACCTCGTATGTGACAAAGTAGAACAGAAGATGAGAAAGAACACAAAAGTAAAAAAGATGAAAAGAATAAAAGTAGAACACAGTCAAAAGTGTAACACAGATAAGAGCACAGTGATGTTTGATCAAAGCAAGAAACTAGTCATCAGACATCAGTCGATAATTCGGCTAAGACAGTGATCTCCAATCTCTTTTTTTTTTTTTTGGCCAAAATCCTGTGACACGTAATTCTTATTATTCAAAAAAATGTATTTTTGACGTGGAGGAATCCTAAAAGGCCAATAACTTGGTCTAAACAAGCTTCCAAAGAGCACATCATCCATGAAAGAAAAAAATCAGAAAATTAATTAAAATTCATTTAAAGAAATACAAACAATTCACTGTTAATAACTCATTCTCGAATTGTCCCCCCTTAGAAAATCGAATTGCTAGCCACGTTGCTAACCATGGAGCTAAGAGTATCTTACTAACTCTGCCGTCAGTACTTTTGTCATTCGGACAAGCCATGCTTTCTGACTCTAGTAGAATCATCAGCGCCAGCAATAGCCAAGGAGCTAACACGGAAAACAGATTGAATATAAATAAAACTTAGTTATCCTTTTACGTGGGTATCTTTTACATGTACGTATGTTTCATCTTTTCTTCTTGCGTATCGCAGGGATAGATACATCAACGGACTGGATAAATTAGAATACGCGGCCGAGCAAATTGGTCATATGAGAGCAGCACTTTCGGAGCTGCGACCCCAGCTTGAAGCGTCTGCCAAGGAAACCGCCGACACAATGAAGAAAATTGAGATGGAAAATATCAGCGTTGAAAACGCGAGGATCATGGTGAAGAAGGACGAAGATATGGCGAACGTGCAAGCCGAGATTGCAAAGAATTTGAAGACAGAGTGTGAGGCGGATTTAGCGGAAGCGTTGCCAGCTCTGAATGAGGCACTAGGTATTATACCTACGTATATACTTAGTTATTGCCAGTAGCGTCACTATGGAGGTACATGGTGGATGTGACACCATTTGTAACAAGGTAAGATATGTTTGGAAACAATCAACAAATTTTATATTACAACAGTGCAATATTAAATGATACCCTGTATGAACTTTTAAATTCATGCTTTTTAACAACCAAACATTTCATATAATATTGAGGGAAAAAGGATGACACCACTTATAAGAAAGTAAGATGAATTATGTTTGAATTGTACATATTTGGAAACAACAATTACAACGAATTTGAAGTCGCAACGATAAAACAAATAATACGCCCTGTGAACTGTGAAATTCATGATTTCTAAGGATTAAACATTTTATATAATATCGAAGGAAGAGCGATACTAATTTCTTTCCTACAAGCACATATATGCATATATGTATATTGTGGTTTCCTACAAATTTTGCTCACACTGCCTTGCATATCATTGCAGCTGCTTTGGACACTCTGAAGCCAGCAGACATAACGGTTGTAAGAACTATGAGGAGTCCTCCAGCTGGCGTGAAACTCGTAATGGCTGCAGTGTGCGTGATGCTGAACATACCACCTATCAAGGTAGAGGACCCAGTCACCGGCAAGAAAGAACTCGATTACTGGATTCCGAGCAAACGTCTGCTAGGTGACATGAGATTTTTGGAAAATTTGCGGCATTACGACAAGGACAACATCCCACCGCACATAATGGAGGTGATATACCGCCAATTATTATCATTATTTAACACTAGGTTTCAAATTTGACGAGCAAAGTTGAAACAATGTTTACAGCCCTTGCCTGGCAATTTTTGCTGATTTTTTTTTATCAACAGAATGCGTATCCGAGAAAGTATACGTACGTATATTATAAAATATCATACAGGGTGATTCGCATGCACGCTTGAAATAACTTTTAAATTACGCGTGTAATGAAAAATTGTTCGATAGAAAAGCTGTGTGGTTTTTCGTGGGTTTCGAAATTTCCAAGCTTATCTTTATACTTTTCAATCGGACCTGTATATCTCCAATTCATTTTATTTCGTATTTCATTCAAGGAGATCAAAACAACCTACATGACGGACAAGAACTTCGAGCCAAAAGTTGTGGCTAGGGCATCGTCGGCGGCCGAGGGTCTCTGCAAGTGGGTGAGAGCGATGGTGCTGTACGACGCTGTGATCAAAGTGGTAGCGCCGAAGAGAGCAAAGTTGGAGGCCGCGCAGCGAGAGTACGAGAACACTGTTAAATTCTTGAACGAGAGACGCGAGATGCTGGCCGAGTTGACGGAGAAGCTGAACGTTCTCAACGAACGTTTGCGAGTAACCCTGGCAAGGAAGATCGAGTTGGAAACCGAGGTAACAAACACACATGGTGGATACACACGAGTCGTGCACGTGATGAAATACGCCAGTTGCAATTTTAACGTGGAATACGTTTTACCGGCGGTGTTCGGGCAAAAAATGTAACGAAATGTGCAATGAAAACGCGTCACGCTCTCGACCAGGAACTTGGTGGAGGGGGGTGTCACGTGATTAACACTAGAACTACCGACAGTTAAGACGAAGTTATTTCTACCAAAATTATTTTGACGTCTAACAAATAAAAATGAAATAAAATTCATCATTGTAAAAGTCGTTGCATCGTTGCGGGGGAAAAAATTGTAACGTGAAATAAAAATTTTAAAATAAAATTGTATAAACCAGTCATTTTGACTGGTGTGGTAGTTCTAGTGTTAAGGAGAGAGATAAGTTTACGAGCGATGTGTCATCAGTTGTAAAGGAGTGAAGTGTTGAGGTTGTCGAGACACAGATGATGGGCAAGCGGGATTGTGAGGAAAATAAAAGTAGTTAATAAAATTATAATTATCACCAACCAATTCTGTCCGTAAAACATTAACAGGAATAAAAGTAAAGCAAACATACATGAAAGGGTGTCAAGTTTTATTTCCTTACAGAAATGAAGTCAGACATATTCTATGTGACAGGCTTTAAGGGCGTTAAAGCCGCTCATTTTTTTTTAAAGTGAAAACTTTTTTTAGGCGCGTTGAGCGATTTTTGGTAGGGGAAAATCTTATGGATTCGCGTCACCGACATGCAATGACGTAATGCGCTTGGCCAGCAGTGAAAGCATATATATACCATTAATTGAATTTTTGAATGAAGCATTAGGTTTGACTATGTCCAATGATGGAAAACTCAGTACTAAAAAATATAAAACGACGATCGATGCGGTTTTTACGACGATATTTACATAAATTCCAATCAAACATTTTTGTTTCTCACTTCAGTTACCATAAGCCTTGTATCCTTTTTAGAATATAATGAAATGAATATTGTTGAAATTAATGACGATAATGACGCAAACAATGAAAATAACGTTGAAAATTGAGTTCATTGAAATTTATGTAAATACAAATACTATGTGTAAATAATATAAGTGTATATTAATTATTATTTCAATTAAGTTGTATTTATATTTTGTACTGGGCTTGCGCAGCCCATCATATGTTTTGACTAATAAATAAACAATCAAAAATGTATATAACTGTTGCTCGGAGCGCCGATAAATGTGAAAACCAGACTAATGTTAACACTTTACCGACCGATAGTGGTAAGTAATAGATGATTGAATAGGCCACCGGTCGGTAAAGTGTTAATATCGTATAATAATATATTTGTATATATTAACGTACGATATTACCGGTTGGTAAAGTGTTAAAATATATAAATATATTATTATACGATATCTACACTTTACCGACCGATAGCGGTAAATAGTAGATATCGATTAATAACCGATTAATAGGCTACCGGTCGGTAAAGTGTTAATAATTTTAATTTACAAATTATGAAATTTCAATTTTTGATACTACAATTAATTTGAAAATTCAAAAAAAAAACACTGTTATTTTATTTCATAGTTTTAAGTTTTCACTTCTCTGTCGACAGTCCCCATTGACAGTTTTCTTTTTTTTTTTTTTATGCAGGTAACGAACTGCAGAAACAAATTGATCCGGGCGGAGAAATTGATCAGCGGCTTGGGAGGAGAGAAGAACCGTTGGACAAACGCAGCGGCGAACTTGAAGAGTTCTTACGACACGTTGCCGGGTGATATTTTGATCTCGTGCGGTATGATAGCGTACCTAGGCCCATTCACGTCCAGCTACCGCGTCGAAAGTTTGGAAAAATGGATCAGTCACGTGAACAGTTTGAACATACCGTGCTCGAAAGATTACGACTTCGTCGAGGTACTCGGCACCGAGATGAAGATCAACTCCTGGAATATATTCGGCCTGCCTCGAGACTCGTTCTCCACCGAGAACGCCATTGTCATGGATAACTCGAAGAGGTGGAGCCTGTTCATCGATCCCCAGAGTCAGGCGAACAAATGGATTCGCAACACGGAGAAGCAGAACGAGCTTGAAATCGTCAAATTGACGCACACGGATTACATGAATGTCATAGAACAAGCGCTGGAGTACGGTAATGGAGTCATACTGAAATCAAGTTAAACTATCAAGTGTAAAATAATGAGCGGGCTAAAAGTTTCTTTCCATCTGTTTCTTTTTGTTTTATAAAACATCGAGAGAAAACTAATTCTGTTAGTTTTAAATTACAAATTTGTAAGTAAAAGAAAATTTAAAAAAAAACTATACAATGGATTTTAGTAGCAAGTGATTTTTGGTCCACCCTGTATGAATACAAAATACCATTAATTATTAAACGTTGTTCAATCGTGATCTTACTTTCTCACCTGGCAAGTACGCGTGTATCTACGTATCATTATTATTATTTTAGGAAAGCCAGTATTGTTGGAGAACATTCTCGAAGACTTGCCACCAGCTCTTGATCCGATACTAACAAAAGCGATATATAAAATGGGCCTGCTGTGGTACATCACGCTCGGCGAGAAAGTAGTGGAATACGGTTTGTCGTTCAGGCTGTACATCACGACGAAGCTACGCAATCCGCATTATCTGCCGGAGATCTTCAACAAAGTGACGGTGATCAATTTCGCGTTAACGATCGACGCATTGGAAGATCAATTGTTGGGCATCGTTGTGGCGAAGGAGAGGCCCGACTTGCAGGAGAAGCGAGAGTATCTAATCGTTCAGAGCGCCGCGAATCGGCAGGCCCTGCAACAAGTGGAAGACAACATTTTGAGAACTTTGTCGGTGTCGGGTGCTAGGATCCTGGAGGACGAGGAGGCCATAGAAATCTTGGACTCGTCGAAGATTCTCTCCATCGATATAATGAAGAAGCAGGCCGCCGCGAAGAAAACGGAGGTGCAGATCGAAGGATTCCGACAGAATTACAAACCGATCGCGAGGCACAGCTCGGCCATCTACTACACCATCACCGATCTACCCAACATCGATCCCATGTACCAATTCTCCTTGGCTTGGTTCATCAACTTGTACGTCAGTTCCATCGACACCGCGAACAAAAGTAAAATCCTCGAAAGGAGGCTGGCCTTTCTACGAGAGGCTTTCACTTACAACTTGTATCAAAATGTCTGTAGATCTCTGTTCGAGAAGGACAAGGTAAAATCCTTCGTGCGAATGACACTTTTCGCGATCGTGACCAAAACTACTGTAATCGTGTTTAACGTAATTTAACACGTGATTGATTGATCCCCTCGGTCAGATATTGTACTCGTTTATCTTGTACACGACGATCTTGGTATCGGAGAACGCGATCACCAGAGAGGAAATGACGTTCTTTCTATCCGGAGGCGTCGCATTGGCCGCGATATCGGAGAATCCAGCATCCAGTTGGCTTCCGGACAAATCCTGGGGAGAGATTTGCAGAGTTCGCGCGTTACCCAGCTTCGTCGACTTTCAGTCGGACTTCGTACGCGATTTAAACGCATGGGAACGGTATTACGATCTGCCGAATCCGGAAGACTCGCCGATACCAGACCCATGGGAGACGAGTTTAACGCCTTTCCAAAAGCTAATCGTCACAAGAATGATCAGACCCGACAAAGTGACGATCATGGTAAACCAGATTCTATTTTCGTTCTTATTCACTCTCCATGTTCATACGTACCATAGTGACAATGAAAAATAAAAGAAAAAAGAAAAACGATAAAAAAATACGGTGGATTTAAAAAAGACCTTTTCTTACAAAGTTATATCACAAATTAAATTTTCCACTGTTTATTGATACAGCTGTTTCTTAACACTTTACCGACCGGTAGCCTATTAATCGGCCAACTATTCACCGCTAATACACGGTCGGTAAAGTGTTAAAGTACCGTACTTAATGCGAGCGAACAAGTAATCGAGTAACTGAAACGTTCGTTTCAGATTCAACGATTCGTGGAAACTGGCATTGGCTTGAAGTTCGTCTTACCGCCGCCGTTTGACATCTCCAAGTCATTCGCAGAGTCGAGTTCTCTGATACCTTTGATCTTCATTTTATCGCCGGGCTCAGATCCGATGGCAGCACTTACCACGTTCGCCGGCAATATGAACTTTCTCGACAGATTCCACTCGATCTCCCTGGGTCAGGGTCAAGGGCCGATCGCCCAAAAGCTGATCGAACAAGCACAAAACAACGGGGAGTGGGTGTGTTTGCAGAACTGCCACTTGGCCGCATCTTGGATGCCCGTGTTGGAACACATCTGCGAGCAGTTCGATCCCTCGAATACGCATGCCAACTTTCGTCTCTGGCTCACCAGTTATCCCGCCGTTCACTTTCCAATCACGATCCTGCAGAACGGTGTGAAAATGACGAACGAACCTCCGACCGGATTGCAGAACAATATCACGAGGTGATGATACTGCACCCGCGTCGCTTTGTGAAATAGTTGTTAGCAGCCGATAGCGTCTTTTCCGATTCCTAACGGTTCTAACGTTCAACCTATTCGCGCAGAATAACGAGCGAGACTCGTGGTGTATTTTTGTGCCAATCGTATGCATTGACGTGTGCAAGTTAATAATAGTCGAGATAACGCTGCGTTGCATCGCGATTGATTTCGAATGATAATCATTCTGTGTAATTACGAAATAGTTTCACCAATAGTTTAATCAGTTACGAGATAATTTTGTTTGTAACTAAGCGTGGGCAAGCGTGAAAATAATTTTGAAAAGTGTAGCGCGACAGCGACAGCGACGAAACAGATTTTTAGACTTCAGAAGATTCTGATAACGGTGACTCGATAAAAACAAATGAGACTTCACCAAGTAAAAATAGCTAATAGATTGGAATTGGGTTCTCATAGATAATAATCGAAAAGAAGTTTTATCTTCGCGGAAACACCAGGTATAAACGCTTTATTCGTAGAAAAATTAGGAGATAATCCTACCGCAATAGATTTATTCAATCTAATATCTAATATAATCGGATGATTATATGCAGCACAGACGTTAAATAGTAAAAATTACAAAAAGAGGAGTGAAACTACTTGGGAATGTGAACTTTGTTCGATAGCTTTACACATTGCAGAATGTTTCAAAATAAACTATTAATACATACATATATATATATATATATATATCTTGTTTGCTAAAGAAATTTTTGGGGGAAAAATTTATCATTAACAAATAGTAATACGTTATATTTTCATTTTTCTCTTTACTACCATACCACCGTATCATTTAATCAGCTTTTCAGTGTTTTTTGAATCGTTTCAACACTGCCTATTATTGCCTAAGTGCATTTTGTCCAGAAAATATATCCGTGACTGTCGCGCAAATGGATTAAAACACATCAATATCGTGTATTGCCAGGGAAGCAAATATTGAAAATTCTGTTTCTTCCATAAAAAAAGAAACAGCAGAATTACGTTTTTCATTTTAGTTTGCGCATGAAATAATAATCCTTTGTACATCGTGCATCGCCAGAAACTTTATCTCTCATAAACCTGTTTGGCGTCATAAAAAGAGATGTTTATTGCAACATTTTGATAGAAATATGTTTGGTGTTTGCTCATGACCATACCAAGCATCTTTCTTTATGTATCACAAATACAGTATATTTTACTACTTTACTTTTCCAGGAGAGAAATTTTGTAAAGTATTCTCACGTTTAGAGAAATGTTTTGAATCTTACCGCGTAAAAGAAAATTATTTAATATGCACACGTGTTTGGTAATATTATTTTTATCATTTATTTTAATGTTTTTAGTATACAAGTCCTAGAACCCCTTAGAACCCCTTCCCAATTCTTAGAATGATATAACAAAGTTGTTTATTAATTATTTATTAATTTCTGTCCTCATTCTACGCAACTTTCGCAAAAACATGCCACTCGCGCATGATCATGCGAAATATAGTTATATGCGAAATATACCGGCCTGTATAGTGTTAAATGTAAACCGAGGGTTCGATTCAATCGTTAGATCCTACAAGTCCGAAGCCAGCAAAACTGTCGACTCGTTTGAAAACGAACCCAATAAAAAGAGAACGTACTCGAAGTTGCTTTACGCTTTGTGCTTCTTTCACGCCGTGGTGCAGGAAAGACGAAATTACGGTGCACAGGGCTGGAATATAAAATATGGTATTTATTTTCACATGGTATTTTTATTTGCATTTCAAGTACCCCGACCCTCAAGGTATTTACACGGTAAACACTTTTCTTACGCGGTGCTTTTTGCACGCGGTCGCAAAATATAGGGTGGGCCAAAAGTTTCTTTCCACCTATTTTTTTTTCTTTTTTTTTTTATTTTTCATCAAAATAGCCAAGAAAAACCCAATTTTATTAATGATTTATTAAATTTAAATTCAAACGTGATTTTTTCATTAATAGTTTCAAAAATCTGTAAAAAAGAAAAATTTTTTTTTAAACGTATAACAAAAAGACTACGGATTCATTTTAGTAAAAAGTGATTTTTGGCCTAGCTTCTCTTTCCAATATCTCTCTTTTCTTTCGTCTACTGACAGACTCGGTTTCCACGGTTGGAACGTGGTGGATTCCTCCGCGTGAACGAAGGGAACTGCGTACTTTTCTTATCTTTCACGATCCGAAACGCGACACCCACTATTCCAGCTAAACACTGACAATGAGAAAGTATAGTATTTCGCGTTGCAGGTTTCAACGAATCGGACCTCGAGATATCGGCCGAACAGCTTCAACTCTACGTAAATGACTACGAGGAAGTTCCTTTCAAAGCCATTGTCTATTTAACCGGTGAATGTAATTACGGTGGCCGAGTCACCGACGACAGAGACCGACGATGCTTGAACACGATACTGCAAGATTTCTATAACCCGAGTGTAATCACCGACCCGAATTACGCTTTCGCGGATAACGGGCCTGAATATAGCTTACCAAAAAAGTACCTCCTCCTCACACCCACTTTCTTTCTTCGGGCTTTTGTCTATCGTCACAGAACAGAGAGTGAGAGTGAGAGAGCGAAAGCTAACGTATCACACGCACGCACACAGACACGAATACGAAGATTACGTCAAACAAATCCAAGGGATTCCTTTAAACCCGTCGCCGGAGGCAGTTGGACTGCACATGAACGCGGGCATCACCCGAGATCTCGAACTGACGAATGAATTCTTTCTGTCCATGATGTTGATCCAAGGAGCAGTGACGATAGGCGATACTGCGAAACAGGACGAAATGTTGTTGAACGTGAAAAGCGACATTTACGACAGAATGCCCGAACCGTTTGACATCGAGGAAGCGGAAAAACGTTATCCAATCGTGTACATGGAGTCCATGAACACCGTTTTGATACAGGAATTGACAAGGTATAACGTTCTGTTGCGTGAAATTCGAGGATCTCTCGACATGGTGGAAAAAGCGGTGAAAGGATTGATAGTGATGACACCCGAGTTAGAGGTACTGCGAGATTAAACGGGCACGATAAATCGATGAAACGTATTTGAAATGTACATGTTGTTGTAATTCTTCTAGATTCTAGCTGGTTATATACTGAGCGCGAGAATCCCGCCGTCTTGGGTGCAAGCGTGTGCTTATCCAAGTTTGAAACCGTTGTCAAGTTTCATCAACGATTTCCTTGACCGGTTAAGCTTCTTTCGCAAATGGTTGACGGAAGACAAGCCGGAAACGTTCTGGATATCCGGGTTCTCATTTGTGCATGCTTTCCTCACGGCAACGACGCAGAACTTTGCAAGAAAATACCGGATACCTATCGATAGAATTGACTTTGATTTCGAGGTTTTTCCTTTTTTTTTTTTTCTTTTTTTTTTTTTAATTTGTTACGACGTACCTGGAATGTAATTACATGAAAATAGTGTCGAATGTTTTCATTACTCTCCGTAGGTACTTCCTACGTACGAATCGCGCGAATCTCCAGTGGATGGCGTTTACGTTTATGGCATGTATTTGGCCGGTGCAAGATGGAACATGCAGAGCATGCTACTCGCTGAAAGTTATCCAAAAATTCTTTGGGAGGCTATGCCAATCATTTGGATGAAACCAAGCGTAGTGGATTCTATTCATATAGGAAAACGATACGAATGCCCTCTTTACATAACTTCTGCGCGTTTTGGCGTTCTCAAGACAACGGGTCATTCGACCAATTACGTGTTGTCGATCCTCTTGAGTACTAACTATCCTGTCAGTCATTGGATCAAAAGAGGGCTAGCTCTTCTCTGCCAACTCGACGATTAAACGACCTCTCATTGTGCTTGCTCTTTTTTACCCTTGATTTATGCTAATTACAATATCACAAATTATCAAATTTATACTTACATGTACATCTATATATATATAACGTGCGTAGGTATGGAAATTTCCAATGTCAATATCGTACGATACGATGAATACATTTTCATACATTTCCTATCCTATACCATGCTCTCGAGGAGCATCTCGTACTAAACTCCTATGATAATACTAAGGTCTCTGTGATGATAGTGTGATCTGCAATAATTATTAATAATTGACCGATCAAATAAAAAGTTGATTCATATTCAAAACTGTTGTGCGTATTATTAACACTTTACCGACCGGTAGCCTATTAATCCGCTATTATTTATCGCTATCGGTCGGTAAAGTATCGATATCGTATAATAATATATTTATATATTTTGACACTTTACCGACCGGTAATATCGTATATTAATATATACAAATTATTATTATACGATATTAACACTTTACCGACCGGTAGCCAATTAATCGTCTATTACTTACCGCTACTATTTATCGCTATCGGTCGGTAAAGTGTTAATTACCTTTACGAACGATATTGACTCAAACTTTACAGTTTCGAAGTAGATACTTCATTCGAGCGAATGATTCCATCAATCGAAAAGAGTTTGAAAATTTTTATCCGTGCATTTTGTAAGTTAAATGGAATATAGGAAGAAAACCGAATTAATCCGATTAATTAGTTCTTTCTGCAATTGAAAATTTAATCGATTGAACCGTGGACAACAGCGGCGATTAATTCCACGGTTTTGCTGACGCTACTGTGTTGTCCGGTGTCGAATCGATCAAATTTTGATTTGCAAAATGAAAACGATTGATTTGTAAAATTTTTATAACAGCAACTTCGTCATCTTAATCAGTGATGTTTTGTACTTTCATTCGTGTAACTGAAACGCGAATCTTTTTTCTTCATATATTTTATATCACTTGAAATTTAAACAAAAATGTACGTGTAAAAATTACATATTTACAATGTAATATGTAGTATGCACGTTAGTATACGTAACATATAATGGTAATTTTCTTCAAAGAGTGGATTGATTGTACCAGCATTTGGGAATGGCTCAAAAATTATTTAAAAGTAAATTATGGAAAAGTCATTTTTTAATCTAAGTACATCTAAGCCATTGCACACGCACGTACCCATTATGACACAAAAGTATCGAGTGTCGGATCTATTCTCTTGTTAGTTAATGACGAAACGTTTCAAATTTGCCGGTGAATGAAATTTGGTTTAATCCATATTTTTGCAAACGCGTTAACTATTACGTGTACGCAACAACGAATGAAGAAATAATGAAATTGAATTTCACTTTATCATAAAATCGCACTATCGATATGAGTAGTTCTACCTTTGTTCTTGATAACGGTGCCTACACCGCAAAAGTTGGGTTAGCTTCTGACAATGTCAAGCAAGTTACAATGATCACGATACGATGAAATTAAAAAAAGAAAAGTGCGCAGTTGTCAGCAATTGACTCATTCTGTTTTAGATTAGTGCCAAATTGCATAATGAAAGCGAAAAGCGAACGGCGGAGACCTTTTGTAGGAAATCAAATCGAAGAGTGTCGAGATGCTTCTGGCCTGTTCTACATCCTGCCGTTTCAAAAGGGATATCTCGTTAACTGGGACGTTGAGAAGACCGTCTGGGATTATATATTCTCTAAAGAATGTTGCCTGGTAAACTTGAGTCAGCTTTCTCTAATCGTAACCGAGCCTCTGTTTAATTTCTCAACCGTTCAAGAAGCTATGACAGAAATATTTTTCGAAGAGTACGAATGTCAAAGCCTTTTGAGAATCAATGGCTCTACTCTCTCTTGTTATCAGTATAAGGTAGAGAATCCTAATGCAAAGTGTTGTATCGTAGTTGATAGCGGTTATAGTTTCACGCACATAGTGCCGTATGTAAACGACACCAAAATTAAAGAAGGTATAAGACGTATCGACGTGGGTGGAAAACTTCTAACAAATCATCTGAAAGAAATTATATCCTATCGTCAGCTTCACGTGATGGATGAAACCTACGTAATAAATCAAGCGAAGGAGGATTCGTGTTTTGTTTCTCAAGAATTTTTTAAGGACATGGAAACGGCCAAGAACAAGTTAGAAAACAACTCCATCGTCAAAGATTACGTTCTACCGGATTACACGACGTTGAGGCGTGGTTTTCTCAAAAATCCAGAACCTCCTAATGAACAACAGACACTACGTTTGAGCAACGAAAGATTTGCCATACCTGAAATTTTGTTCTTCCCCTCGGACGTTGGTATTCGTCAGATGGGTATTCCAGAAGCAATTATGGATTGCTTGAAAGCATGCGACGAAGAGACGTGGCCGCATCTTTTATCCAATATTGTTCTCACCGGTGGTAACGCGAAATTTCCTGGATTTCGGGAAAGAATTTACAAAGAAGTAAGAAGCTTAGCACCTGCGGAATATAGGATAAACGTGCATTTGCCAGAAAAGTAATAAAATATTTTAATTTCTTAATTAGTACGTCTACAAACTTCAATCTATATATGATTCGCTGTTACATGTTGTTTTCAGTCCAATCACATACGCATGGCACGGGGGTAAAACACTATCGAAAGATCCAGGATTTTCAAATCTTCTAGTAACTAGAGAGGACTATGAGGAAGAGGGTCAGAATCTTTGTTTCGAACGTTTCGATGTCTGACTTTAATGAATTTGTTGCATACGTATACGATATTATATATAATACTATATAGTAACATATGTTCTTTTTCTTTTATACGAAATAACAATACGAAAGATATAAACGGAATGCACGTACAATATCGGTATTATTATTGTAAAGGAATAAAAGTTAAATAGATTTCATTTGTGCCATTAGTTCCTCTAAACTAGCGTCACATTCGGATGGAATTTGATTAATTTGAGAATCGATTGAATGCGAAGCACTGTGTACTTTTTCATCAATTTGTTGATCTCGTTCATCGACAAGAGTAATTCCTGCAATGGCGCAATCGTTCAATTTAGTCGAACTTGCACTAATATTTCGTCTCTCTATACATCACTTACCCCATTCATTATCTTCGTGAAGAGGCTTATCTTCAACTGTTTCTTCCACCCTCTGTTCTGGTTTTGGTTTTGAAGCATATTCTAGTTGATGTTCCCTACAATATCTATCTTCACAGTTAGGATTTGGTTTTAATGTCATTGTAGGAAAGAAATCTTGCATAGCGTTGTAACCCAAATAATAGGTAACGTCGCCAAAGTTCAAAAGATATTTCAATGCATTTTGAACTAAAAAACCTGCAACGATTCCCATAGTTGTTGGCAAAGATGCTGCGCATACACCATCTCGTTTTAACGTTTTCTCGTCTATATTTTCTGCCACCACTAACGGAGGAGCACACTAAAAATAAAATAATTTTCACAGTTTAAGTTTTAACGTGTTGCTTGTCGTTTAATTTTAATTTTTTATTCACCGCGAAACAAGCTGTTTCCCCAGGAATTATAAATTGAATATGACCAGAAACTGCATTTTCAGAAACTCCACTTTCGAACCATTTCTGATTAAGTTCGTTACAAGCAGTATTAATTGCCATCCGTGCTTCAAAATTGTCCACACAACTGAGAACCAAATCTACTGGACCCTTGACTAAACCTGCTGTGCTAAAAATAAAATTTAATATCGCTCAGATGTTGTTAATCGTCATCATCTAAGAATCATTCTTCTTACATACCTTATAACATTCGTGAAATGTTCAAAGTGATCCATCGTGGTAATGTTATAATTATAAGTTTCAATTTTTACATCTGGATTTATGTATCGCAATGTTGTCGCTGCTGCTTCTACTTTATTTTGGCCAGCTTGATAAGGTTGAAAGAAAAGTCTATTCATGTTTGCCATTTCTACTTTATCGTAGTCAAAAAGTATCAACTAAAATCCACGTTATTTGTTACTTAGGAACAAACGAAAGTTCTTCATTCGTGACTTTACGTATCGCACGTTACCTTGCCAATTCCACACCTTGTTAGCATTTCAGCAGTCACACTACCGACTCCACCTATTCCAACTATAGCAATTGTCAGCTCTTTTATTTTCTCATAATTACTTACTACACCCATACGTTTCAAGGCCATCAAACGACTAGTCGAAGGACAAAGAGTGCGTTAAGAAATTTTACTTTCTAAATTTTTTTCGTATCAGAAGGCAACTGAATCATAAAATATTTACGATACAATAGAAAGATTTCACGCAAGTACAAATTACCTGTAAGGATTTGAATCAGTCACTTCGCTTGACATATGTTCTATTTTCTCTCTCGTTGTAAACACATTTTTCTGCTGTTCTTTCAACAATTTGTCCTCGAGTTCTCTGATTTTTTGTCGCAGTACGTCAATCTCGTCCATCGTAAATGTTCAAAGTAATTTTCAAAAATAAAAAGCTATACGCGAAACCGTAACTACGACCAGGGCACGCCGTTTTTTTTGTAGCTGATTGATAGATAGATCATGCCTTGCTTACACGCTACACATACATGTATGTATGCTTACACGCGCTGGAATAAATGAATCTTTATACACGTAACATACTAACAGATGTGTTTATTCATACGAACGATAATTATTAAACTGATAATTAAATTCAAGTGTGAAATTTAGTCGAATTTCACATTGATTTTTATCAAGGTTTATTACAATTGTATAATTAGAAACATAACCTATTCGATTTATTCAAGAGCAACAAGTATATCACAAATTAAAAAAATACTTCGCTTCTTCTTATACTTCTTATGATACTTTTTTTCTTCCTCTCAAGTTACGATAATTAACTATTTAAATTTGTCGAAGATTGATTACAAAGATTCAAGTTGAAACTTATAAAAACACGGTGGTACGTATGTGTAATTATAATTACATTTTGACGAGAAAGACCAGCCTGAAATGTTTGTTTAATTTCAGTAAAAAAGTTCAATAATTGTAAGTTTTATTGTTTCTTTTTTAATACAAACAAAATTGTATTTGCTTCTTTTTTTCAATTAATTTTTATACAGCATTATGTAGTATTACAGCATTTCGTATTATAAATTATACATATTGTTATTATACTGCATATATGCACAATTGTTTTGTACCCGCATAAAAAAAAAAACGTCGTAACTTTTCGTTATTATTCATTTAGCCATCGTATCACTAATGTTAAGAGTAAATATCGAAAAAAAAAAACATTAAAAACATACGATCGTGTAATACAGGATGGATCTTTTTTTTTTTTTTCGTTTTTATGCTGTTACGATCAATGATCAAATTCAAATCAAAGTAGATCCGTGCATTTTGGCTAATTTTATTGTCATACCTCAACCGTATCAGAATAGCTTGCGTTCCAATACTCCGCATTTGAAAAAAAAAAAAGAACATTTAAAATCGAAGAGAGAAACAGAAAACGAGGAAGTATGTAAACAATTTCACTTTATCACTTTGGCATTATCATGAGTGAATATAAAATTCGGATATACATTTGGTGTATGATCGAAAATTAGGTGCACTTTCTTTTATTTATTAGGATGCAGCCGTTCTTCGACGAAACGGGAGAAAAGAATTTTCAAACTGGCCTATAAATATATTAATGACGGAAGAACGGCTCTCCCAGTAATGTTCGTTTAATAATACATTCTGTTCTCAAAATAGTGTTGAACGACGATTGCTAGATAAAATATCAATGTTAAAATTTAGCGTAATATGTAATTACATTAGTGACAGTTCGTTAGTTTAGTTTAATTTCTTCACTTTTTTTTTTCTTTTTGTTTAAATTCATTTGCAGATTTAAATAGTAGTTATTCGGTAGTTTTTCTTTTTTTCTTTTTTTTTTCCTATAAAACTAAACTAGATTATCGTAAACTTAACGTATGAACAGGGAAGGAGGGTTATCAAATTTAGACAAACAATTATACTTGCGCCGTTCTTGCCATGTATGAGTATGTGTATGCGCGCGCGCGCGCGCGCGTGTATGTGTGTGACTTGAAATTAGAGATTTGCCGCGATTCGAGCGACACGACAGTTACAAGCGGAATAAATAAAATGTATTTATACTTTACTCGTACATAAAGTATTCCCTTTTTACACTTTTAACATTTATAGCGCAGTATCTATCTCACACATATACGTACTTCTTTCACTTAATATGTTCACCTATCTGCGTTACGTATATATGTATATATATATTTTTATGCATCGTTGAAAAATAAAATATACATATATATACATATAAAATCCTTAAATACATGACACGATAAGGCAAAAACGGCGCAATGATCAGAATAAGAAGCGAATATTATTCTTTAGCCGATAATATTCGAAAGTATATACTCCGTTTTTCCAATCCAAATACACACTCCGCTTGACTGGATGCGCATTTTTAATACGTTACGTATGTATATATATTCATGCACACAAACACACACACATACGCGTATACGTATATTGTATGTATGTATGCATGTACGTGTTATATATACAACACATACATATTTCAACACATACGTATTTTATATATGTATATGTAAAATTATTTTATATATATTGAATTGACCGTATTTTTATGCATAATTTATACGTAGGAACTGACGAATTCTTTCGAAATAATACGAAAGGACATGGTTTACAAGTGGAGTGTGCCCTATTTCTATATATTTTTTAAAAAGTACGTTACTCTCCTTTTCTCTCTCTCTATCGCTCGCTCTCTCTCTCTCTCTCTCTCTATCGCTCTCTCTCTTTCTCTCAAAGTAAATTTTTTAAATGTACACATTAAATTGGCTTACGGTTGTATATAAATAATTACATGTTCAATTTATAAGAAACACATTGGTAATGCTGTATATCAAAACAATTTGTTCGATTTGATGGATGTTATTGACATTAAGTTTCTAAACCGGCGCGTCAGGCGTACAATGTACAACAATACGAACACTTCTTTTTCCTTTTTTTTTTCTTTCTTTCTTTCATTTTTTTCGGCGTGTATATATATATATATATATATATATATATATATTTATATATTTATATATTTATATATATATTTGTTTCATGTACGTAGGCTTCTGGTGGCGCCAAGTGTTTTTCAGGTGCCTGTGAATTCTCATTTTGATTAATGTAAGTTAAACTAAAATTAAAACCCTTAACGGTTTTTGGTGCTCTATTTTCCTTTTAAATCTTTCTCTTCCTCTCTCTGTTTCTCAATACAAACGGCGAAATGATCATAAAAGTATGGATATATCGTGTTCTCAAACCATTTGATCAATTACGCCTTGGTAATATCTATTACTGGACATACAGGTATTCACAGAGCACAAAGAGTACTTGGCTATAACAAACATTTTATTCAACTATCATTGTATCAGATATAAACGAACATTTTTATCATCGTTAAAAGTACTAAATCGAGCGGCCTAAGGTACATGTTAAGTGTAAGCACGTATGTGCTATGTGTACGTGTGTGTATGCGTGTGTCGTACGCGCCTCTATGGATGCAAATACATATGACTTTTGTCCTTGCATCGTTTCTTTTGTTATGGATGTCTCACGTAATAACGGACGATCTTTTCAAATGACATAACACGATCTAATCGTATCTTGATGCATTCAGAAATTTCCCGCGACCGTGACATTAGCAGCAGCGTCAAAAGGAAACAACAGAAGTGACAGATTACCCAAAAAAAGAGAGGAGAAAAAAAAAAAAAAAGTTAGACACAGAAAAGCAACATACAACTATTATCAACCGCACATGCACACCGGCCAATATGGACAGAGCACGTACTTCCATAGACTTCGTTTTTAATATTCTAAACTTTCTTCCGTTTCTAGATCATCATTTGAAATACAGCAGAATCGATAGCAGTTTTTTGAAAACGCATCGTTCGTTTCTCGTTCCAGTCGGTTTAAGATTTTTCAATCGCGCGTAATCGAGATGTATTTCTGATACACATTAAGCTTCTCAAATTCTTTCAAGTAATAGCCAGGGTGAAAAACAAGGAATGTCTAAAATATAGAAGTTTATACACCACGTCAAAATATAATTGCCATTTACATAAGGAGTGGTCCACCATCATACAAAATACTTTTCTTGCCGATTTTGTAAGTCTGGGTGGAATGGAAGGTCCAGCTTTTAGCACGTAACTAATCAAAAGTTGTGAATCGTTTGTTAAGGATGAAACGGATGTGATGAATACTTCATCGTTTTCTGAGTCCCATTTCCAACTTGTCCCATCACATTTTTCAGTCGGTTTATTCCATGAACCGCTACGCTGCTCACAGTCACGCTTGGGTATGGGATTAAGCCCCTCGCGCGAAGTATTGATACCTAAATGAAAATGTTTGATTCTTCGCACGCTCCTCATAAATACGCATACTGACTAAAAAAATGTCTGCTTTGAAATGACTGAGCAATTCAAGTCCAGTTGTCGTTCGATCGACTTACTCGTAGAAACGTGTATATATATACATATATATATATATATATATATATATATATATGTATGCATGCATGCATGTATGTATGTAATGTATGCATCTGTTAGTAGTTATTAGATATTAGATCATCGATAGATTTTGAAAGTAACGTGTACCTGACTCTGCTCTTTTCCAAAACTATATTCATTTCGATTGCACATCTCGTTCGTTCTTTGTTCTGTACGTATACAACATTATCCATTATTCTTTATCCAAATCTATTTACAGGCTATTACGTAAAACTAGTCGGATCCGACATTATTTCGAATTATTATGAATTAATTTAATTTGTAATATTCATCGTTTGTCAAGGAGGAATCAAACATTTTCTTCCAGGTACTATTCCTAGTGCGTGCGACTTTTCCCTATTAATAATATCGAGGAAAAAATGCATCCATCACGTAATAATCGGCGAGGCATATCTTTATAACCGATTCTACGACGACAATATAAAAAAAGTCAGCATTTTATACATTTTATTCCAATCATATATCAATCGATGCTAAACGACATAGACTTGAATCGTTTAAATATTTCAAATCAAACATTTGTTCAGTAGCATCTCCACAGTCACATTTCACGACCACCTGAAACGATCTTCTTATTTCAAAAAGGGAAAAAAAAAAAAAAAAAAAAAGAAAAAAAAGAAAAAAAAGAAAAAAAAGAAAGAAAGAAAGAAAGAAAACGAAAGAAAAGATAAAGGAAATCGGTAGTCGAGAAGAAAATTTGAAATTCTAAAGTACGGTGCATCGTGGAAAATAAAACGCGCAAAATTACTTGTAAAAGAAGATCGTTTTGCGTTGTTAACGGCCGACATTATTTTATTTCATATGTTTTCTTTATAATATGACTATAAGTCGCATCGGTCATTCCACACACCTAAAATAATTTCTGATCAAAGTATTAGTAACGGATGATTATATTCTTCTGGCCACGATTACATCATGCGGTACTACATCATGCTTCTGTGCTTATTTAGATGCCTGGAATGACTTTGCGTAAAGCGTAACACAGTTTTCTATTTCAACTAACTCGTAATGGGAAAGGATTTCTGATGAATTACTTAACGTTACAAGAATTTGTCTCGACAAATAAATGTGTTTCCACGCTCAACGTTTGAACACTTTGCGAGAACGGTGTTTTGTCATTACGAATTAGTTAAATTTTACAATGCCGGACGATGTCAACAATTAATTTCATGCACTCAATTGAATGCCAACAGAACTACGTGTATTCGTACATTGCAATAGACAGAAACACGACGTGTTCGTATTCTCGGCATTCGATCTCATTCTTTGTTTTTTATAAATATCGTAAAATAGAAGTTGTAAATTCGAATCAATACAAACTTCATTGATGTTGAAATTGATAGGCATCATATTCGGTGATGCGGTAATGATTATTCACGACATTCTCATGATTGATTCAACAATACGTGAATGATATGGTTAAATAATTATAAATTGGAAATTGAGGTGGTGACATTACCTGGGCCGTTACTCACCTACAGGCAACGAACCTGTTATGGGAGTAGGTGACGATGATACCATATTTAATCGACCTTGATCTTTTACTATTGGATCTAAAATAGACGAGAAATAAGAAATAAAAATGGAATCATCGGTCTCTTTCAGTACATACCATACCATTTACATTTTGCAGAAATTTACAGTGAAAAAAAAATCTCAGCACAATTCATGAGTACTTACAAAAATAAGGATGTTCCATAGCTTCGCGTGCAGTAAGTCTTTCGTAATGATCGTAACGTAAAAGTTTATCAAGGAAATCAAGGCTTTCGTGTGACACCAAATGCTGATTCTCCGAGTGCATGAAACGCTCCCAGCGTTTACGTGAATGTCGACCTAAAATATCATTGAAACGGGGATCCAGTTCAATGTGGTACTTTTCAAGGTATTCAAATAGTTCCTCAGTTCCGAGAACTTTTGCAATTCTCACTAGTTGGTCGTAATTATCGTGTCCGTGAAAAAACGGTTCTTTCCTGAATATCATACTTGCGAGCATGCATCCAAGAGACCACATATCTAATGAATAATCATACATCTGCAGTGCAGAAGAAGGAACATGTTATCCACAAACTAATTGCGCCGTACAATTAATAAAGATATAATAAATTACGCACAAACCTGATAATCTACAAGTAATTCTGGGCCTTTAAAATAACGCGATGCTACTCGTACATTGTATTCTTGACCTGGATGATAAAACTCTGCTAGACCCCAGTCGATTAACCGTAATTTTCGGTTTTCATGATCTATCATAACATTGTGCGGTTTGACGTCCCTATGCATTATTCCCATACTATGACAATAATCCAGTGCCTACAGACAAAACCAGGAGACGACCACGTCTTATACATCATTAATGCTTTTTTTTTCTTCTATCGTTTTATATCTTATATGACTATAGATGCAAAATGGATATCAAACACTGTCACAAGTACGTTACTTACTTAAACATTCATGAGTCCGAAAATTTTAATAATTTCTGAAACTAATGTCTCTTTTTATATACTTTAACAAATAAATAAAGAAGAATAATTTCTGTACTTTTATATAGAAAACTATCAAATTATCAAATTTAAACTTTCCTTTGTCACGTTTGCTTTCAAACTTTTCGAGACAAAATATTTTTGAGATTATTATGTCCTACTTCGCAAGCGAAATAAACCAGATAATAAATAATTACTGAAATGCAAGAAAAAAAGAAAGAAGAATAGAAAGTTTATAATCGTTCAAGTACTTTTAAATTTCACGTACCGCGTCATTGAAAGAGATAAAAACACTTATTAATAGTAATGTAATATCAATTTTTTACGATAAAATAAATCATATCGAGTATATTTTTCTACGTCTAAAAATGCCAGTGCCGAACAAAACTGACAACGATAATGGAAACAGAAAAAATGAATTTGTATAAATGAAATATTTTCGAACTCTTCCTTGAACCCATAATATGCACCTACATCTATCAAAATAATAATCTCGAAGATTCACATTGGACTGATACTTGGTTCCATTGCACTTAACAATACACGCACTTTTAATAATTCGTAGAGGTAGTATCTTATGTCGTAGTCTGTTAGCGTCTGGTATAATTGCTTGAAATCTGTGTTGTTCACGTGTTCAAATATCAGTGCCGGTGTTCTCGATACAGGATCTTTGACAACAGCTTGGAGTGTAATTATGTTGGTCCCACCTTTGAGGTTTTCTAAGATTTTAATCTCCCTTTTTATTTTCTTCTTTTTTACAGGCTAAACATCAAAATCACAGTGAAAATGAAAATTGCAGTTTCTTCGTGCAGTTGCAATTAATTTACCAAAGCTTAATTTCATATTTTTTACCTTCAAAATTTTTACAACACATTTTTCATTATTTGTAATATTAATGGCTTCAAATACTTCACTATATTTTCCTCTGCCTAATTTTCTTACTAGTTGATAATCATCTTGTTGTCTATGTAACAAACAATTTTATGCGATTAAGCAAAATAAGAAAAATATATGCATATATATACGACAAACGTAGGTATATTTATATAAATAAATACGCAGAACTTTTTACCGTACACTTACCCCCAATCGACAACGTAAGATTCATAGTCCCAGTAATCTCTGGATTTGTGTGAATTCACATCTGTGTAGACTCGCGCTCTACTGGGTAGTGCCATTTTTTCTGATATATCGCTACTACTATTTATTTTGCTGATTGCTATTCTTTCACTGTTGTCTATCGAAAAATTACAAAAGCTAGTTAATTTATATCCTTCACTCACCCAGTTACAAACGCGCGAGGACAAATATACACCTGGGTCATTAAAAAAAAAAATCATATTAAGATTAAACATACTTCACGCTAATAAGAGAAATATGAAAAATTGTTAATCAATGCTTGAACGTGTGGTGGTCTTTTGCTAAACATTAACTTACATTCGTACGTAAACCGAATCTGATATTAAAATATCAATGATAGTGGTATTTATTAAGACGATTCAATATTGCATTTACATTTATTTATACTTTCAACATATACACTTATAAGTCATTATTACAGTGCAATATTTTATTATAAATGTTAAACATACAACACACTCACTTGTTTCTTATATACTTCTTGTTTGACTTAACTTAAAGGAACATATAACGGTGATGATGAATAATATAGGTGAATGAATTCTCTTATTTAAATACATCTACACCGCATTTCAACGTGGGAGATGAACTGAAAATTATCTGTTAAAGCAATTAAAAATCAATGATATTTACAACGTGAAAGTGAAACAATACGTTAAAAAAAAGATACAAATGCTTTAGTGATTTACGCTGAAACTACTTGGTGTAATTACTTTTACGTACAAATATTGCAAAATATTAACAAATTCATTGATAAATTATCCGTCATCGTCTGTATTGAAAAATGTATCCGCGTAACGTTTAACTGAATGTAATTGGAAAAACAAGTTATATGGTTAGAAGGATCAAAACAACTTTCAACAAAAAATAATTACACGGCAGTAAGCAGATTTAACCAAAGAAAAAATCGGGTCCTAGCACGGAAAATTAATAAACTTGAAAACGTGTTGACCGATTACAACTACGAATGAACTGCATATTCTTTAGAAGTCTATTGATTGTGAACTCGTAGAACATTATCAGTTCATTTCTGTGGTTCAAAGTTACGATTTAGCAAAAGAACAGTTTCATATATGCGAATACAATTTACATAGGGGGGCAGATTGATATTTTCACCGAAGGGCGAAAATCTAAGTAAAAATTAATTTACTATCGCGGACAGGGATTAGAACACGCACAAGCACAAGGCACGAACACACATGTACGAGATAAATCACACGCCATCGCAATCAGGAAATTAATGTTAACTTATTTTCGACTTACCTAAAGCATTCCGGAGACGAATCTTGATCAGATTGACTGCAACAGATCTCGAAATTCGTCGTGAAACCACGCAACCTGCTTACGAGGTACGTGAGGCCGCGCGAACGCGTGAAACTCAAAGATTTTTGCGGGCGGCCGGCTTCTCAAACGATCGAGGTTCAAGATGGCAGCCAACAACCCACCACAAACTTCAAATATATAGATTGAAATCTCCAACCTTCAACCGTCTCTTCAATCAAACCTTATTACGACTATTACTTCCTTCAATTATCAACTTAACCTTTCGAGATATTATTCGTACATATTGTCGTTTAATATCTCTAATTGCCAGCTAGGACTGTTTAAATCAAATTTAAAGTTTATTTCTCCATATTTTACGAATGTTATCCCCTTTGCGTGGTAATAAAAAAAATCTGTCCCCGATACTCGCTAAAATATCGATGAAAAAAAATGTTGCGACAATAACTAATCGTACATCGGACATTGCAATCGTCTATAACGAGTAACCAATCTTTATTTAATCGAGAAACTTTCATTTTTATTCGAAAGAATTTTTAACTTTAATTGAAAAGACAGAACTCAAGCATGCGTCTCTAGTAAAATATTTTAATATACTTTGTACGTATTGACCAATCAGAATTTCCTTTGTAGTAATTTTATGTTGGGAATAATTTAAATTGAAATCATTCACTGTCGTATATTATATTTTTATATTTCTGAATGAAACGTGAACAGGGTATTAGAAATTAATATCGAATCGTCTAAATTATTGAAAATTGAAATTTATCCATACCGGATAATAAATCATATTTATCGTTAGTCCGTCATGACAAATTACTGGCTAATATTAAAATCAAACATCAAATTTAAAAATTAAAAACAAAGGAATGCATTTATTTCAAACTTAACGGAATTACTTATTACTTAAATAATCATTACAACGATATAAACTAAAGACTATTCCTAATTTGCGTTAATGAATGTATAGGATGTAATAATGACAAATCATCTTTTATTGAAAACCATTGTTTTAGAAGTTCCTCTATATTCTCAGCTTTATCCTATAACAGAAAGAATTTATATGAGATTAATATGAGAAGAAAGAATAACATTGTTTGTTTGATGGATTATTGTCCGATTTACCTCGTTGGTATTCATATCAGACACCTGTAATTGTTTCCTAAGATTTCTAGCGTCTAAAATCCAAATATGCGCAGATTTATAAACAATCCATAAATTTGCACGTAATAGTCCAACAACAGCATTAGTATTTTCACACGAAGAACTACGATGTTGAATAATATCAAATAATATTAAATTAAATAAATTAAACAATGTCATATGTTTGCGATGATCTTTGATACTTACTTATTTAAAAATTGTTCAGTAAGTTTCTTTAAATTTATATCCCAAGGTACAGCAGTTCTCATGACTAAGTTTTCCTTCTTCTCCATATTCATCATCTTCATTTTTTCGAATGCTTTTAGCAGTCTATTTCTATTCTTATTAACATCTATGGTACATTTTGTTTTTGCTTCCCGTTTATTTTCCTCATATTCGGACTTTTCCTCGCGTGCAAGGTCTCTGTAATATCCCCGTTCTTCAGGTGATAACTTTTTCCAAAGACTGGTCATTGCATGGGCAATTTGCGGCGCTGTCATAGTAGGATTTTTTCCCACCACTAGGCAAAATAAAAACATAGATTTAACGTGCACGTTTTTTCACATGTCGTACGTAATAAATTGGATCATTTATGTTAAACTTTTACCTTCTGACCTGACAGATCTTGAAAATTTAAGGAAACCTGCACATAAATTGGTACGTGCATCGATGTTTGATAGTTCATTCGATTCTATGTAATTACAAGGTTCTACATCCGTGCCTCCCTGCAAAGAGTATCTCAAATATAATTCAGGTGATTTTCTTAATTAAATTTTTTATTCAATTACCTTCAAACCAGATATGTGTCCTTTGCTCCATTCTTTTAATGTAATTGGTTTCTTCACATCTAATTTATTCTCCGTGTGCAAAGTTTCTGACTTTGCATTCTCCACTTTGTTTTCTTTCTCATTTATATCTACGTCGCAAGAATCTTGCAGTAAGAAATCATCGCCTAAATCTACTATTGGTAGCTGACTGAACGTTTCAGACGATGGAGTTAATTCGAACGGTGGAGTATCTTCAGTGGTTCTTTCAGTATTATCGTTACTATAATAAAAAATTATCTTAATTATTATTAGAGACATACGTTTTTGTTTTTTTATTCTGTACTTTAAATACTAACATCGAATTAGCTGACATTGATTTTTCTGACTCTGAATCACTTAAATCTAAAAATGGCAATTGAACGTCAAGGTCGACTGTTTTTTTTTCACATCTTTCAGCATATTCGTCGGAACAACTTTGCATATTTATAGAAATTTGCGCTCGTTGCTCATGTTCAGAATTATTAATCGCGGTAGAAATTAAATTATTTGTCATATTTTCATTAATATTTATGCTTTTATCAACAGGTTTGTCAAAATTTTCTTCTACGCAAATTTTTCGCTTTTTACATGCGGGAGCTTTGTTTTCAGCATTGCTAACATTTATTTCTTGTGCGTAATCTTGATAACTAGTAAATGAACTTTCACAATTATTTTCTGCTTGCATTTCTTTTTGTATTCCATAAAAATTGTTTAAATATTTCTCTATTATATCAATAACCATGTTCTGTGCATATAAAAAACACCACGTAAATTCTTGAAACAATATGTGATTATTTTTTTCAAATATATCTACCTGTTCTTTAAAAAATACACAAGTTTTATTAGGCTCCAAGTTAACATCTATGTTTGCTGCATTTATTAAAATATATATAAGAAATATTGGTTTTTTCCTTGATTCTTGTCCCAGTGCCTCTAGAATTATTTTAGTTGTTACCTAAAAATGACTCTTAATTTCTGCACAATTTAATTTAAAAAAAAATATTAATTATTAATAAAATATATAAATGTATACCTTTTCTAATTCTTTAGATTTAATTGGTCTATCATTCACAAAAATATATTGTCCTCCAGACTGAAATACTTCAACCGCGTGTGTTTCTGTTGAAGGAACCATCATTTTTATTTTAATCTGAAACATAATTATAAATTGAAATAGTAAACATAGTTTTTACAAATCTAAATATTAAATAAAAAATTTATAAAATTTTTTTATGTAATTACATCCATATCCGTAACATCCAACCAATTCATGTTACACGTTATTTTTTTACCAAGGATATATGTAACTGCTTCTTCAAGGCTACTTGTATTAGGCTTTGCAAATATAATGTTATCATTTATTTTACAATTTATTCGTACAAAATATTTGCACATGCCGTAACTTTTTATTAAAAACTCCAAAGCTCTAATATCCTGATTGATTTTCTTTAAATTTGTAATTATTTGCCTTCTCACAGGCATTCGTTTAAATAATTGCTTAACTTGTACAGTTGTTCCTAAGAAAAAATTTGTGTTTTATAAAATTTTAAATAAAACGAGGTTAATTTAATACCTGTATGTCTGTGACAAGATTTTGAATTCACGACATGTCCATTACAATCAATAGTATAAGATATAGCTGCTTCATCTTGTTCTGTTTTTGATATAATTGTAAGATCAGATACTGAACTTAGTGCATGTAAAGCCTCGCCTCTATATCCATAAGTTTCTAAAGAATCTATAAACAACAAGATAATCATGGACACAAAAGCACATTAAATATCAATGTAAATGTGTAAATGTTTCCTCTTACGAATATGTGATTATGTACCTAAATCAGAAAAACTACTTAGTTTTGACGTGTAAGATGATAAAGTCATGTAAGGAGCATCTATTTTTGAAATTCCACAACCATCATCCTTCACTTCTATCAAGGTACATCCATTATCTATCTAATATCGGGAAAAGACATTTTACATTAAAATTTTGAAATACACGGCATAACTGTCAAAGAGCAGGCTGAATGAGAAAATAAATGTGGTACCAAGTTAATTTCAATATTTTTGGCACCAGCATCCAATGCATTTTCTACCAATTCTTTTACAGCAGTAGATACAGAAGTTATAACTTGACTAGTAGTTATTAGCTTTACGGTATTTTTGTCTAAGGCTGAGATAACCATGTTCGCGTAACGTAAAATTTATCCGACATTTATTAAGGTTCGTGATACGTAAATTTCTATCTTGTGCATTTATACATCACGTAGTACAATAGGATGGAATTAACGCGCGAACATCTATTTTAAACATCGTCTACGAATCAAATGGGAAAGATAGCTACGTGTGCAACTTTAGAAATGAACACGATTGCAACGACGTTTCACCGACCACGCGTTCCTAAACGCGCGAAATATAAAACGCACAAGCAATCAGATCTTGAAAAAAGCGAAACCAATTTAATACTTAAATTTAAAAAGGTGGGGAAAGAATAAGTATATATCGACATATATCATTTTATTTCAAAATATTGTATAGAAACGATAAAGTAAGTAAGTCGAATAAAGTATTCCACCGACGTAACATTGTCGCATTCATATGACAAAGTAATTAAATATTTTATTTGTACTTTTCCACTAATGTGTCAACGAATTTAATATATGCTTCTTTCGCATCGTTCTGCGACATTCCTTCCTTCGATTTCCACGCGTCCCATTTTGCTTTCCCCTTCAAATCTAACATACCAGGTCTGGCTGTAAAAAATAATTATTTGATATAAATGTAGTAATTGCTTAAAGTCTTATGCAAACTAATATATATATATATATATATATATATATATATAATGAGTATCAAATAATGCATATATCTTACAAGTATTTATATTTCCCACTGATGCTTGCTTAAATAATGCGTACAATTCTAAAAATTCTTCATCAGTAGGACGCTTAGTAAGGGTTTTTACAGCTTCTGTTGCTTGCTCGAATTTCTATAAAATCGAATACACAATTACATCTAATTACATTAGTTATTGCATGTATATGTTTGCAATTATATGTAATATTTAATGTTTAACACTATATTTACTGTTTCATATTTAAATTTTGCATTTACTTTTTTACGCTAACGAATAATATTGCCGAATGAATATCATGACTTTAGATATAACGAATGAATATCATGACTTTGCACAAAATTTAATCTCTTAATCTCTTAATCTCTTAATCTCTTAATCTCTTAAAAATATTCTCCTCGGAGAATAAACTTTTTCTAAATTTGTCGTTTTTTTTCATACTAAGCGAACTTAGCACAAAATTATATTCGCACGAGAAATAGTTGCACAAATCCAAAGTGTACGAACAATTTAAATGCAAAATGCCTTCGTTCGAAATTCGTAGAAATTGATTAAATTAAAATAATAGCCACTCTGAAACATCGATAATTAATACGAAAGAGAAAGCAACACAATTAACCAGAACAAAATCACCGGCTTCATTTTACAATGACTTTGCAATTCTTCTTTGTATAATGACAGTTGTATGATCCAATAAATTTTTTACAGCCAATATACGTGTACTATCAATGCGTAATCAATATTCATCTGATAGACTCAACTATTATATCATATAATCGTATTTACCTGATCGAGAGACATCCTTTTCAACAATTAATGGTAACGTTCGCTGATGTGGTAATGCTTACTGATCAATGGATCCAGCGATGCATCGATTAAATATCCGTTTTGGAGCCCCCACTAACTCCGTGTGTGTGTGCGTGTGTGTGTGTACATTGTAATTACAAAAAGAGGTACAAGATTAGAAAAAAATTACTTTACATTACGCGCGTGCAATTTATGCGCATGTAATTACATTAATAATGTCTTGTCGAGAGTAAATGCCTTTAAGCCAATTTTGTACAGAGCACACTATATATAATTTGCTGTTATCAGCGAATGAATTGTTCGCTTCGGAAATTTGGGAAATATGGACAGTTATGCACACACACACACACACACACACACACACACACACACACACACACACACACACACACACACACACACACACACACACACACACACACACACACACAGAGAGAGAGAGAGTCCGTTTTTCCTAAATTATATATGTATGTATGTATGTATGTATGTATGTATGTATGTATGTATGTATGTATGTATGTATGTATGTATGTATGTATGTATGTATGTATGTATGTATGTATATGTATATATGTGTATATATATATATATATATATATATATATAGCGAAGGTGCAATATTTTCTTTTAGATTCTAACTATAATTTTTGAAATTATATAAATTAATTAAAGATAGCTTCCGTTTTCTGGTCCGTTTTCAAGATACGGCGTGGTGACATGTATCTGATTTGGCGATCAGTGACGAGGGAGACACAGTCCGCAAAAACTGATCGGAGAGAATGGGGCCACCTGCCACATCATCATCCAATACTCAGCGACGCAGGAATGTAGAAATTCTTGACTACCTGATACATCGTTTTGCCTTTCCCCGACTTGGTTCTGCGCGAGAATCGCTGCTGCTCAGGACCGTGTTTGAGAGGGTACAACGTTCTAAAGTCTCGATCTAAATTTCCGAATCTGAACGGCAAGAGATCTAAGAATGAAGAAATCTACGTACAAAGCCTAAAAGATTCGCGTGCCAAAGTTTCGTTTATCGGCGCAGATATGTTACACGATGATGAAATTACGCGTGACAAATGTGAAAATTACACGCATCGAGTAAGGACAATGAACAAACAAATTGAATTGAACAATGAACGACCGAAAGGAAGAGGCAACGAAGCAAGGAGAATAGAATAGGAAATTCACTGGTGTTTCCGACAGGCGTAGGAAAAGTCAGCACAGCCGCCGCGAGTTAGTTACACAGTAGACGAAAGTAGAGAAACGGCACGTGTGAAAGTGCGAAAACAGAAGGGGGCGAACAATCCGAGGTGTACGAGAATGGTCGGCGAGTGGGGACGAAGCCAAACGGAGACGGCCGATCTCGCGTACGCGGGGCGAAACGGTTTAAAAATTCACCGAGTATGCGTGATTTGTCACTCGATCGGTGATCGGCTCGATCGAGACGACGTTACGCGGGATAGTTACGCGCGACGTTACTTGCATCGATGCTCTACGGCCGCATCTGTCATTTATCGGTGTTTGCCATTTATCCGGCATGGGGATACGGTGTCGTTGATTTAAGCACGCTCGCGAGGCGATAAACGTAATCGTGGCCTTGATAACGAGTGCAAGCTCTAGTGAGACTTCGTTATAGTTCATTAACCCAAAAAAGAGAAAAAATAAAACGGGAAGGGAATGAAATCGGTAACAATGGCACGAGGGGAGGTAAAGAAAGAGGCCTGCAGAGAAATATCTCGAGTGTTGAACTACACACTGTGAACGAGGAAACGAGAAAAATATTTTGATTGCTGCGGTCGCGTTCGTCGTTTGTTTGGTAAATTATGATATTTCGTACAGTCCGAGGGAAGTAGAGTATGCATAGAGTAACGCATGATCGACAAAGTGTGCGCGATGTAGTATTTCAAGCAGTAGACGTTACGAAGCAACGCAGGTAGAGAGGTTTAGCTCGAGTCAGTTCTCAAACCGAGAGTTCTAAGAACCGAGATCTCCGCGACAAGGAGACGACAGGAGGCGACAGTTAGGTCGCGTTCTCGTTTAATAACCTCTTGGGCCGGGATGACGTGCCACGCACGTCGAGAATTTTTTTGTCCAAAAATTGCAACATTGCCTCAGTTTTAAATATATTTTTAAATATAACCCAGGCAAAACAAATAATAGATTTATTACTTCTTAGTAATAATTTCTATCCAATGATAGATATCATACCGACGAATTATTGTATACGATTTGGTCACTCGTTATGGTCGGCGAACCAGTTGCCAGCGCAAGAGGTTAATCGCGATTATTTCCTAACAGAAGGCATTTCGCGTCAAGGACGTTGTTCGGCCGGCCATCCGCGTATCGCGGTAGAAATTTTCGCTGACAATGGGGAAAAGAAAAAAACGTGTCGTTGTCACGTATGCGACGGTTCCTGCATCGTGTCACTTCCCTGCACCGCCAAAAGCTCGCTGAAAGCCAGGTAAATTCGATCCGATTCCCAATACGCGCGCGTATTTAGCGGTATCTGATAACGGATCGCGTTCCCTCCGCGTTATCGTTAGATAACACCGCCACTACGAGTTTTCGTCGATTGTGATTCTCGCTGTTGAAAAATCGACTTTGCCAGCGAAGAAATAGCTGTTGCAATGGCAGTGATGAACCCGAGGAAATGATTCTTTGGATGAGTCGAGAAGGATTGACAGGATGAGTATCGTGCCGATTGCCAACAGGAGTTTCCTCCACGGAGAACCGAAGGCATCCGCGACTTCGGAGAGAATTCTCTACGCCACTCTCGACAGTCTGGCTTTGAAAGGGGCGACGTTGCCTCTGCAACTGTTGCCTGTCAACAACGATAACGCTGCGACCGAACGAAGGAACAACGAGTCGAAGAGTAAAGGGAAAATTCGTGTCGAGGCGACCGCGAAGAGATCCGGCCCCAAGGTTCGCGTGAATTATATATATACAGAAAAAGGATTCTACGATATCTAGAATAGACAGTACTCGTCGAAACGTGAAAAAAAACAAACTTCTAACAAACGTGGGTCGGAAAATTAACAGTTTAACAAGGTTATACACGCATTTTTTGTTTGTTCGATTGAAAAAACGAATTTCATCGCTTCGAGAGCTATCATGCTGTACGTGAGTAATGATTTACCTTATAATTTCTTCTTCGGCTGATTACAAGAGGCTTTTCTACGTGTCCTCCCATTTCTATACATGCACAGACATCTTCCTATTAAAGAATTACTCCTTCGAACATTCCCGGATGTATACTAACTTTTTCACAAGCATTTCAACCGAAACGAAAAATCGTTTATAACTTTGAAGCTATTAATTTTTCGATCCATGTTTGTCAGGACTTTTCTTTCATGTTTCGTATTCTCGAGTACTATCTGCTCTACAAGTTGCGAACACTTCTTTCTATTCACCCTATATATACATATATTGTTTCAATATTGTATCGTTTCAATAGAATTGTTTGTACCGTATCGTACATGTATCGTGTCAATAGAGATTCAACGTTTACCTGCTTTTGATCGTACCGTGAAATTGCAGTTTCACTTTCGTTACTTTACAGTTGAAAGAACGAACTGAAATTCTAAGGTCGCGAGAGAAAACAAGTTCGGAAAAGACGTTAATAGAGGAGTGGCTTTCTAACTTCTAACGACCGTGTCCTCCGTCGTTCGATACGGATTCGACTGTCCAATCGAGTCTGTAACAGATTCGAAGTCACTTCTTTATCTTATCGTACTTGTATACAGGGTTGCCATTGAAAGACTGAATGATAAATAAACAAAAATAACTCTTACAAACACGTTTTTTTAATTTGCTAATTTTATTTGGAAGTAAAAATAAAATAAAAAGAAAAAAATAAAAGTACGAAGAAAGAAAATAGAAAAGACTGAAAACGAACAAGTTATGACTTTTTCAAACCCATCAGTTTTTCAGTGGCCACCCTGTACAATCGTTTCGTTCCTCGTACCAACTTACGTTTCACTCTTGAACTTCGGAAACATTTTTTGTACCATGTATCAGCAATTTATTTACAAAATAGTGACTGAAGTATCACTTCAAGTAAAATGATGTAGCATTGGAAATAAACATCCTGTTTAAACGGTTGTTAGCATGAAATTTCGTTGATTATATTTTTCTAATGCATGCTCTCTCTCTCTCTCTCTCACTTATATATACTTATATTAGATATAATATATTATATACTTATATATATTATATATATATTATATACTTATATATATTATACATAATATATATATTATATATATTATATATATTATATATTATATACTTATATATATTATATATTATATATTATATATTTATTCTTATATATACTGTGCTTAAATATACTTATATATATACTAAATATACTTATGTATACTATACTATAGTATATACTACATATACTCTATATACTATAAATATACTTTTATATACTATATATATAAGTATATAAGTATATATATATATATATATCTATATCTATATAGAAGTTAATAATACATAATTTCAGTCTTCTGAAAAATTCTCTTCGCCATTTTATAAACTTTCGTAAAAAGCTTAAAATAAGCTTCTTACTTTCGTAAGAAGTTTATTTTATACGAATTATCCCGAATTACTGGAATAATAATTCGACGAGTGTGTTCGATGACAATGAGTGCCAACTCACGCGACTGCCTCTGCTCTCTAAGAATTTCTTCTTTTGAAATTTTATCATTCTTACGTCGTATTATATTATACTATATCACACCTACGTTCGCTATACTTGCAGAAAACTTTATAATTTTAGCTACTACTAGCTAAATCTAAGTATGATGTCCGAATGCAAACGGTTCATCGCTAACCGATTAAACTCTCTCTTTCTTTCTTTTTCTCTTTTTCTGTTGGAAATCGCGATTCGCGGAATGGCAGCTACGATCGCGATTTCTATCGCATTCCTCGAAACCGTTACAAATGTCCCAACGTGTGGCGTAAGTAGGTAGACACACGTACGCAAACTCTAACGAAACGTTTCGTTCAGGTGGACGTTCAAACGGCGAGTGCCTCATCGAAGCAATACGCAAAGTGTATCACGGTTGCATCATCGTGCTCGTCGTCGTCGTCGTTGAAGCCAGACTCGCAGGAAACGTTGAAAGCCATGCCGATCGAGATTCCTACATCCGTCGTCGAGCAAGAGAATCGCGACGAAGATGTCGTCTGCATCGATAACAGCGATACCGTTGTTACCGCCGATATAGAAGAGATCGCGCGTGATTCCAGTCATTTCTGCTGCTCGAACGACGAGAACGCAGCTGCCTCGAGTTCGAAGGACGATAAAACCGAGTCTCCGTTTACGGACGATTACGAGAGAATAGAATACGTGGTTGGCACGTTGCACGAGAGCTGGAAGGAAGAAGCGAACGATGTTGATAAGAATCCTAGTCCCGAGGACCAAGACGAGGCCGCTTCCTTGTGCAGGAAAAACGTGTTCGTCAAGTCGAAGTCAACGAACGATTTAGCCAGCAGGAGGAGCGACTCGGACGCGAGACTGTTGGATGGAAAGTCGTCTTTGATGGGAACGTTCTCGGACGGTGAACTGGCGGAGAGATTTCTCCTCGGTAACGAGCTGCCAAACTGCGAAAAGAAGAAGAAACATTTCGCGAGGAACATTGTGCTGCTGCGGAACTTCGTGCCGGAGTATTTGGCAAAGGGGCAGAAAGGGAAGAGAGGACGAAAGGGGAAGCCGAATATTGCCAGCCGATCGTTGAACTCACTGAAAGCTTCGTCGTTGATGGAAAACACGAAAATGGTCGAGATGGTCGAAAGCGGCAGATACAGATCGAGCAGTCTCTCCCGCGAAGAGTTGAAGTACCTGAAGATCTCGCCGCCGACGAATTTCGTGCACGTCGCGTCAGCCACAAATCCGAATCTCGTGTTGAACGAGAACATCGTCAGATTTCGTCTGCAGCAAGTTGTGATCACGCACGAGCAAAAGTGTGCCACGTTGCCTCTTCTGGTCGCGACCAGCCGCGAGAATTCTTCCATTTCTGAGAAACGAGTCGAGCAATCGTCATCGTGGTCGTCCTCGTCGTCATCGTCGATCTCTTTAGGCACGGCGTCGCCGATCGTTCGCAAGCCGAAGGAGAAAGCCACGCGTACGTTTCCTCTATCGTCATCGATGATCACTTTTCCCCATTTTAACACGTTGACTGCCAACTACGAGTTATCTCGTAGTTTCTTTACTTGCCATATTTTTCCAGCTACGATGAAATTCGTCGTCTATCAGTGTAAATATGAATAGATAGCCTCAGGCAAGAGAACAACAAATCATTATTGGCTTACACGAACAGAAAATATAATAATACAAAGTTTATTGAAAATCACAAGCAAAAGAATATTTTCATTTCTGATAATTTTTCAAACAATCTTCCACGCAAAGGGCTGATTTCTCTTGACCGATTGGGATACTCTGTAAATAATGAAACTCTTGCAATCTAATTTCTTTTTGGAACTAGTTGAATCTCTTCTCCAATCAACGCGTCAACGAATGCTTCTCTAAACTTTATAAGTTTTATTTTAGAAGCAGTTGCTTTATGAAAAAATTTGTGCGCATTGTGTATGTATATACATATACATATATATATTATATATGTATATATATGTATATGTATATATGTATATGTATATATGTATGTATATATATGTATATGTATATATATGTATATGTATATATATGTATATGTATATATATGTATATGTATATATGTGTATATGTGTATGTGTATATGTATGTATATGTATATATATGTATATATATGTATATATATGTATATATATATATGTGTATATATATGTATATATATGTATATATATGTATATATATGTATATATGTATATGTATATATGTATATATGTGCACAAATTTTTTCATATATATATATATATAATATGTAATGCAACCTTTTTGGGCTATCTATAGTCTTTCTTTATATAAGCCAATATGTAATGCAACCTTTTTGGGCTATCTAATAGTCTTTCTTTACATAAGCCAACTATGAGATAATTCGCAAGATCTTTTTTTCAAAAAAAAAAACAAAAAAAACACATTCTATATGCTTTTTGATGATTACTATGTACTGTAATAGGAGTTTTTAATAATATAATATGATAAAATTGAATTGGCTTCTTAGGCCGGGATGCTGAAAAGTAGCGTGGCAGTCAACGTGTCAAACATCATTTTAACCACGACGTTTCTTCTCGCATTACTAATCGCATTACGTTCTCGAATTACAGAAAGAAGGAGCAACGCCCCTTTCAACCTTGAACACTTGAAACGGGAATTACTATCCGAGTTGCAGGCACGATCGGCAAGAGTGTTGGAGCTGAGCCAGCAGGTGAAAACAAGCGAGAATCGGGCGAACGTAATCGACGAATTAACGTGCGAGCCGTGTGCCAATTCCAGTTTTCTCTGGAGCGATCGGATCAAGAACTTCCTTTTGGAAAACACGCGATCCACGGCCGATGAAAGTATTGAAAACATCGAACACGCCGCTGGCCAAGTGTACGATGACGTGGGACCTGTGAATCTGATCGACCAGGTGATTGCCCAATCATGCGTGTGTCAACGCTGAGCGTTTCTTTAGTCATCATTATCTTTTTATTATTTTTCTGATAGTTTTCAACAAGGTGCTTCATTTGTATAATATACAACATCGGGGGATAAAAAACAATTTTTTTCATGTTGCCAAAGATTTAAGGGCTATGATTTTTATAACAATCGAAATCGATCAAATTTGATATATTCTTAAATTATAATTACGTCGCGGACCTCCTTTGCTCGACAGAAAGTCATACGACAAGTCAATTCATTATCAAATATCCTCCTCTAAAAAAATAACAAATTTCATTGTTTCATTAGAGTTGGTCCAACTAGACCTCGTTTGGCCTTGTTTGAGTAAATAAAAGAGCATTTTTAACCGTGATGAATGAGTACTTTGCGAAGACAGTAAGTAATTTTAATGTTTTCTATTTCATTCGTGGCAAATACACTGTTGTGAAAGAAAGAACAAACGTAAGAAAATTATTTCACTGCAAACAAAAATTGAAAGCATCAACCTCGTTGAATATATAAATAGAATTTAAACACAATATCGTTAACATAGAATTCCCATTTTTAAGCTGGTAATGGATAAAAATTGTTTTTTTTTTTTTTTGTATTGACTTTATCTTTTTTACGAATATTATGCATGAGCATTTGCTTGAAAATTGGAGTCAGTCTAGGAAAAGTAACATTATCAGGAGTCTAATCCTAAAGGCTCCCATCGTGTTGGCCCAAACAGCTACGATGCATGCTTCACTGATACAAGCACTACTGAGAAGCAAGGAGAGAATCACTGATGGAGGAATAATAGACACTTCTAGCATTAGTTGGACAAAGAAAGTCCGTTTCGGATTTCGCTATCCTCGTCTGTCTGTTTATTTCCTGGTTAAATGTCACTCGGGATCTTGCTCACCAACTGAACCGTGACTCTGATCCTTGCATCAAGACCACTTGAGAACGAGAGGGCGACTCGTATCGACAAGGATAGCGAAATCCGAAACGGACTTTCTTTGTCCAACTAATGCTAGAAGTCTATTCCTCCATCGGTGAGTCCTTGCTTCTCAGTAATGCTTGTATCAGTGGTGCATGCATCGTAGCTGTTTCAACGTCTATGGGGGCTTTAAATCTTTGGCAATTGTTCCTCGGTAATCTATAATCAATCAGTTCTTTCTGTGTTTTTTTTTCTCTCTCTTACTGTTATATCAGTAACGACAATTTTGGAATTTACAATTGGCAGAACGATTACGACGACGTGAGCACACCAGCGTTACACGTCGATGAAAGTCGCATCGGCGAGTTGTCGGCCGCTTTTCAAGATCCCAACGACATCTATGACGACGTGATGGGCCCAAGCTGTGCAGGAAACACGTGTACAAGTAACGAGAGTGAAATCTGCGACAGCAACGCGAAGCAAGGCAGCAACGAGCCGTCCGTCGTTAACGAATATTCCAGCGTAGATGAAGATGTCGACGTTGCGTCGAGCAACGAGCAGGACGTGTACGACGACGTCGGTTTACCGAGCGAAGAGCGAGTGAATAGTCTTTATACCGGCTCTACGATGGGCTCGATTTTAGGACCGAGTTGGACCTGCGGTAAAGAATCCGAGTGGGAAGATCTGGAGGATTCAACGACCATCGGTTTATCTCAGTTTGAAAGCAAATGCTATACCTGGTAAGTGTGGCACGCGTTTCCTTTCTTGCAATTTCTCTACAACGTGGTTTGCTTGATGGAAAAAAAAAGCACAGAGGCGCAAGTCGTTCCGAATGGAAGAAAGTCGGGCCAAAGATGGTCCCAGATGATGAGGAGGCAACGGTCCAGAATGTCGAGGAAGAACTTTAATTCGTCGTCGAAGCCGGCTTCCTGCGAGTCCACGCTTCACGGTAAGTTTGTGTGCAAAGTTCATTTGAATATGTCCTTAGATGAAATTACAAATTCAGACGTATACACACCTGTATACTTTTAATGCGTATTAACACTGGAACTACCAAAATGACGGATTGATAATGTTTTTCTTCCAGATATTTTATAGATATAAAATAGTGTATTTTTAAAGACTTGAATGATTCTTCATAAAATAAAAGTTTGTGCACCCTATTGCGTTTGAAGCAGAAAGATTGTCTGCTTCTTTTACTTTTAATGTCTCCGATGCTTCAATCATCGGTAGTTCTGGCGTTAAAAGATCATTGAAAGAAAATCATTTTGCAACTGTTTAACAAGCGATTAATAAGAGTAATCTCAAAAACGGAAGATGAACATTTTAGAAATTACTATTGGTATTCGACGTACAGCGAATGTTTCCTCCTAACCTGAACCTTGAACAACGTAAAACGAGACATTTGGTACGAATTTTACGAAAGTAAACGGTAAAATTGATCTCTGGTTTTGAATCGAACTTTGGAATCGATAGCTTAGATTAATCTCTTGTGTGCAACTGGTTCACGGACCATAACGAGTGACCAAACCGTATACAATAATTCGTCGCTTTCTTTTCGAATTGTTGTCGGTATGATATCGCTGGGTAGAAATTATTACTAAGAAGAAGTAATAAATTTATTATTTGTTTTGCGTGGGTTATACTTAAATATATTTAAAACTGAGAAAATATTGCAATTTTGGGACAAAAATTCTCGAAGTGCGTGGCACGTCGTTCCAGCGCAAGAGGTTAAACGAATCGAATATGAAGGAAATCTTTTGACCGATCGCGGAACTCTTTTCATATTCACTTTGTGCATTTGGCGTTTCTCGAGATTGAAGATGAAACAATTACGATACAAAGGATAAAAGAGGATTTCGTCAAAGAAAATGAAAGAGAATTTTGAAATGATCGACGACTATCACGCGTCGACACTTAGTCGACTGTCCCAAGGAAAAGTTAATCATTTGTCGTCGCGTAGCACGAGACACAACAGTGAGTTATCTCGTGACGAACGAAGATCGCTTGCACGTGTAATCAACCGTTCATCTCGTTCTTTTACCGAGCGAGATTTCTCACTGTGAAATGAATCACGATCGGTAAGGAAGAGAGATCGCTTGGCTCGCGTCTTTCTGTTCGTACCTTCTGGAGGAATCAACAACAATGTGGCGATGAGGATACGAACGGAACGTTGGCAAGCGATGATTCGAGCCACGTGAAAATATTTCATCGACGAGAGTTCAGCCTGGAAACCGGACTGGCTGGGGAGGTGAAAGCAGCGCGTATTGCGTTCTCTCTGGTGCAGTGTCTGTCAGTCACGGCCGAGACGCTGATCGCGTCGTTTCGCGCCACATCGCGTCGAATGGTATCGCAATTTCTACATCGTACGTATGTCCGCGCGTCGTTGAATTCTCGTTCGTCAATGCGTATCGTTACGACAGTTTCTCGATCGACGCTGCTTGCTTTGCCTTTTGCGGTGTACTTACGCGAGACTCGTCTGCAACGAGTCGACATGTCGTCGAGATGAAACAGACCTTGAAAACTTTCCAACGACCGAATACACAAGGTAAATCACGCACGTTGGTTATTTCACGACGACACTTCATTTTTACACACGAAACGATAAAGAATCGAGATTTGTCCAAGGAAGTAAATGCTGTAAACTGATCTGTTTGTTTAAATCGTTAGAAACGACGGAAGAAATCTTTTTCCGTTCGTATCTATGCTTTGATCGTTCATTTCAACGAGCGTGTGTTCGTGTGTTCCAAAGTAACGAACCACAAGAATTATTCAACGAGCCCCAGCCAGGAGATTATCCTCGTTCGAAGAATGAAAGTAAAAAGTAATTTCACCTTGCTCGTTCGCATGGATGCGCCACGACTTTTATATTCGTTCCTTTCTCCTCTTGTCGATTCGTCGCGAGCTTTCTGTTGATCTTGGACAAATATCGGAGAGCAAGGACGCGCTACATACACGCATTGTATCACGACACACCACATTGTATTGCACCATACGCGTGCATATTCGTACGCGTGCGAGCGGCGAAAAAAAAGTAACGACACAGTAACAACGCTTGACCGTGAACGATGATTTTAAGTGGCTGTGAGCCTTGGCAAAGGATCGGTGTTGCTCGTCGGCTGTACGGAGAACGTCGAGGAATGGAGGAAAAAAGAGAGCGACCATCATCGAGCGGCGCAGCAAGATTCGCAGAGGAGGACCTCGCAGGGCCTCGTCCAGATGAGGGTCATCGATCTCGACGAAGACGTGGACACGCAGGAAACATCGTGCTACGTTCACGAAGGTCCTCGCAAGAGATTTTTAACCTCTTGATCGCCGTGCACGCACCGGTGCGCGCCACTATCCCTATACCCTAAATAAAAGCGAAATTAATTTCGATTTCTTAACAGTGACGTGTAGAATCATTATTTTCTATCGCTAGAAAAGAAATCGAAAAATATATATATATATATATTCTTCCTTTGATTTTGGATTTATTCGAATAAAAGAAGGCAAGAAACAAAATTCGCGTGCGAAAACTACTTACTTCAAAGCATACTACGCTATAAGTAAATATTAGTTTCATTCTGTATATAATATATATGTATATTTTTTAGACTATAAATTTATAACATCTCAAATGTAACAAACATGCATATAACTTTTTTAATTTTTTTAATATTTAGTATTTGACCTATCGTGTGGCAACCCTGGTGAAAATCAAGTTTTCTTTTGTGCAAATTATATCCTAATTATGATCGTGGCTCGCCGATTGTGCAAATAAAAAAATATTTAAATTATTTATTTGTTAGTAAAAACGAGTACGTTTTTCTTAAAATTACGGCAAGCTTTAAAATACGCGGCGATCAAGAGGTTAAGAAGTCGATTGAGATTGAAGAAACTGATTCAAAGTCGATTAAAATGTCTGTCTCGTTAAACAACGACAAATCTGTCGTCGGAGGAAAGAGAATTTCTATGTATTTCAAAATCCAGAAAAGAAGATGCAATAAATTACCTCGTAAAAAAAAAAAAAAAAAATGGAAAAAACACTTTGAGACCTTGCGTTGTAGCAGAATCCCATTATCCTGAATACATGTACTTTATTGTTTATATAGGAGAGCGTCCCTCTATTTTTTTTTCGTCGACTTGCAACGAAGAATACAAATCTTTTATAAATCGAGTTTCTACTTAGGAAAATAAACCGAAATAAATTGTTACGAGAAAGCAGAGTAAATTTGTACATGTCTCTCGTTTCAACTGCAACTTATCGTTAGTCGGTAACGTTTTACAGACGACACGTCTGACGACAGCACGTACGAGAGCCTGCATTCCTTCCAGCCGGAGGACTTCTGCACAGACTCGGAAACGGAGACGACGATCAACGAAGCAACGAGGGAGCGAGAGAGCGAACAGAAGGTCTCGATCGATCCCGATCGACTGATGATCGCGTACTTGGAAGCACCCACCAGGCCGAATCCTCCGCCACCGCGTGAAGTCAGCCTGACTCGAACTCTCGGCAGAAGAATAAAGATGCTGCGGAGGACCTGGAGCATCACCAAAGGAAGCCTGGGCCGCATGCGAAAGAAGACGACGGCCGACGACGATCATTCTTGCGAAGAGAACAAAGAATTCTCCAACGTCGATGGTGGACGATACTTCGGTTTCGCCAGACACTTCAAGAAAACAGTCACAGGACCATTTTCAACATTTTACTTGAGCGATTACGCCGATTCTGCGAACGGCAACAACGATTCACCAACGTCGAACGTCGAGCCAATGTACAGCAATACCAACAATGAGATGATGGGTAAGTGTCAGTACGGTATAGTTAGTATAATTAAGGCCCCCATAGAACGTTGAAACAGCTACGATGCACGCATACTGAGCATACAAGCACTACTGAGAAGCAAGGAGAGAATCACTGATGGAGGAATAATAGACACTTCTAGCATTAGTTGGACAAAGAAAGTCCGTCTCGGATTTCGCTATTCTCGTCTGTCTGTTTGTTTCCTGGTTAACCGTTTGACGGCTATCCATCAAAATCCTCATACATTCCAAAAGTGCTATAGATAATTTGGATATTTCAAAATTAAAAAATGTGTTTTTACTGAAAATTTTATAACTTTTGCAATTTCACATCGATTTACATATTTCTTTTAACGTTTTACAGATAGAGAATTAACGAAAACAACTGTTTAAGGCAATTAATAAAGATATCAGTGGTAAATGAAAAATTGCGTAAATTGTGTCCAGGCAGTTTCTCCAAAGCGAATTTTTGGCTCGAAGTTGACGTTTCAATTTTCAACATTTTTGAATGTCATCCATTCTTCTTCAATTTGTCCAATAATGGCGGATGTGAATTGCAGCCGGGACATTTTTTTTTCAGTGGTGTTTGATGTGTAAAGAATATAGGAATTCAACACCATTCGTCCAAATATGTTGAGTCCAAGTATGCATACAACATTTTATCGGATTCATCTACTCCTCCCATATATTTATTGTAATCGTGAATCGTGCTTGGTGTTTCTTTTGTATATTCGAAAGAGCCTTTCTTTTTTGTTACGGTTACACTATTAGAGAGATACCGACTCGTACTGAAATGACAGCGCGATAGCGCCGCTTAGCTTGTTTGGACTTGAAATCTGGAAGCGCGATAGCGCTGCATAGCCGTCAAACGGTTAAATGTCACTCGGGATCTTGCTCACCAACTGAACCGTGACTCTGTGATCCTTGCATCAAGACCACTTGAGAACGAGAGGGCGACAGTCGTATCGACGAGGATACTTTCTTTGTCCAACTAATGCTAGAAGTGTCTATTATTCTATTCCTCCATCAGTGATTCTCTCCTTGCTTCTCAGTAGTAGTGCTTGTATCATCAGTGATGCATGCATCGTAGCTGTTTCAACGCCTATGGGGGCCTTTAGTGTCACCCCTTAAGCAGTCGGGATATCAAGACAGGACACTCAAAACTAGGGTGGTGGCGGTGGTATTCTACGAATTGTGCCGAAATATCGAATATCAAATACCACTCTCTCGCTTTGTACTATGGCAAGTGTCTCGTGTTTCACTTGTTATGAACTTTGGCATAACAAAGGACGCTTAAGCGGGCACTACCTACTACTACTGTAGGGACTTGGGTTTGGACGCGGAGTGGAATTATGATGCGTTTCTTCTCCGGACCGCGCTAGCGCTAGACTCATCAGTGGAGTGGGGCTGATGGCGGCGACCCCTACCGTAAAACGCCTGTATTTTTGTTTTTACGGCTGGGCAAGGACGGGGGACAACAACGGTGACCCATCCTAGAGGTGCTGCGCACCTGCGTTGCTTAACTTCGTGATTGATACTGATCTGCAAGTTGCGGTTATGTGTTTCTCTGTATTTACTGGAAGAAGTATATGAGGACAGCTTTGGACGTGTTAGTCATAGCCGCTACACTATTTTATTTGAAACTTTGAAATTGGAAACCTCTCTCTCTCTCTCTCTCTCTCTCGTGATTCTTATAATTTCTCTCATGATTGCTGCAGATCACTACAGCGTGCTCGCCGATCAGGAACCACTTTATCAATTTTACGCGGCAGCTGCTGCCAGAATCGCGTCCGACTTCAGCTCGGATGGTTACGAGGAGGTAACGTATCACCAACACAGACCACTCTCGATGCACGAACGCAGTCCAATTATTCATCTGTTAACGATTTAATAATCAGATCGAGGCTACGATCCCGTCGCGATCCACCACAGACCTGGTGAAACCCGGGCACAGGACGTTGTGGTGCCAAACACCGCAAGTCATAAACAACGGTCTTCTACGTAAGCGACGTGTCACGTAGTTTCTCACTTTATCCAGAAACTACCATAAAATCATGTTTTATTTATTTTGTTTTTTTTTTTCTTTTATTAGAACGATTAAGCACGGATGAAAAGAAGGTTCAAGAGGCAAAGTTCGAAATTCTCACCTCCGAAGCGTCTTACTTGAATTCTCTTCGTGTCTTGAAAAATGAGTTTCTCGACGAGTGCTCTTTCGACGAGTTCTTAACTCCGGTCGAGAGAGACAAACTGTTCGGTGGTATTCCTAGCGTGTTGCAAGCGTCGGAACAGTTTTTAGCCGAACTGGAAACTGTATGGAGGCAGGATCCAATGTTACACGATTTGCCAGACGTCCTGCTCAAGTATGCCGAGAAATGTTTGCACATTTATGTGGCATATTGTTCTAACCAAGTCAGCATAGACACGACTCTTAAAAATTTAAGGTAAGTGAAAAAAATCTTTTTGCCTCGTTGATGAAGTTGTACCGATGGATGAATGAATCTTCCAGAATGCGAAAAGGTTCAAAATTTACTGAAACGATATCGCAGATAGAAGCTCGTTCGACTTGTCAAAGTTTGTCATTGCACTCGTTTTTAATGTTACCGATGCAGCGAATAACGAGGTAAGATAAAAAATTCTATTCGATTGTTAAGATTTCACGTATCGAACGACGAATAAACGTGACAAGAGCGTGTAAATTATTGAAAAAAGTATGTGAATTCAGACTTCCTTTGTTGGCCGACGCGGTTCTTTCTAAACTACCAATAGAACATGATGACAGATCACACTGGGAAAAAGTTTTGTCGAGTTTAAGTTACGTCGTCGCTGAATGTAACGAAGGTGCCAGTGCCGCAGCTAAGGAAATCGAAATGGAAAATTTAACAAGGTGACGTTCACAGTTTGATATAATTTAAGAAGATTCAATCGTAAATCGTACTTGCATGTATCCGTATGTTAAACAGGTAATTCTATTTTAACAGAAAATTGGAGTATTCGGTGAAAATTAAGCCGATAGCATTAAAAGGGAAGCATTTGGTTAAAAGTGGATCAGTGGTACAACTGTCGACGAAAACTGACACAGAATACAAGCTTACGTTTGGGAAAAAATTCAATAAAACTCCTCTTTACTTGTTATTGCTCACGGATCTTCTTCTAGTCACAAAACAAAAGTCCAAGTATGAGCGTTCGTTACAGTTTTCAATTCACGTCTTCTTCAATCGCGTCTCCGATATAAAAACAGAAACGTATTTTCTCTCTTCTCTGTGTTACAGTATCCACGACGAAACATATACCGTTATAGATACTTGTAAGAGAAGTTTAATCACTTTAGAACCAGTTCCTGAAGACTCGCCGTTTGCTGGACGCAACGCGATGCTCTTGACTCTCTTGGAGAATTATTCAGGTCATCAGGTGGAGTATATCTTAACTTGCGAAAGCGATACCGAAAGACAAAGGTGGTTGGAAGCGGTATCACCTTCGCAACGTGGATTACCAGAAGAGACTCTTTACGAGGTGTGGGACTGTCCTCAAGTCGTAGCTTTATATTGTTATTCTCCGAATCAACCGGACGAATTGTCGTTGCATCCAGGTATGTAATATTTTCTATGAGAAAGCTACCACCTTACCGACCTTACGTTTCAATTCACACGAGAAGCTGGCTTTTAGGTGATGTTATAAACGTATTTAGAAAAATGTCGGACGGATGGTATCAAGGAGAGAAATTGCTAAATGGCGAACAGGGCTGGTTTCCTGGAAATTATACGAAAGAGGTAGCATCGGAACATGTTCGCGCGAAAAATCTTAAACAGAGACATCGTTTTCTTGCGCTAAACGGGAACGTGTCGCAACGAAGAGCAAAACAACAATCAGCCATTCGTTAAACGAATGATGATTAAATTATGAACTATTAATTTATGTAATTTTTAATAAATCAATCGTCACGATATTCTACAGAAATTCTAATCCCTTTCGTTCTCGCATAAACGATAACATATATAAAGTATTATAAGAATTAGATAAAATTGAAAACATCTCTGTAACAAAAGTATTTCGTTATTTATTATTTTAATATTATAAATACTATTATAAATGTTTTCTAATAATCTCGCGTATAATTTAATTAGTTAAAAGTTCAAGGATAAAAACGAACGAGTTATTAATAATTTATTCGTTCTAAATATAATAATCAGTGGAATGTTTTGTTCGTGTAAATATGAGATACGATACGCAGTCTTGTAAAACATGCTCTTCAGTTCTTTCTGAGAAGAAAAAGAACGGTATAGTACAGTTCTCAAACAGTAAAAATTCAACAAATTTTAAGCAAAATAAATAATTTTCTGAAAATAAAAGTGTTATATTTTTTCACAAATATTCCAGCATATTTGTCATTATCGTTTCCCGTAATAAAGAGAAAACTTCTTCAGCCGTGTTCACTTTTATACGATACATCTTAGTACGTTTAACATTTATATGCCTGCTCTGGAGTATCTGGATGGTCTCACTTCAAATAATTTTCTTACAAAATATACCTGTATCGTTGTTGTTACCATTATAACAATTATTTGTGCAATAGACCACGTTTGGACATAAGAATTGTTATCCAACAATAAGTTTAGGTCACGAGCTTCTCTACTTCTGCTCAAATGCTGAGTCTGAAGCATTTCGTTAATGTTTCTTTCCACCGTGGTTATCGTAGACTAAGGAACAGAAACGCCCAATAAATAATCACTTTATCATTCCAAGTGAAAAATAATAGATACTTACCGTAAAGTTTTCCACAGAAACGTTCAATTCTTCTATTTCTCTGGAATATTTATCCCATTCCTCGTATCTACGTCAAAGAGATAAATCACGAACCACATTTACAATGTAATTATATCCCATTATAAATTTTAGAATGCACATACATGTATGACTTTTTACCTGATCACTGTAATGTATAAATTAACTAATTTCGAAGCGAATCTGGAAAACTGATTATCTATGCAAATGCTGTAGTAACCAGCATTTTTCACGGTATCTTGATAATCCGAGTTAGATAGCCACTGATAAGGATGAACTATTACTCCATCTGGATTTCTTACTGCGAAACCAGCTTTTCCATCTCCACCACGTACTACCTGCATTTGCAAACATTCTTTTCTTTCTCTTAACGTTTACAAATTTTCGAGGATTTACCATACTACGGTTTTCAATACATCTAAGTAAATCGCCGGATGAAAAATATTCGTCAATATTCTGGCGATAGTCGGCGACTGGTCAGATAAATATACACGCAAAAAGAAAAGTATTTTCAGTGAAACAATGCATACCTGGAAATTCACGTAAAAAGTAGCGCCAGCGTGAACATATTGAAAGTAACAATCCTCCTTTCCGGCATCAATATGAACTTTGTAATCTAAAGCCACTGCGGGTAAACTTTCGTACCACGGATGTGGCATGCTGGTGTTTGCGAGGCTGAGAAACACTCCGAACACCAGACTTCGTAAAAGATTGGACATTGTTCACGTTTAATCGAACAGATCATCACAACAATCTGCTCGGGCCAACAATCGCTTTCACGATCGCTAACAATCGCGTTTCAACGTGTCTCTCCTACCGCCAGCACGGTCTTCAGTGTTTCTCAACTGTTTCGACGTATCGTTACTGAGTCACTGAAATTCAAATTATCGCGACTGAACTATATAAATATAACAACAGCGTGCAATATGAAATATCTCTAATTGTAACATTACACGTAAATTGGTTGAATCATCGCTAATTCTAAGACAACGAATATAAAACCAATTTCGTCATTTATTCAGAGAGTTCATTTAGAGAGAGAGAGAGAGTACGTGGAAGAATTACAATCAATGAAGATAACAACAATTCGATTATTCGAATTTTAAAACGCTTTATAATTATTTGCAATTCAGTCGTTTGTCACGGTCGTTGAAAATTGTTGCACACGTTCGCGAGATGAGGATTATCAAGTGTGAATGAAAAGCGCAATAAACAAAAGAAAATGAACGTGTATACAGGTACGCGATGCCAGCAGGCGATCTAAATTACGACTTTCAATCAAGTCAAGTGAAAATATCTGTGAAAGTAAAAGCTGTAAAGTATCGGAGCAATTCGAAGTCCCACGCGCCATAGTTATTAATTTTTATTCGTAAAGAAACCAAAGTCCTTGGTAAAAATTTCTATGGATATGGGAAATTGGAAGAAAAGAAAAATTAAAGAAAGATTCGTCCCGATATGAAATTGCAAAGTTAACTCGTCGAACGGTAATCGAGATAATCGTTTGATAATCATATCTCAAGCAATGCGGTGAAACAGATTGAATTTTCGAGAAGCGTACGAGCCACGAAGGGCGTCGAGCCACGTAAGTTCAGGGACTTTTTTTACAGTGGCTAGCCTACTCGCGTATGTTCGATGTATCATTCAAATAATCATGAAAACGCACAACTTCAGCCCGCGAAGACGTTCAGAACGGTTTCGGAGGATTGGGTTTGGTTGTGAGGAAATGGAAATTGTCGTGTAATTTCTGGCTGATATAGGTCACACGTTTTACCGACCAAACGAGTATCGCCGACAAGTATGCAGAGAAACATGTGCGGTAATATGTGGTGCGTTTTTGAGAATGGAAAGTGTTGTAAGAATACAAAAGTACAATAAAAGGGAAATATCGTTGTCTGTGCGGTGCATAGCATAGGAATGGTATCGCCGTCTAAAATTCAACATCAACAGCACAAACAGCCATCGAGAGAAAATAAATCAAACAAGTACTCACGTACGTTTAACGCATGTACATATTTGTATCAAGACGATCGGTCGCTCGATTATTGAATTTTCACGAACAATTCCTTTACCAATAGACACGCGAAGAAACATTATGCCAGTTGCACAAGTTCTTTCTATCACGCTCGTATATTTTATACACTCGCAGAAGCATTTTCTAGCGTATCGTGTGTAATATACGTACATATTGATAAAGAAAATGTGTAATATCGTTGCTTTTACTTTTATCACGTGCTTGTAAAATTACACGCTCGAGCAATGCGAAATTATCGTTCGTAGTAAATTACATTGCAAATTTTTATAAAGTTCTGTAACATTTCAGATGTTCACGCAAAGAAGGAACCGAAGTTGTTGAGAGGAAAAGTGTTTTATTTGGATATCAAGAACCATGCTACCACAGCTAAAATAGAAGCAAAGATCAAAGATTTGGGAGGAGTAAGTGTTTAGTTAGTCGTAGGTGGCATTTGTGAAACCTCTACTTTTGTTTTCTCTTTGTTTTTACGTATGTATCGACTTGTTTCAGTACATCGATGACAATTTCTTTTTTTCATGTCCGCGACAGTGCATTTATCTTTTCATCGTTCTGTTTTCTATTTTCGTTGCTTGTTCTTACTTTACTATAACCTATTAACGTTAATTTTGCCGCGCAGTCACGCACGTGTTTCAATCTTTTTTCGACGTATAATTCGTACGATTCGCCTATCAGAAGGATCAATTTCTCTCGCGACATAAACTATAAATCTACGGTTAACGAGATTTGATTCAAGTCGGAAGATTCAGATAGCTAGATTAAGAAAGACGACAAGTGTGATGGAACGAATTGAAATTGAGCGACCGTTGAAACGTCAACTGTACATGTTCGATGATACGAAGAACTGTGCCGTCCGTTGTATAACGATTAACAATCATCCATGTATGCACGCGCGCGATAAAAAGTAAAAGGAAACTGTGAAACAGGGGGTGTAGAGAAAAATCGTGGAAAAGTATTTCTGTTGACAAACAATTGGTGAAAAAACCGGGCCGCGCGACGCCATCTTTAGGAAAAGCGTCGAAACAGGAGGGAAGTGGGGCAGACTCCGTCGCTTTCAACTGTTGTGTTGTGGTTTGAAAAAGCAAAAAATATGGACGCGAAAATACCGGGGAAAAGGATTTTCACGTATTCAGCGGGGCCACGGCGTTCGTTTAGTGAGCGTGTCCATCGACGGAGGGCGAGCAAGAACGCAAAGCGCCGCCTCCAGGCTCGTCTGCCAAGCTGTTAACGGCGAATGGCCATTTTGTGCGTGACAGTTCTCCCCCGCGAGTAACGATCTCGTCGCGCGTCCCAGCGTTCTTTTCATTTGCCACCTTTCGTTTTGCCGTTTGCAAACGCATCTCGAAAGAGCATTGCTGCCCGAGACCATTCGAGCCGTGCGTTACTTTTCCAACAGCTTTCGCACACGAGCTCCGGGATATTCGCGGACTCGTAAACCGATAAACAGTGTGGTTCGGGGAAGTTGTTTTGTGCGAGGGTTTCGTGCGTTTCGCGGCCGCTCGTGATTCGGTAATTCGACGGATTATCCCTCCGTTTCCCGTGAATTTCTGCCGAGAGGTTGACTCCTGTCTCGTCGACGACTTTCCGATCCAAGTGTTCCACGGATTATTCGTCCCGTTCGATCCCACGTGCTTCGTTATCGCCTCGATTCGTTATTCGTTCGGTAACGTATCGTTAGAATACGTATCGTTAGGTGTGTAACGATGCAGCAACCATTGTTAACTACATGAAGATTACGTACGCATGGCTCGCGCTTCAGCGAATTCGATTGACGACGGTGCGACTGGCTGCAGTCGCACTTGAGCAGAACGCTTCGAGATTCCTTGACGTCAGCATACCGCGATGTAAACGTGTGTATTGTATATTCGCGTATCCGTCAACGGGTCGCTTATCGCCGGGCTGCCGTACATTACGCGTTCCTTCGACGCAGCCAGCAGTTTTTTTCACCTCCCGTGAGCGAGTTGACCCGCTGTAAGTCGGCGAGCTGTTCTCTTTCTTTGTTCTTCTTTGTGCTGTTTTTTCTCGCTTCTCGATTCGCCTCCGTTCGTCTCGCACGTTTTCACTCGTCGTGTTTCTCACACACAGCCGTGTGTTTGTTCGTTTGCAGCTGCCCCGGCGATCTGTTTCGCAAGCCTCGTAATCACGCAAGCTTTACAATTTTTTTAGGTAATAGAGTTGTTTTTAATAAGAAGCGTAGACCTGGTGATCAGCGACAGAGTAGACAAGACTGGTTGCGTGAATTTGGAGAAGCATAAATGGGGTTGTGTCAGCGGAGGCAGCGGGGGACCTCCCTCGCTGAGGAGTTTAGAAACTCCAACCCCCATGCCGACTTCCTCGACACCATTTTTTAGTCCCGAATGCCCCTTGTCTAATACAACCAATTTAAGGGGTCAGACTGCCCAAAGATCCGTAAGTATCAGAGCCAAGTTTCAGTTTTCCCTTTCCCACTTTACCCATTTCCCATTTCCCATTTCCATTGGCCAAAAAAAAAGATCGTCAGTCCGATCCTGTGTGCGTTGTTTCGTAGAAATCTCGGGTGGAGGCAATGTTGGAGCGTGCTCTCATACAGCCACAACAGTGTTCAGTGGATCCACTTTACAACGCTCAAAATTGGGGAATTCCTATTTGGGCAATCGACAAATTTCAGGCTTGGCTTGACAGAATCTACGCACCTGTCGAAGACACGAATCATTTGAAACAGTTGAGACACTCGCGTCAACAGAGTACGAACAAAGATATAAAGGTCAAACACCTGAAAGGTTCTTATTTGAAGTTCGAGTCCTTTCAGAGGTATGTTGTTTAACGCAAGATTTTCACCAGCGTACCTCGAGTTTATACTTTGCTTCGATATGTAAAGACACGCGATTGATTGATTGATTGATTGATACAGGGATAGTAGACCCGTATTTGTTGAGCTGCCTGTGTGGCCAACGTTGAATTTTCACGGCGATCCAGGCTCTTGTCCTTTCGTTACGAAGAGACGAGAAAAACTGGAAAAATTAGTGGAGAAAGAAGTCAAGGAAAATAGGGAAGGTATTCGAGCTATCAACCAAGAGGAGGTAACGTTCGATCCATAATTTTTATCTTCTGTAAGATTTAAGATAATTTAAATGAAATTGACAGACGTTAAATGTCAAACGTGTTTATTGAATATAAACAGAAAAAAGAAATGACTCGGCGGCCACGAACAACTGCCCGTACTCGAAGAACAGATCATTTAGCTTCCGGTTATTGTGAAATCTGCCGTATTAGATATAGAGATCTGACCAAACATGTACAAAGCGATCAGCATCTTAGCTTCGTTCGAAACGATGATAATTTCTTGTCTTTGGATAAATTGATTAACGCTGGAGCCAATGTAGAGGCGTTTTTAGAATTAAACAGAGGAAAAAATATAGAGTGCGTAAAATACATTACATTACATTGCATTACGTTACGTTACATTAATTAATTAAATCGTTTCTTTAACGATAAATTAGTTAAAGTTTTGTTCGACGGTTGTTGTTTAACCAGCTACTTTCTCCTTTTGCAGGAAAGACTGCAATTTATTTTCCAATGGAGATAATCGTAATCTTCACAACACAGTACTGCCAGAAGGAAAGGTCAACAGAAATGCAAACAGTTTAGAAGGTTTCGATGTCGGAGCAGGTATAAAGATGGTGCAGCGCAATGGTGCACGCCGGAATCTCAGTTTAAAATTAAATTCCTCTCATAATTTACGTACACGTGCGAGACACGAGAGCGGCCATTTGTTGAGATCAAAAGGTAGCCCCTGGCACGAAGCGGATAAAGCGGACAAGTTTTACGACGAGTTCGAGGGTTTTACTATCAAGAAACGAGCAAAGGGGACAATCTGGATCGAAGAGGATGAGCCAAGGGACAAATACGTGGAAGAAGACGAGTTGAAAGAGCCCAAGCGAAACGAATATAAAATTAAAACGTTCTCCACGGAATTAGAGGAGAAGTGCTGCGAGAATGCGAAAAATTGTGACACGTGTACTAAACTTAAAGACAGTGGCAATCGGAACGTACATAGGACGATAAATTGTAACAACGAGGAGAGTAATATTAATATTAAGAGTGATATAGTAGAACGTGTCAAGCAAGAACAAACGTCCGTAAAGGGTAAAAATCACGATCAAATTAACGGAAGCGTGAAAAATGTTTGCAACGAGAATCTTTTAAGTACAAATGACAATAGCCGTACGATAGCCGAATCCTGTAAAGTATCGCCTGAAAACGAAACTTTAAAAGAACTGACTTGCAAATTCCAGTTGGAGAGCACTTCGTGTAGCGCGAAAAGACTTTCGGAGCACAGTGACATTACCGCGGACGCTATATGTAATGGTCATGCTGTAAAAGACGAACGTAAAGTTACTAAAACGCCGAACAGTACGGAAAAAGATGAGATAACGAGAGAAGAGAAATCGAAATATATCTATAAATCGAGAAGAGGCAGCCGAAGCGTCAGAGGGCGGCACAGGTTGTCCGTCGAGGAACGTTTGATCGAGGATAACCGTGCGTATTATAAAGTGGAAGTGTTAGGAAGTAAACTAAGGTCGAGTGTATTGTCAAATAATAATTCCCAATGTACAGTTCAGAGAGATGGGGATTGCGAGGAAAAGAAGGAAGTGCCATCTAGTGAAAAGCCAGTAGTTGTACGATTTAAACGCGTGAGAAAGTCGGAACTGTCGTTGCTGAGTGACGAGGCGGAATCTTTTATGTTTAGGGAGCTTAAACGAGACGATTCTAGCGAGACGAGCGATGGCGAACAGAGTAGCATATTGCCAAGAGATACCGAAAGCGAGTGCAACGACACCGGCAATTTCATTTCCTCCAACTCGTTGTCAAGTTCCGGTTCACCTGTGAAGTCGGAAACTATCGAGGACGACTCTCAGGACTCTTTAAATTTGGGTCGTGCTAGAAAAAGAAGACGGACGCAGGCAGAAGCGTTGATCAAAGACAATGTTGATTATTACAAATTTGAAACTCCTGGCAGCAGATTAAGGTATCAGGCACCTCTCACTGGTATTAAAGAGTCGTCGACAATTGAAAATTCCGAGAGAGTAGAAGAGAAGAAGGTGGCGGCCGAGAACAGCGTTGTCGAAACAGGAAAGGTATATCCGTCCAAACCCTCGCCAGAGGTCGAGAAGATGCAATTTTCCTTCGAAGGCATACCGAAGTCTGAACCGTGGTATCAAACGTATCATCGGCAAGATATGGGAGCTGAATTTTGGCACTATTTTAGCGAGGGGGACTCGCAAAAACCGTTTCTTTTGCCATACGAAATTGAGAATTTTCACGAGATTCTGATAAAAAATCAAAGTAGAACCGAAAGCAAGAGGAAAGGTCGCGGCCGGAGTGTGGGCTGTGTCGGGCGGTCTCCTAGGAAAAGTCCTCGCTGTCATGCTTCCACGTTAGCTATTATGTCAACGATTATTAGGAAAAGGGAGCAACAACAACAACAACAACAACAGCAACAACCATCGTCAAACTTGTGCACGATGGACGAATGCCAATCTGTCAGGTCACAGGCAAACACTCCAAGACCCGACAACAACCACAAAACTGAGTCCAAGTCTGACGTGCACGAAGATCTAAAAGAAATAGCAAAGAGCATCGACGAGATGCTCAATGCAAACGACAGTTTCGAACTGATCGAATCCTTCAAGCCGGATACAACTCAGATAGAAATGAACGTTTACGAACCGAACGTCCCGAGAGGACCACCCCCGAATTTGTTCGAGTTGTTGGACAGTTGTCACGATGTGATAAGCTGTTTGGAAAATTCGTCGTGTGCGAGTTCCGAGTGCGGCGAGGGTAGCGTCGAGTTACCATTGAAACGAAGGAAGAAGAGGAAAAACAGAACCGGTTGGCCTGGCATTAAAATGAAGAGAAGACTGCAAAGTAAACCTCTGGCCGATATAAATTGCGACAGGGAGAACTTGGCGGAAAAAAGTATCGGAGAGAACGAGAAAGATCGCGATGTACAGGTGACGAATATATCTGGTAGATTAACGGAAGAAAGTAACATCAAGATAGTAGGCGCGTCTGTTACGAATTCGATCGCGCAAGATGAACAGTCATTAGGCTTCGGCCAGAGGAAGGACGACGGGCGTTTATTCGAAATGTATACCTCGAGTATATCCTCTAATACTCGTCACGACGAAAACGAGAAGAAAGATGTAAGTATAGCGGTCCCTGATAATTCCATGTTACATACAACAAATGCTGAATCCTGCACAGGTTCGCTTACACCTGATATATGCAACGAGACTGACAGGAATTTCATATTGAACAAAGACTACGGAACATTCAGGAAGAAGATCGTGTCAGAGATCGAAGAAATGTCAGAGAATGATCCTGGAAACGATGAAAATCACGAGAACGTGTTCCGGAAAGACGTTCACTCTATGTCGGAACGTCGCTTTATCTCCAACGCAGCCATGAAAAAACGGCAACGTGACAACAACGCGAACGTTTCCTCTGAAACGTGCGAGTCTCGCGTGCAGCTCGACAATCACGAGATTTTGCGAAGAAACGAGGCCGAGGCCACGATCGTTTCCAGGAAACATCACAACGCGAACGGATTGTCAAGAAAGCGGCAACGGAAAAATCATTCCGAGAACTCTGACTCTGAGATCGAGCATAAGCATCGTCACCACCATCATCACCATTATCATCACCACCATCATAACAATGTATATAAAAGGAACAGAGTATCATCGCGCAAACGGATTTATGCGAGAAGATGTGCGAGAAAAAATAATATCTCTTCGAACGCGGTGTTCGAAGACGAGAACTGTAAAAAGGATTCCTATTTAAGTATTACGTGTAAAAAGCCACAAAATATACGGGGTGCGAAACGACGAGCCGATACTATGATGTCATCGGAAACGCAAGATTCCGAGGTTGATTGTACATTATCGGGACGCGTTAGTCCTGCGATCATAGCTACTTCAGAACTGGGAGAACGACGTTCGAGCATCGAGTTTCAACCAGTTGTTAGAATGATGAAGATCGATGATCAAGTTGAAATGGACCACAGTATTCTTTCGGTAACGATCACGAGCAACAGACGATTGAGAAGTTCCAGTTCTCCGAGATCGAGTACTCAGCCGCCGAAAAAACGTTTAAAAGCCAATCGCGGTCAGTTCGGAAGGTGGTTAAAAAGTAGCTGAAATCCTCGATACGATTTGCGTTATAGTTTAAATTTTAAAATCGGGATTAAGTCTTTCGTACGATCTCGCTGTTGAAATTTAATCTATACACGTATCTCGCAACGTGTAAATTATGTATAAAATATTTGTGTATGTAGAATAGTATTTAACACTATTGGCGCACCGATAATAGGGTTTTTATTCATATTTTCCTTAATGTCCTTTTTCGATAAGAGTACATTGATATTTAGGTGCAGTCTTTGTGTTTTCAAATCAGAAAATCAGCGTGCGTATGTATATTTGCGTTATAAACAAAGTACTTTCTTTTATTTTCTTATCTCGGTATACATACAACGTGCACATACGAAGGAAGTTATTTTTATTTGTAAAAGCAGGCTTTAGAATGCGCAATGCTGTAAAACAAGCTTCGTTATAGCGAACAATAATTTTCTGTTATAAAACGCATCATTGAGTGTAAGATATATAATTCGATATACATATATATGTGTGTATATGTATATGTATGAGTGTGCGTATATTTATATATATATATATACATATATATATATATATATTGATTCCCTTACGAGGGTCCATCTAAATATTTTATTTCAAGGATAAATAATGTAAGCCTTTCGCGATTTCAAAAAAGAGATGACTATTAAAGATATGAATTTTCCATTAAAAATAATAATGAAATTTTACATGTTCCTAACCTGTTTTCTTCTACGCTTGTATATTTGTTTATCGTACAATATTTATATGAAAAAAGACAGTATCAAGTAGCGTTATGTTGATTTGCTGGACTTGTTAGAAAGTTGTTAGACGATGTATCGCGTACGATATACAGAGGAAAAAGTTGCCCGAGTAACTTGCTATATTTCTAATCACTTTGAGTTCTCGCGTTCCATGAATGCATTCTTTAAATCTGCGAGCTTTTTCTTCTTTTGTTTCTTCTTAATGGAGTCAATTCTCATTAGTCGTTCCCTTTGATTTTCCAGAGAATCGTCACCATTGACTAAATTGTCCACCTTTTTCAACAGTATATCTCTAGCTATTTTCCTATTTTGCTGTAAACTTCTGGTTTCGTGACACTTTACGACTAATCCTGTGGGCTTGTGTTTCAAAGTTACGGCGTTACTTGTCTTGTTGGTCGCTTGACCACCAGGTCCAGATCCTTTCACAAATTGCTCTTGCAAATCATCTTCTTGTAATTCGGGTACTTTTGAGTAATCCAAGAAACGGTTGTACGATTTGTATCGAATTTGTTTCTCGCTACTTGAGAGATTACCCCAATTACTATCAGTTTTGCGATATAAAGACATGTTTTTATCGAACAACAAGGTACAAATATCGCAGGATCGGTTGAAACATCTTCTGTTTAACGATCTCAGCATTACTATGATTATACAGCTATATTTGTTTATTTAATTTCAGCAAATTATGGATTTACACTACTCGTTGATCTCGCAGAAATTTTTGTCCTTTCTGAAAAGAATTACTTTCAGGTTAAGTGACATTGATGTATTGCTCCATTTTATTTAAGACTATCTGCAATAGGAAGTTTGCGCAAAATGTATTGTATTTACGTTTATTTACCTGGAACTGAAAGTTAATCGCCGTTTGATCGCTTAAATGCTTGTTTTGTTCGAAATTCTTGCGAATTCTGTATCGGAAATACTCTTTGTCCGTGTATTTCAATTTTTCACCATAACGCAACAAGTCCTTGTATAATGTCAAAACTGCCTGTCTCATTTTGTATTTCTGTATTAAAATAAAAATACTTCAATGCCTCGTTTCGTCATTTAAGTTATCGATGATGGTGAAAACTAATTTCCAACAGCCCTAACCTCTCGACACTAACATTAACTGATATTACCAGCAAGTAGACTAAATCGTCCGACAAATATTTCAATATGTTTCACATTGGTATATTCAAACACCGTATTTTCTATACACGCGAATACGTTCGAATGATCGCAGCTGTAATTTTTCAATTACAAAGAAAGAAAACATTCGATTAACATTCTTTTAACTCGCTTTACTTTACCACGTGATATTATTAAATCTTGCTTTCTTCTTGTCACGTGCTGTTGATAATTTACTGATAATTTTGTTAAAATATTTTCTGTTGCTAATTTCATTTTTTTACGAAAAGCAGATTTTTAGGTTAAAAGAACAAATAAATTACACGTTAGTGTTACAAATTAATAATTTATTTAAAAAGTTGTTGTCTTTAAATAAAAAAAACATTTGAAAAATTATTTGGTTTATAAATATGGTTTCCTATGTTAATCCCACGTAAACAAATGTCGTTACAATTCGTGAAATTCCAGTTCGAACAGTTTCGTAATTATATCATTCATTTGTAACTCTTCTGTTATTTCGATTATTAGTTCCTCTATCAATTTATCAGATATCCTGTTTAAAGATATTTTCATAGATATTTAAAATTTGCACGAGATATGTAGGATAGTGTTCTTACCATGACACGATATCCCATGGTTTATTTTGCGTATTGCTGGAATACATTGGTCTTAATTGACAAAATTTCTTATATTCACACCTATATGTTAAAAATTGTAGCTCAGTTTTTCCCGAAATGGTAAGTTGCACTTCATTTCTGACGTTTGAGTCCGTAATTTTTCCGTAATTTCCGTCGTCGATAGTCTAGAAATTTTGTTGTAGAAACATATACAATATCTATTCGTTTTAATAAAACGTGGTATACTTACTTTTAACGCAGTCTCGCAATCTACTTGACACGAAGCATCGCACAGTGTCATTTTATGAACTTTATCCGTGGAAGATATACAAATTAATTGTACATTTTCATCGTGTTTATTAATTTCAGATAAGCTGTTGCAATTCGTAAAATATTCAATTTTATTGTTTTAATCAAGATGTACTTTTATTATGGTATTCTATTTACCCATTAAAATTACAATTAGTTTTTGTTAAAGATGCTTTAGCATCATAATCTCTAGATGATTGATATTTTTGTAAAAATTTTCGTAATATCTCCACAGATGTTTCCAAAACAGGTTGCACCTCACATTCATTTTGCTATGATACGATACGATACGATAACAGGGAATATTAAATGATACGTATCAACTTCTGTTACATACGTACATATTCTTATTTTCATTACAATAAACTACAATGTATATTACCTTTTTTGATACAAGAGATACCAAATCGTTTATCACAGGAGCTAGAGTAGCTAAATGCTCTTTAGGAATCGCAGTTACTTTTTTAATTAAATCATCCTTCTCATTGGTAAAATTTTTTGTTTTAACATTTGTCCCTTTGCTTTCCACATTTTTCATCTTCCGCGTTTCTGTAGATGTCTTTTTACGTCCTTTTGCGACAGGTTGTTGTTCGCTATTTGTTGCAGATTTACATTTACTTTGAATTTCTATATTACTATCCTATGTAATAAAATCAGTAATAAAATTAGCTTTATATTAAATTCTCCTTAAAATATATTTTCCTGAATATTTCTTACATTTTCAGAATCTATCGTTAATCCATCCATCACGGTTCGAATGTCATCGTCCTGCATATTGTTTATATTTTTCGCGGAATCGATCTGAAAAACGTCCCTCGATGATGTCGTACGCGTTATGGGGCTGGGATATAGTAATTCAGGTACCGAATAATCCTGAGCATGTGAATTTTCAATATCTTTAGTGTCGTTTCCATCTTCTTTCCGATAAGTATAGTCTATAAAATATATATTTAAATCTATAACATATTTAACATAGTACGTACAAAATAATTTAAAACCTTAAATAGGTTTCGTATACTTTTTCTTCTTAAATCGTATCTTCTTTTTTTGTTACCCTTAGACACTTTAACATCCATACTATACATGCTCAATCGACTAGATAGATTTTTTCGATTGAAACGTCCTTTGTCAGGTAAAGACATTGGTGCAGCGGTCGTTACAGGCTGTATATTCTTATGATTTATGGACCCACAATTGTTTTCCAGATTTAACTTTAATTTAGATAAAATAGCATCGCATTTATCCTGAAGATTCTTTCCCTGCAGAAAAATGTGTTTTTAACAAATTTTTATGATTTGTAAATATCAATGATAAAATTGTGTTGAAGCATTACCAACGACGTAATAGTAACATCTCCTGAACAAAAATAATAACTAGAAATCTCAACTTTATCGCAAATATTTATCAGATTATAGACAATTTGTAATACAACTCGAAGTTTTCTAGAATGACCTTCAAAAATAGAATTAGGAATATGTTTATGATAAGCACTCAGGGCTTGTATTAATAATTGATGAGCAGCAACCAGCTTTTGTTTTATCATATCTCGATGAAATACAATATTTTTATGACATTGTTTTAACCCTAATCTGGAGGACATAGCTCTGATATGTCTCTGAATGCTTGTAACGAGTCTGCTGAGATTATATAGATAATTTCTTGAAAATCTTATCGCAAATTCCAGTGTTTGCTGTTGTCTTCTTTTCAAATCATTCTCACCATCTGGTAAAGGAATTCTGCATAATCTAAACGAAATTTCATCTAATAATTCAGCAATTTTTGTTTGCATTGATAATAGTTTCTGTATGGTAAGTGGATCTGGTTGTATATGAATGATATCATCTTTGTTATTACTTGAGTCTGTGTCAGAATTATTTTCAAAATTATTGGTCGCGCAAAGAAGTTGATTTGTATAACATTTTTTCTGTGTTATAGAAGAATCTGACAACGATTTTCTAGCTTTGGACTTAAAAACTGTTTTCTGTCCTTCAGATTCTCTACGTATAGAAATATTATTGTCTTGAGAAATTGGAACATTAGTTTTGCACGTACTTCCACTCTTTGAATGATTTCTCCTAATGTTGTTCACCTAATATAAATAAACGAACTTGAAACAAATACAGGTTGAAACAATGATAATACAATCAAAATATTTACTTTTGTATAAATCGCTTCATTCTTAACGTTAGACTTAGGATTTTGAATTCCTTTGTTTCGTTCGGGCAGAGCATCTTCTTCGAGCCTCTTGAGTTCTCTATCTACACTTTGCACGTTTCCTTGTGACAGATCTTTCACATCTTGCATAGAATAGTCGATATTTTTTTTCTCAAACTTTAAACTATCTAACTCCTGTTCTTTCACGAATGAGGCCCATACGCGTTCTTCATCCTCCTTGCGTCTGTATCTCTGTACATTTTTTACTATACGTTTAAAATGGCTCTCAGGAATATACTATAATAAAAAATATTTTATGTTAATGGTAGTTGAATATACTGGCACATTTATACGTATACATGTAGAAAAATACCTTAAAGCTATAATCTTTGGTCACTTCTAAAGAAAGAAAATGTTCTCTGTCTTTATTATTTACTTCATTGATTGGTCTATTTTCCAGTATGAAAGACATCCTTTCTTGGCTGAATTGAAATTACACAGAAGTGACGATCAAATTTTTCTATCTTTGTCCGGTGACACGGTAAAAGAATATATCAAAGGATGTACACGAACTCCGGGAAAATGGGCGCAAGCCTATTTGTTATTTCGAATAATGATATAGAAGAAAGTTAAAAAATTGCTTTCTATTCGGTTTTTGAACAGGAGTTAAATTAACATCTTAACCTCGACATTTCAACAACGTATCAAAAATACTTCAGAGTATTCTTTTACAATGAAATTAGGTCTCTATTGGGCAATATGTAATATATATATACATGTATATATAATACAAGATAATATAAAATATGTATATATATATATATATATATATAATAATCTATTATATATATATATATATATATATATATATATATATCTATATGTGAAATTTATGCGCGCGCGTATGCGTGTCACGTATAGACGTTTAAAAATACACGTTCACGAATACATGTGACTATTTTAATGGATAAATAATATTTCCTTACACGTACGTGCGATTTACAATTCAGTTAAATTAATTTTTTTAACGCACCACAACAATGTCTTTTACGTGAAAAACGTTATTCCTGCATTATTCGGCACCAAAATTCTTGGTGCCGAAATTGTAATCGACCAGACAACTTTCTACAAAAATATATTGACAAATGACTCTTAATGCTGCACAGCGCACATTAAAAATCAAGTAATTTAATCGACAAAACGATTACCGATACAAAAATATTTACAGGCAGTATAAATAAACAAGTCGAGACGGTATTGATAAAAATGTGGGTGCGGTTGAGGCGTGCTACCATTTGTTAAATATCATCGGATCAATACCCATGCGCCCAAGGATACAGAAAACATAGGTATCGCGAGCAAGTTTTGTCCTGCGTATTTGAATACTCTCTGCCTGAGACGATCTATACCTTCGCGCGCTTGCTTTTCAAATTGTCCAAGCAAGCAGCAACACGATCGACCTTTATTTTCACCTCTCGTTGTAACATTGTTGACATACTTGCGCGTGCTACCTTAGGATTTCTAATCTGTTTGTTTTGTAGTCGGTTAAATATTACCTCGAAACCATAGAATCTCTCTGAACGGTATTCTAATCGGTGGCAAAATTGTTTTTAAACCGTTAACCAATCCTTAGTTAGTGCGACGTGACGTCAGGAAATTCAGGCGCAGAATCGCACTTCGCCAGCCTCTCGATTACTTGCATGTTGTCGGTTCGTTCTTCGCCTTTTATTACGCGAAACCTTTGGAAATTCAAAGCTAATCTGGTGATGTATAGCAAGACGAATTTTTTTTCTTTTCTTTTCTCTGCAGACTTGGCTCGCTTCAGTTTTCTTTCTACCTTTTTCTCGTTGTTGCGTTCCTATCGCTCATATTTTGTTATAATTTATATGATATTTAAATGTGGTGAATAACAATGTAACATAGAATGATCTTGATCATTCGTGTAAAAAGTTGACACGTTATTGTTGAAAGCAAAATACATACTTGTACCTCCAAGTTGACGATCGTTGAAAAATAATTACACTTCATTACGCGTGTATTTAATATTTCGATGTCCCTTGTATATTTTTATAATATGAAATTGTCTCGTGTTATATTGTTAGAATTTATGTCGAGTGATAACGATTTTATTCGAATTATCGTGAATTATGCTGTAATTTTTTTCAGATTTTCAAATCATGATACACATTTAAGGAATGCTTCTTAATAAAGTAATTTATATCTCTGTGATTTCTGTGTATGCGTGTGCGTGCGCAAAATAATTTTATATGCCAAGCCCACAAATATTTATTTGTACTTTACGTACCAAGTGAGCATCAGTTTTCCCAAAATGGCATCTACGGTACTAGTTAAATTACCGACTGTACCTTTTCCTCAAGTAAGTGTCGTTTCTATTTTATATTCAAGGTATAAATATTTCAGTCGTTCAAGTACTTGTTACATCTAGGAAAAGAAATCACCGTCAGAAAGAGATATAGTGACATTGCCAGATAGGAACGAAGGATTGAATCAAAGTGTAAGACCTCAAACTGTAAATGTTGATAGAATAGCTCAGCTGGAACAAAATATGAAATTTTTACAAGAACAACATCAGGCAACCTTGGTAGCTTTGCACCAAGAAGTAGAATCATTGCGCCAAAAGAATAGAGGTGAACGTTATGTTGCAACACTTTTCGTTAATAATACGTTTGGTTTTTTGCTTTATGAATAAACGACTGTCTGATATTCTGTAATATTCTTGTGCATAGATTTACAGTTTCAATTGGTGTTTTCGAAAGGATCTACTTATGTACCTAGCAGTAGTCCTTCTTCTCCTGAAGACAATGGAAGTGGGTTTGTGAAACCGAAGGTACATTTCACAATTGTAATATATTTTGTGTGTATTTTGCATAGAAATTTGCTTTTTTCACAGGGTAGCCCAGTGTGCGTGAATATTACACCGTTACAAGTGGAACTTTTGGAGAAAGATTTACAAGATACCAAGATATCTTTACAAGAAGCTAAAACGCAAAATCAGTATTTATCTGAAATTATTAAAGAACAGAAAAAGTTAGTAGCTGCGATCATCAATCATGGAAAGTACCTAAATGTAAGTACCTAAATATAAGGATAATTCTATGTTATTGCAGAAAATTGAGTTCTATGGAAGAAGAAAAGGTGAATAAGGAGCCAACGATAGATGTAGGAATCCAGGTGGGATTGCATTCCTCTCGAGCACATATAATCGCCTGCTTCGAAGGTACAGAAGCGACGATAAAACGATTACGTAAACAAAACGAAGAACAAAGAGAACAGATTGCAACATTGAAAACAACATCACCAAATATGAATAGTAATAGTAAAGGAGCTCGATCCCGTGACGGTAATAATAGTCATCACAGTCGTGGATCACCAACGAGCACTGTACAAGAACAAACTCCTCATATATTTCCACCGTTACAAAGTTACTGGCATCACAAGTCACTCAGGTAATATCTCACGTCTTAAAATGTTTATTGCTATTGCAGTTCATTTGTTCAATATCAATTATTGTAGAAATGGAAGAAATCGACACAATAAATCGGACCATCAGACAGAGGTGGATTCGACTATGTTACCGCAACTTCAAAATGGCAATATAAAATTAGATACGATGATGTTTGAATCTTTATGTTATCGATCTCGTGGTCATCGTAACTATTATCGCGATGAAAGCAATCGAAAATATAGAGGAAACGTTTCACAAAAAGATCGTAGAGATAGCGATCATCATCACCATCATCATCATCATCATCATCATCGGCGAGATTACAAGGATAGAAATTCTAAAAGTCATCAAAAAGAAGTACCAGATTCGGCAGAAGGATCTAGCGAAGCTGATAATTCTGCGAATGGCAAATCATAAAATAAAAGTTAGTCTGTTGATACGCTAGATATGTAGCAGACTTCCTATTCTCTATCCATATACGAACAATTACAAAAGACTTTAATAACGATACATTTGTTAATAAAAGAACAATCTACGTTTTCTTATATTTGCTTTAATAAGATAGCATTAGTTACATACGTACAGCTTGGAATAGGATAGTTGTAATATCAAATTAAAGTTACGCAATCTTTAATGTAAAAATCTAGTCAAATTTTACTCACTATAGACTATTAATATAAAAGCAGAATATTCGTGCTTTATGGTTAAAAACAAGTATTAGCTTGTATGATTATTTCTGCTGTTATGAGATAAACAGAAAAATACACGACTGTACCATTTTTAATAAAAGAAGTGACAGTGTATTTCATGAAAAACATGACCATGATGATGATTAGAAAGGATGACACGAAGGCGAAGAATAATAATAACTACGATAACTATAAGTAACGATAATATTAAAAATAACAATAAAAAAAAAGATACGATCAATGTTTGTGTGATGCTACGTTCTCAAGCTTTGAACGATAAAAGATTAAATTTGATGTACATGTATGATACTTTAATATTGTAGACATGTAATTTTTCTTTATAGTATTATTTGTGCAAATTTAAGACGTAACACATAGTTGAATGATTCAGTGATTGTGTTTTATCATATGTTAAAAATAACATGACATTTGACATACAATATGTTTTATAAAGTATAAATGATTTAAACAGAAAAATTGATCTGTAATGTTTCTTTGTTTAATATGGTTGTAAAAAAATAATTAAATATCAGTTCTTCTTTTATTCTTTCTTTCATTTGATACCTATCTCTCATCAAATTTCAATAAGGATCATCGATGAGTTACTAACTGCCATCGAAGTGGTAACGATATTTAAAATTGCCGCGCCAAAGAAAAATTCATACTGTATATTCATAGGCATACCAATGATACCAACTCATTTATTGTTTTCACTTTGCATTGGACAAAATGTGAATTGTATGGTATATTGTCTAGGCTATTTAATTATATAGGACTCTTAATTTTTTTTTAAATATTACTCATGTCGTATAAATAAAAAAAAATCTAACAAAAGATATATATATTTCTATATAAAGAGAGAAAAGATAAAATATTTCTACATAAAAAAAGAAAAGATTTGTTTTTTTTCTCGATTATTACTATTCTAGTTAGAAAGTTTTCATTATAAATATTGTAACCGTCGATAAGTTTACTTATTCGATCGATTGAATGTATGAAATACCTGGTATATGAATTCACGATGTTGCTTAAAATGACGCAATTTACAATTTCTTAAAAGTTAATACAACAGAAACGAGCTGTCTATTTCCTATATAGTTATATGCGTCATAAATATATTTGAGAATCACTGAGACAAGCGAAAACGGTCGTGCATTCTGTTTAAATCGGTAGGATAGTCTTGAAATCCCGCGTGAATGATACGACGTTTAGATACGACGAAAAAAAAAGGTAAATGAATAAAATAAAAGTCACAAACGCGTAATGAGAAGTAACATCGTCGTCGATTAAAATCCGTGTATCGGATGTAACGATATAATGTAAACGTAACGTGACAAGATATATATCTGAATAATTAATTTTGCCATTGAATTTTTAAATGACACACATGACCGAGGTAATTATGTTCCAAGTATAATTAAGTACAACTAAGTTTATTTAATACAAATTTTTTTAAATGTTTTAATATAAATCTTATATCCATTCGTATCGACGTAGGTGAGCTTTGCCGAACTTCAAATGGAAGAACGATACAAAAAGTTGGAACGAAGTTTAAAACTGACGTCACTTAGAAGTGAAAATAAAAAGAAAGATGAATTATTGTCACTACCTACGTCCCCTAGCATTTCTAGCATCAATGCAGACCCACTTGACTCCACGGCGAATATTCCCTCTTTACAAGTTTCCAAAATTGGTAGTGAGGTTGTTTCTTCAAGTAATAATTTGAGAAATGTACAGCTGAAAACGAAAATCGTGAATAACGATCATAGAATGATCGTCGCATCTACTGCTAAAAAGTTTAACAAGGAAAACAACTGTTCGGAAGATCGTTTTATGATGCCACCACCCCCCAATACTGACAGACATTTTTGTAGTCTTAGAAAATCAAACAATGTGGCAACGCATCCCGCTGTAAAATCTTCGCTACAAATGAAATGTCATTCCTCTGACATTGATATCACTGAATCACCTAGCAAAAGAGAGAATTATAGATTTGCCGATGAAGATAGAAAACACACTGGAGGTTTCAATCCTTTACTGATTAGATGCGACACTTTGCAGAACAATAATGTTAGAATGTTTACAAAATGGAAAGTTATGCTAAACGAACAAAACCAGTTGATTATTAAAGGACAGATCGAATGGTATGATATACAATATATATATATATATATATACACACATATATAAAACGTAATTTTTACTTTGTTTGCATCCTAATATTTATTTGTTATGTCATTGTAGCGGTAAAATTGCATGGAGTAAACCTGTTGTAAGAAGATTGACAAGTACTAAAGTAGAATCTGTTTTTAAACATTTGTATCAGTTGCAAGGAAATCTTGTTGATGATGAATATGGTAGATATCTTACAATATTTGTACATATGCATCTTTTGATTTATATTATGCGTCTTATTTTATTTTTTATATTTAGAATTGCCAGAATATATTAGAGGCAAATTTCATAGTGGGTTTCCCGATGATTGGAAAAATGTTTATGAAATCTGGAGATCATTTGTACAGCAAGGATGTAGTGTAACATTTCGTTGGCCTACACCTATTGCAGATAGTGATGATGATTTCACAAGTGTAATAACAGATATTATATGTGCTGACTCAAGAAATCTTAAGGATAAAGAATCAAATTTAAAGTTTCATGAAGAATCGTATGCGTTTGAAGCAGTTTATGATGACTCTGATTGTACGTACAATAATTTGCAGATAAGGGAGAAACATGTCAATTCGTGCAGTTGTCAAAAAAGTGACTCATTCACACAAACGAATTTATCAATTGGGAATACCTCTCAGAGGAAAACTAACATTCACTCTTCGGGAATTCGATATAATAATGACAAAGAAAATTATGAACAACAAGGAGATGTGAATTTGAATTGTTCTTATACTAAAACTGTATCAAACAGTTTGAAGGATAAATTAAATGTTATTGTAAATAACTTAACAGATAAAAATTGTCCGCAAGAATACATTAGTAAAATTATTGAGATATTTGATTGTTTAAATTATGTTGTATCATACAGGACAATTAAAGAAGATGGATCTAACATCGAAGACTCAAAATCGAAAACAGACCAGTATGTGGTAGGACAACATGATAAAATAAATGACAAATCTCAAGACTATGTAGAATCAGAATCAATTTCACTGCTTAATTCTATAGGTAACAGAACTATCAACTATAGCGAATCATTACAAAGAAAAAGAACTTTTACGGAAATGAGTAAAAATGATGATATCAATATTTCCGATAGTGAAAGTGAAATTTATGCAGGAGTTCGGAAGATACCGATAGAACGGATAATACAACAAAAAGAAACATTACTAAGACCTTGTAAACGTAAAATGCAAAGAAAGATGCATCAAAAACATGATGCCATAAAAAAACAAAATGTTTCAAGTGTGCTTCCAATTATGTCAAATCATAACAATGGAAGCTATATAAAAAGAGTAAACTCTGAAAAAATTAATGACATAAATTTTAATGATTCCAGTATTAATGTTATAGAAGACGAGAGAAATCATTTAGAAATAAAGAAATATATCAGTTCAAAGAACGAAGATATAATACACGTCGATTCGAAGAATAAAGATACACATAGAATTCAGAAACATCGTGTACAACAAAACTCAACAGATGCTCAATCTGTCCAATATTTACATGATTCTTATGAAATAATTGAAAATAATGAGTGTGGAATTGACGTGACTGAAAAATATAATAATAAAATGACTGAAACAAATTCTTACATACAAGGCAGTACACAAGAGAGAAACAGATATATGAATGATCGATGTCGAAATCATTCATCTTGTCAACAACACGAAGAAATATTGTTTGATTCGAAGAATACCACGACTGAAAGGGCAAAACCTGTTATAATTAATTCAATTCCTGTTAACATAAAGAATAAGGCTATTAAAGAATTAAATGAAAAAGCCAAAAATAGAGGTTCGACAAACAAAGAGTCTCCAAAAGCAAACACAAATTCATTGCTTGACGGCAACCAATGTCCTGAAGATTGTGTTAAAAATCAGTCGAGTAACATGGATTCTATTATTCCAAAAAAGTTGTTACGAGATAATAATTTAAACGTTTCTAGAGATATCGAAACTTCAAATAGTTGTAAACCGAAGTTACTGTCTGCTTGGACGCCAAGAGTTTTGTACAAATCAGGATTGCATTTAATTTTTGAAGGAAAATTATTAAAGTAAGTAGTTAAAATGTGTGTTGTGCATTATTAATTTAGTATATAACATCATTATTATATTTATACAGCGAGGTTGGCCACGTTATAAATAGAAAGTTTCAGACGGATGCAATATCTCGTCGAGTATCACAAAAAGTGGTTGAGACGGTTCATCGTGAATTTTATCAGTTGATTGGCGACTTAAACGATACGAAACATGGTTAGAATCGAAACAGTCAATAACATTAAAATATTTATATTTATACATCAATTACATTGTTTTTCATTTCACACAGTTGTACCTAAAAAATTGGTAAACCAGTGTCGTTATGGTTGTCCCACTAACATAGAACAGTTTTGTAAAATGTGGAAATCATTAGAAAATGGTAAGCTAGATAGTAATAACAAGTAATTAATAGTAAGTAATAAATAATATTAACATTAGATAGATTATTAACAGAAACATTATAAATGGAGGGATTGTTTTTGTTTAAGCCAATGTTAACGATTCTATAAATGCGACAAAAAACTGTAATACCACTTCAGTAGATAGTATAAACGTTGGTGTAAGTTCAAAAGGTAGAAAAATAATACCTCCTTTAAGTTATTGGACAGGTAAAAGAAAAAAAAAAGAATTATTGTTTCTTATATATAAGAAATAATACATATAGTCATTTTTGAGTTTCTTCTGTCTTCAGGAGAACGCGTTGTTTTGAAGGACAATAGTCCAGTATATAATCCTGGCACTTCACAAGTCCCTGTAATAATTTTTTCTCCCGAAACGTCCGCTCAAAGTAAAGACGTGAAAAAGGGAAAACAAAAAAATGAGAGAATTAAAAAAAGTACTTCAAAAACGCCAAAAGCTAAAAATAATATAAAGACAGTGGAACGTAACAACTCCAGAAGACGTATAATGAGAAATAAGAGACAAGAAGGATTAGAATCAAGCGATTCCAGTGATGATGAAAATATTTCCATATATGAGGTAATATTGCTTGTTTATTTCTTAGCTTTTCTCTCTTTATAGTTTTCTCATCTTTTTTATTTACTCTGGCAAAATCAGAATCATACCAGAAATATAACGAATAAATGCAATACAGAATCTATAAATGTTGAAAATTTGGTACGTGTGATCCTTGGCGATATATATATATATATATATATATATTTATATTTATATTTATATTTATATTAAGACGATTAAGTTAAAACGACTTATAAAAGTACGTAATTATATTATTCTTACAGCATAAATCTCATACAAACTTGGTTACAACGGAACCAACAGTGAAAAAATCAAAAGTAAGGAAAGATATTGAGTTGAATACGCCACTTAGCAGCCCTTTTAAACAATTGTAATTTACGACTACATTGTTAGTATTAATTTCATGATCTTACATTAAATGATATTGATACCGTATGTTTATTCAGGCCTAGAAGCCAATCGTCAGCTGGGAAATGTGATGTCGTATATACGTATTACAAAGATATACCAGATAAAGATGACATATTATCCGATGACCAAGTCTCTCATGTGTGACGTTGAAAATTTCGATGTGATGTTAAATAAATTTTTTTTATATGTGCATATTTTATAATTATAACTACTATAGTATATTTTGTTACATTCTTAAATAAAAGAGATAAAGAAATACGTTTATTGTTAATATTTGTTAATATACTGTTATTTATCTTCGTTTCAATTAAAAAAGGATTATACTTATTGAAAAAAAATAGAGTAAATTTACAAGATAAAATTGGTTTATTGTTTAATGATGTAATTTAACAATTATATAAAGTATTTAAGGAACATGCTACGTTCCTAAGTTAAAAAACACAAGAACTGTACAATAATTTGATGTCAATAAAATTAAAGTTCAAATAAAAATATGCTATACATATACTAATATATAATTCGATATGAGCTAACATACGCCGAATAAAAATATAATAAGAAAAATTTGCAGTTTAATTTTTTACATTGCAATCGGTGTATGTATCTTTTTGAAGACAATAGGGTGTCTAATGCAGTTTAACAATGTAACATATATATGTATATATATATATGTATATATATATATATATATATATGTGTGTGTGTAGATAAATAATATATATATATATACATATGTGTATCATGCGTGTGCATACGTACGTACACATACATATGACATACATATACACGTATATATTCGAAATATTTATTTTTTACGTAAATATTCATTAACATAAAAGAAGATGCCGTGAAGTTGATAAGTGTGTTCGATAAATGATTTTATACAATATTTTTAACGCTCGACAACGTTGAGCATCATTTTGAACGAAGATACACAGGTTGTGATTTTTCTTTCAAATCCTGTCGGTATCTTTCTTTTCACATCACGCGACGTGATACAATTGGAAAGCATGATATATATTATGTATAAGCGAACCTGTTAACTTTCATCGTACAAAGGAGTACCGTCCCCGCTGAGGGACATACTTCGAGGACTAGAATTTGTGTGCGGAGTACCTCGAGGAGATTTATAAGAAGGTGTGCGATTGGAAGTTCTATTTCGTGGTGTTGTTCTTCCAACCGATTCTTCGTAGTTTCGTGGAGTTCTTCTAGATTCTTCGTATCTCGGGGTAGAAGTACTGAAAAAAGGAGAAGACGCGTTAAATATGTAAAATATAATTCGCAGAAAGAAAGAATACATTCGTCAGACAAATTCGTCAGACTTACGACATACGCGGACCGCTTTTCAATCGCGCCCAGGCTTCCGCTGCTTTTTTCCAATCCATAGGATCGCCAGGTGTTGACATCGGAGGTGTAGGCCTGTGCGACGGCGTTGATCTGTGATGTCCAGCAGCGTTTAACCCCGAAGGAGGAGGCGGATGAATGAAAGGGCCTTGCTGATGATTGGGTGTTTGCTGCCCGTATCTTGGAGTTGGCTGACCATGATGATGCGGAGTGTGATGCGGTGTTTGATACGGCGTCATGAAGGGTGTCTGTCCAGAAGGTGTGTACGGAGTATTGGGATACGTATGAACACCACCATAGCCGGTGGCACTCGTGGTTCCTGGCGTGTGCGGTGGATAATGATGCGAAGTTTGATTCGCCACTTGCGACAAAGAATGTAACATGTGATGCGGAAGATTTTGCGCTACCCTCTGTATGGCTTCTTGATTCATTCCTGCAACATGGCAACGATTTATGTGATTTACGCGATCTTGAGCCGTTGATTTTTTCATCGACAAATCGACGGAGAATAACGCACGTACCACCCACTGCACCCGGCGTTGCGTGATAAGGTGCTCTAGATGTTATCGCGCCACGCGGAGTACTGGGAGTAGACTGACCAGGTACCGGATCTCGAAAGTGTTCTTTGAACCATCGGAAGAGATCGTTCACTCTACCGAACATCTGTCCTCGGAATCTGAATCCTTCCGGCGATACCGTCACGTATTCGTGGCGACAGCGAGTTCGCGGAAGGTAAGACAGCAGAAACTTGCCCGGGTAATTCTGAAAACATGCGAAAGAAACACGCGTGAAACGTTGGAATCTCGTCGGAGACGCAGAAACGTCAGAACGCGTAGGCAAGCGTGCATTCTTTTTTGCACGTTTTTCTTCGCTAACCTTCGCGGCAGATATTATATAGGGGATTCCTCCCGGATTTTCCTTCTTTTGTTCCTTCAATATGTCCTCCGCTTTATCCTTGATGCCTTCTACCGCCGGTTTGTAATATTTAAAGTCCAACAATTCGGAAGCATACGCGGCCATAGGGTTAACGTGTCTCGCAATAATCTCGTCCAAGTCCTCGAACTCTTCCTTTCCGATCCACAAACTTTGACCGAGGGAAAACGCATTTTCTTTTCCCTCCTCCCTGACGTCGATGTGCTGATAAACTTCGTCGGTGACTTTCCACGTGACTGTTAGGTGATCGGCACCTTTACTGCTCGGCCTGACTATCGCTTCCCCTTGCTTCATAGTCTGCATCAACTTCTCAGCTTCGGCGAAACTGATGTTGTGAAACGAGGGGTGCACGATCACCCGTTTCACGTACGTCTGTCGTTGCTTGGCTTTCTTCGCGTCCTCTTCGACTTTCGCGTCCCTGCGTTCCGCTTCCGTGTCATAGAACGGATCTCTCTGCGGCCTAGAAAGCAAAAAATTAGAATTATAATTAGTTTGACGTTTATTTTACGACTGATCGCGCCGCCGTACATGTACAGTGGTACATACCTCCATTCATGATTTTTATCGGCAAGGTCGCTACTTTTGCTCGTACACTCGACGCTGAATCGTTCCACTTCGATCTTTATTATCCGACAATGTATTATTTGCCCTATGCTCACCCTCTCTTCAGGATTCGCAACGTGTCTGTCGGATAAATTTTTTATATGAATATAACCAGATATTCCGTTGTCTAATCTCAATCTCACGCCAGTAGCTTTGCCAGGGCAAGCTCCGGCGTCGAAATGATTCCATACTTCGGACAACTCCGGGAAATCATTTTTCAAACAGAACGGGCATTGCCACAGTTCCGTCTCGTCGTTTCTCACGGGATTCGCCTGATCCAGCTGATCGCCCTGCGGCTTTCTATGACTTATCCCGATCACCGTCGCCAGTACTAGCTTGCCAACGTAAAACGTCTCCGGTGTTTCCTTCGTGAGAATGTCGAACAACCTTTCGGCGCTCGGCGACTGATACGGCACGCGTAAATCTTTGTATCTGCAATTTAACTCGGCTCTGATATCGTACAGGGTGACGCATTTGTTGCCGAAACCTTGTCTCTCGAGCTCCTCCGCGAACGCGTCCAGATCGAGGTCTTTCAATCTCTCGGGGGACTCGAGGATCTCTTCGAGAGCCCCGGCTGGATTCGCATCTTCGTCGTCGTACTCCAGCGCGTCGACCGCCATTTTCCTCGCCCATTCGTACGTCTCCGGATGCACTCGGGAACCGTCGAGGACTTCGACGTACGCCTCGGTGCTGTCCCCCAAGCTGTTCGTGTCTATCTTGATGAAACCGGCGCAGTTGATGAAGACCTTCGGCCCCATGTGGCAGGAGGTGACCAGCTGCGTCCTGTTCTCCAACCTTTGATTCGTTTGCTTCAACATTTTGATCAACGCCTGTCCTTTCCTAGGCCCGAGGCCGCACACGAACTGTACCAAATTGCCGCAATAGGCCTGTTGCACCGCCTTGTTCACGTCGACGCCTACCTCGTTCACGCGGTTCACGAATTCCAGATACAAGTTGTCCAGCAGTTCGTCCTTCGGTAACTGATCTTGCAGGCCGTGATACTTGAGGCACAGAATCTCCTCGTCGGCGGTGCACAATTGCGAGAACTCCACCAACGGATCCTGCATCCTTCTGCCCAACGAGATAGCCTGGCGCAATAATTCTGGATAATCTCGGAACTCCGACACGCCCTTGTTGCTGTTCGCGTAGATCTTGGCCAATTCGTTGTCGCAGATTTCAATCTGTACGTTTGGATATTGCTCCTCCTCGATGAGGTTGGCGATGCATTCCTTAATGTCGGCGGCGATCATCATCGCCTCCCTGGATTCGCCGCCGATAGCCACAACGTGCGGCTTCTTCGTCGCTATGAAATTCCTAATCGCCAGCAGATCGGTTTCTTTCATCGTTTTCTCGTCCTCTCGGTAACTGTTCTTCCGCTTCATTACGTGCGGTAGCCGCAGGTAGTCGGTGCACTCGCCGTCCGGCGCGATCAGGCAAGCGAACGCCGCCTGAGAGTAATCCGGAACGTAGGCCAAGCTCATTACCCTAAGCCCTTTGCTGGTATCCCATTCCTCGTCCTCCTCCTCGGGGAACTCGCACGTGTACGGCGCCACTTTGATCCAGTTGTACATTTTACGGCAACAGGCTCTCATAACGCATTCCTTCGCCTCTGCGATCAGATTTGCTCTTAGCTCTTTCTTCAAGCTCGGCAGAACGATACGCGTGAGGGCCATTTCCACGCTGCCGACCCTCAACGCGTTCCAATCCTGAACGTTCTTGCTGAACTCGTCTCGATAATACAGCTGCTTCATCTCGTCGACGTAGTTGTTGCTAGTGTTGCCTTTGATGCTGTCGCTCAGCGTTATCACGATCAGCTTGTCCTCCTCGGCTATGACCAAATTCAGGAACTGGTCGCCTACCAGATCTCGCACTGGCTTGTCCTTCAAGTACTTCATCCCGTAAACCGGGTGATTCTCGTCGATCTCTTTGATACCCTTTTTCGTTGGTTTCACCGATATCTTCGCCCTCTCCATGTACATCTCGCGGACGCACTTCCTCACCAACGGCTCGCGCGCCAATTGAATGGCCACCATTAGCTGAGCAGCTTTCAGCACCTCGTCCGGATTGCCGAGTATCTGACTGCAGTACTCGTTGGCGATGGTCAACGGTTCCGTCGGCTCTTGGTCCACCTCGTGTCGCTGGTAATTATCACGTAAATTCTCGGCAAAGTGCTCGGGAGTCAGGCCGAATTTCTTTGCCAGACTGTCAAGCCCGGCTCGCCTACAAATGGAGTACGGGCCGGTTCGAACTGCTTGTTTCAACGTCTCGTCCGCCTCCTCCTCTTCCTCCACGTCCGCTTCCTCTTCAGGCAGAGGGCCCTCGCCGTTCTCCTCGGCATCCGCCATCTGCTGTTTTCGCTTTTGAAGTTTCGCCTCTTTGCGCGCTTCTTTCTCCTTCTGGCGGGCAGCTTCTTGCATCGCTGGTATCTCGTGGCTGTAGTACAACATGAAGTGATGGTAAACGTCGTTTAATTCCTCGCTAGTTTGCACGTTCTTCAATCGTTCGATGTCGTCGTCCTTGATCAGTCGTACGTTGTCCGGCAGAGGGGCATCCGGATTCTTCATAATTTCGTCCAGCTGATAGTTTCTCATTTTCTCGAACAGCTTTAGCAAATTTTCCTTCCTCTGGCGAAGCTGACACCACTTGGCGTCGAACTTGTACACCTTCCAAAGATCGTTGATGTTCAACTCTGGCAACACGTACTCCTTTCTGTAAAACGATATGAAAGGCACTTCGAATTGCTGATTTCGCATGAAGTCCAACGCCTTTTTGATCTTGCCGATCGTCTGAGGCCCCTTGCGGGCTCTTTCCTTCGCCTCGGCGTTCAAATGCGCGTCCTGAATCGATATGGTCGGTCGACAAAACGCCTGTTTGTAGATCCACTCCGCCTCTAAATCCAGCTCGTCGGAACCTTCTGCAACCGGCGTGACCGGTACAGCCCGCAGCTGCATTCTCTCAGGTATGTCCGTGTTTCGTATTTCATTGTCCATGTCGGTGAAGTGGCCGCGTTTCAGCTCGCTCGGCTCGTAAATTTCGAAAATACTTTTCCTAGTGGTTTTCTTCTTCAACTGTTTCTTCGGTCGTCGCGGCCTCTCCGCATCCTCGTCGTCCATGTATTCGTCTTCCTCCTCCTCCTCTTCCTCTTCCTCTTCCTCCTCGTAGTCCTCCTCGCCGTATTTACCAAATTCGTCGTAATCGAAGTCAACGCCGAAAATGTCTTGCGCCTCTTGCAAAGCGGCGTCAGAGAAGATTGGCTTTTTCTTCTTTCGTTTCTCGGCGATCGGTCTACCGTCGTCGTCGACGATGAAATCGTCAGCGTCCGTGTATTCACCCTCGCTTCCCTCCTCGTCGAACGTATCTGCCTCCGGTCTGTGGCTGCGTTCGCTTCTTCTTTCATCCTCCTAACGCGTGACAAAAATGCAGAGTGAAACAAAGCGAAGATAGACAGGGCGAGAGTCGAACAATTTTTTCTCAAAGTTAACTTTATTAACTTTGTACTCGCTTCAACGTACCATGATAATCTCCCTTTCCTGACGCAAACACACAGACAAATGGAAAAATTAAGCATGTAGCAAAAAAAAAAAAAAAAAAAAAAACTCAATAGAAATGTAACTTACATCGCCAGAAGCTTCGAAAAGTTCATTCGCAATAGCGTCTCTATCATCGTCTGCTTCCTTTTCCTGTTCCTCTTCCGACTCTTCATCTTGAATCCTGCGCAGGCGTTTGAAACGTTTCTAAAGTAAAGAATCAAGTCATTTCATCTATGTTTATGCAGTTTCAAACATCTTAAACAAACGAATCGATCTGTACGTACGTACCCTCTCAACTTTGACTCCTAAATTTTCCTCTATCAAATCATAGTCCTCATCCTCCAAACGGTCATCGAAATCTTCGTCGTCGCTTTTCTTGCGTTTCTTCGACCCTCCAGAAGCGTCGCTGTCTTCTCCCTCACTTTCCTCTATGGGATTATCGTCAATGAGATCCTTGAGCTCTTCCCTCAAGCGATCCTCGTCGTCTAAACAAAAAATACACTAGGCACTATCGTTCGTTGATGACTATGGAACGAAACGTGTACAAACGCATGCATCGTTACGTTCAGATGCAAAAGAATTTTCACAGAACGCTACGACAGCAACCGTGAAATGTGTTGTATCTGTCCTCACCTTCCTCCTCCTCCTCCTCGTCGCTCTCCTCCATAGCTTTGATTTTCTTTAGTTTCTTCTTCTCGTTATCGTCTAATTCCTTTTCCTCCTAAATTGCAATTAAAGATCGATCAGCGATCGGAGTTTGGAACGATTGAAGAATTCGTGCGTGTTATGCATGCAAGTGTACGATGTTATTATAACAGCATTGCGCGTGCAACGGTATTAAATTCGTCGATATAAATACCTCGCTTTCTTCCGCCTCGGAATTCAGAAAATCAGCCATTCTTTTCAACGATAAGTTCCGCTTCGAACCAACACGATTCTCTTTGTCTCGTTTGTAGACGAGACGAGAACAAGGACTCGGCGTTGAATCCAACTAGATTCGGGAATCTAGGCATCTAGGGAAATTCATGCCCTTTGTGTTCCCCTAGCAGAGGACTGAGAAGAAAAATCCCAGAAAAAGAAAATCACTGACTTGCCGAGTAAAATTACTTTCGTTGATTTTTCGTTTATAAATACTTCTCCAATGCGTTTCCCCTTATCTCCCCATTATTATTATTTGAATATTATTGCAATTACGTTTTGTAACTCTTGTCTCGCGTTGTCGAAAGAGTAACGTGACACGCGACACGTCGCACTATATCACTGCGTAGTTCATGTTCGCACGATACTTTTCAATTCAAAGTAGTTTCGGTTGAACTTCCACCCGAGAAATGATTTGATATGATGTTGTGAGAATAAGACATTTATTTATATCGTATAGTTTACACGTATTACAGTTAATTACCTTTTTACTTTGTACAACTAGGTAGGATCGACAGAGTGCACAGCAGTTCGAATGGAGGACAAAAGTTTCAACGAGTGGCGCGATTCGCCGCAAGTTACAAAGGAGAAATCTTTTCTTATTTCGGACAGTGACGAGGACGTTAGCGATAGTAGCGAGAAAGAGCAAGTTTTTGTGATCGAGAGCAGCGAGAACAGCGCAAATGTCTCTGCAAATTCAATATCGATGAAGTAAGCAGTATCTTTCGGAGTTCAGCTTTATTTGACAATTAGATCGCGAATGTTTGTATGAAATTGCACGGAATATAAATAATGTGAAAAAACGTGTGATGCTTTTTATAATATCTGATATAAACAGTCTTTTGCTTTTTATAATATCCGAAAGACGATTCTCTATCTCTTTAATTACGGTGTAGAAAATACGAATTTGCATAAAAATCCGCACAGAGTCTACTAATGATATTTCAACATTTAATGTCTAATCAAGTTTTCAATGTTTTAGAGAATCTCCGTCTGAAAAGCTACCGTTAACAGAGGAACTGATCAAAGATAGGATTAAGAAGAACGTTCCTTATTCCGACAGTGAAGATGCCAGTGATCATAATGAAAATGATTCTGTATCAGTCAGCAGCAGAGATTATATTGATGATGATATCGATAACGCATCAAGCGGTAAATTCACATTTGATTACATTAATTTTTAAACGCAATAGCTTTGAACTTAATATGATTAGTTACATTTGTTAGATGAGGTTGAACAAACAACGAAGAGCAATGATAAAATAAGGCAACTATACGACGATAGCAATGACACATCAGTTGGTAAATTTACATTTGATCACATTAATTTTTGAACGTGATAACTTTGAATTTAATATTAGTTACCTTTGTTAGGTGACATTGAACAAATAAGGAAGAATCGTGATAAAGTAAAGCGGCTGGAATATGATGATAGCGATGACACATCGAGTGGTAAATTCAAATTTGATTACATTAATCTTTAAAAGTAATAGCTTTGAACTTGATATAATTAGTTGCATTCGTTAGATGAGTTTGAACAAATAATAGAAAAGAATGATAAAGTATTAAGCGACAAACGATTGGAAGATGTTTTGAGAGAAAACGAGAATAGTTTGGAAATTAATGTTTCTAACGTATCTGAAGGTATAAATAATAATTTGATCAAGGAACACATCCCTAAAGAAAAAGCAAAACTACTTGAATCAAACAAAACAACTCTATGTGAATTATCTGATACAGGTATAAATATTTTTGTCTCTTGTTTCAAAACTACGATAAGCTTCTTATATTTGTGTCTAATTGATTCCTAAATTTTCATGTAGATGAAGAAAATATTTTACGATCAGAAGTTGCAGTGTCCTTAGCGAAACAGGAAACGGGTTTTGCTGATATAGATCCGTTGGTTGCCCAAAAAAGGGCTCTTCTTGTTTGTAAATTGGAACACTTAAAAAACCAATTGAGTAAAACAAAGGTGAATGACTAATGGGTGGCAATGCTTTAAAGTGAAAGATAAATAATATAAATTACGCTGTAAATGCTCTATATATTTTTCAGTTATTATTTACTGTTGGTAACATCAGTTTATTACCAGACAAAGGAGAAAAATTGCGTGAGAATATCGCAATGCAAGAAAAAGAAATAGAGGAGATTACAATGGAATTAGAAAAAACGCCTTTGTCGGAAGCTGAAACAGATTCAATGAAGCAAGAAGTGTATTCGTATATCAACGAATCTACAGTACAGGAGGAGTCATATTCAGACAAATTCGATTGTTATAATTCAGATAACGTGCCATTTAGACAAAAATCATCTTCGAAAGAACTTGGAAAAAAAGCTCAAGCAACATTGGAGAGAGAGTTAGCTCTGACAGCTGACAGGTTGCAGGATTTACATGGATCCCTTGTAGCTAGACCGACTGAAGAAGAAAGAGCAGAAGATCCACAGGGCTTAAAAGTAAAATTAATGCCTCATCAACAACACGCATTGGCATGGTTAATATGGAGAGAACAACAGAGGCCTCCTGGCGGTGTTCTCGCTGATGATATGGGTTTGGGCAAAACCTTAACAATGATATCTTTGGTTATAGCCAGTATCGCTAAAAGAAAATCAGGAGTGGAAGAATCGGACAGCGAGGAATGGATGGATTGTAATGCATCGACGCAATATTACAAAGGAGGTACGCTTGTAGTTTGTCCTGCGTCATTGTTATCACAATGGGAGAACGAAATAAATCATAGATGTAAACGTGGTATGCTGTCCGTTAAAGTCTATCACGGCACAAATCGGGAGAATGTGCCAAAAAAATTAGCAAAATACGACGTTGTCATTACTACGTATAATCTTCTGACCCGCGAATTTAAGAGCAACTCTACTGCCTATAAGATTTATTGGGAACGCATTATATTGGACGAAGCGCACGTAATTCGAAATCACAAAAGTCAAGCTTCCCAGGCAGTATGTGGTCTCGTAGCCCGTAAACGATGGGCACTCACTGGTACACCAATCCAGAATAAGGAAATGGATTTATATTCTGTTTTAAGATTTCTCAAGTGTTCTCCTTTCGACGACATACGAGTATGGAGACGTTGGGTAGATAACAAATCAGCCGCTGGCCGTCAACGATTGGCGACCGTGATGAAAACATTGATGTTACGTAGAACGAAGCAGGAACTTCAAGCTAAAGGCGCGTTAGAATGTCTCCCGGAAAAATTTGTAGAAGAGATATCTGTAAAACTAGATTCCGACGAACAACTAGTGTATGAAAAAGTATTGATATATTCTCGTACGTTGTTTGCTCAATTTTTGGCCCAAAGAGCTGAAAAGGATCATATGGTCGATTTAGCCGTTGGAAAATACGATAAACCAACATTTCTTTCGAATCCAAGTAAGTATACGCGAATATAAAAATTATACGACGCTAATCGAAAATTGAAATATATATATATATATATTTATTGATTTATTTGTTGATAAAATGTCAGATAAAAATACTCAGTTCACGAAGGCGCAGAATAAATTATTATCGTTACATGCGGATGTCAAAGCCCATGAAATTTTGGTTCTCTTACTAAGGTTACGACAAATTTGTGTTCATCCGTCGCTTATTCGTTCGATGCTAGACGAAGAAAATATCAAAGAGAGTGGTATAACGGAGTCAGAAAATTTAGATTCAGATTTATTATTACAAATAAATAAAATAACACTAGACGATGAGCAAAACAACGAAGAAGATACAAATGAGACAGAGATTGGCGTCGATCAGAGAGTGGCTAGTAATTTACTCACGTCTAAGAATCCTGTGTTCAAGTCCGATCGTATAAGCTCGAAAGTGAGTTATCTTCGCTTGTAAAATATCACGTGTTTGCATCAATTGGCTTCGTTTACGAATCCAATGTATTTCTATTTATTTTTTAAACATAGGTAAAATTAGTGCTTCGCACAGTCATGGAAATTTTACGAAAAAATGATAAAATGATAATTGTTTCTCAATGGACAAATACGCTGGATATTATTGCATCTTGTTTGTCATCGATAAAAGGCGCCAGTTTTGATATGTTTACAGGCAACGTACCGATCAAGGAAAGACAGGTAATTTCCCAATGAAATAATCATTTACGATCGTATCGAGCAATTGTGTTTCAAGCGCACGAGATATCGTTATATTTTTATATATCTTTAGGGTATAATGGATTCGTTTAACTCTCCGAACAGCGATCCAAAAATATTGTTGCTCTCACTTACCACTGGAGGTGTTGGATTAAACTTGGTAGGTGGGAATCATTTGTTGTTAATTGATATTCATTGGAATCCGCAGTTGGAAGTACAAGCTCAAGATAGGATCTATCGTTTCGGACAGAAAAAAGATGTATTCATATACAAGTTAGTAATTGTCATTGCTCTATGTTCGCAAAAATTCGCGAGAAGGGAAGATGATTACAACATTTAACGTCGCATTGTATTTCTTAGGTTCATCTGTAAGGATACGATAGAAGAACGAATAAAAGGTTTGCAGGAAAAGAAAATGGAAATAGCTCAACATGTTCTCAGTGGTGATAAAAACTCTGCTGTCTCAAAACTTACGCTTGATGATCTTAAGTCACTATTTGCTCTTTGAAGTCTAAATCTTTTCACGTGTTTTAAACTCGTTTATAATGTGTATAATATAATACAAAGAATTTTCCTATATGCTTTTACCTTTTTTTTTTTAATCTTCAAAACAAAGTTAGCGACCAGCCAACGTAATTCAATGAACAAATTAAGTTGCGCGTATAAAATTTTTATTATAAAAGCAAAATACAGAAAGTAAAATGCATTACTGAGGTCTGGGAAAATCATTGGTTTCCCATGTTACTCCGTTATCACAACCATTTTCAGATAATTTCGTACGTTTATCTCTCCTCATTTTACTGTGCCAAACGCCGTAACAGAAGTATATTCCAAGTCCTGAGAGAAGTAGAAGAATGGTTTTTTTCAATTTAATTGAAACGTGACTAGTTTACACAGCTTACGTACCGACTGTTATCCATATTAAAAATCTTATCCACGTCATTTTATCCAACATCAGCATAAGATATATATTAATAAGAATACTGAGAGCGGGTAAAAATGGCACTAATGGCACCTAAAAAATGTGTAACGTATGTGGTAAACGTGTTTAGAATAAAGCGCAATTATATCGATAACAACGATAATAATAAACATGATAATAAGAATGAAAACAATATGTACCGAAAAGGCAAGCTTCTTCCCAGAAGACGGTTGAAGATAAATGAAAGTAAGAGTGGCGATTAGGACTAGTAGCAGAACTACCAGCAGAATAATAAAGGCAATTTTACCGCTTGTTATTTCATCGATGAAAATCGAAACAGTAATGCCGATGCAAATACATAAAATATCTGTAAAGCGCACGTTACTCGATAAGTGATAAAGTAAACTCGTTAAAATTCGGCAGTAAACCTATTTGTTAATAACCATGTATGAATATACCGTAACATACGACGAGACAGGCAACAATTTGAGACGTTAATTTGGTAGAATGATTTAAACCGTTAGCGTTAATCAGCTGTTTCGCAATGAACCTCAGCGTTCTTGGATCGCGATCTCCCTTCTTTTCGTACGCTTCACTTTCTTCGTACCTGAAACGAGAACGAAGAGAACTCGAAGAAAGTGAAGTAAAAACCTGCCCCTTTGTCAAATCTTCATATTTTCTATGAAAAATGAACGAATATTCCGTTCTTCCGTACCGAAGTATCAGCACGCAAGTTGCGACGATCGAATATGCGAGCAATGTTCCGATACTCATCATATTTACGAGTTGAGGTAAATCAAATATCGCAGCTAGCACACCTGAAATCATAAAATACATCTCAAATGTCGCGCGTTTAACAGTACGATACAAATGTCCATAGGCACAGACATCGATGAAAAAAAATACATCTCGCGCACAAACCCGTGAGAATTCCCGCCGAAAAGGTGCCCATGAGCGGCGTGTGAAATCGTGAGTTAACTTTTCCCATCCACTGGAATATCAGTCCGTCGGATGCCATCGCGTAAATAATTCGTGGCAAGGGAAACATCGCGCCCAGTAAACTGCGCGCGAAAATATGCTCGTCAATTGTGTGACATCGGCAATTAGCCGATCTATAGATATTTATACACACGCGCATATCGCATTGCGAGAGCGTCTAGGAACACGGAGCGTTTTTACCTGGAACATAGACCACAAATGGCACCTATGGTCACCAGCCATTTCGCCCAATGCCAACCGATACTCTCGAACAGATGAGGGAACGGGGTTTCTGCATCTTGCTCGTAGTAAGGAAGGACGGTCGTTAATACCGTAGCAACGCCGAAATACGCCAGAAAGACGACGGTCAACGAGGCGACGATCGCTATCGGGATCGATCTTTGCGGATCTTTCGCTTCCTCGCCGGTAGTGGCGACGCAATCGAAACCGATGAATCCGTAGAAGCACGTTGCTGCTCCTGTTATGACACCGGCTATACCATAAGGCGCGAATCCTCCGGTTCCGTAATCACATTTCTCATCGGTGCACGTAGGCTTCGTTTTCCAATTGGTTATGTCAGCTGTGTCCCCAAGCGCGTGTACACATAAATAGAATCACTCGTGCATGCATACTTGTACAATACCAGAACGTACGCGCGTAACTATAGTGCGTGCAGGTAAGTATATATAGTAAGTGGCGATTAGTTTCAGTTCGGTAACACGTTGCAACACCTACCTTTCAGCGACCCGGCGATTATAACGAACAAGACCACCGAGAGATTCACCAAGGTGAAGAAATTGTTCGCCATCGAAGACTCCTTCGCCCCGAACGCCAGTGCAGCTGCGTTTAATTTCCAATGTTAATTTCCAGAGTTTCACGTAAATTAACCGGAAAAATCCGGAACGAACGATCGGTAAACGAAATCGCGGTCAGACGAAAACCATCGATACTGACATCGATATCAATTTCGTCGACGAAGACCTTTTCGTGCCTCACCGGAGAAGATTAGAGCGACGCCAAAGGCAAAGAAGTCCGGATAAGAAGAGAGATGACTGATATCGATAGGCGCCGCTGTCTCGAACGCGTTTCGCATAGTATTGTTGAACAAGTTGTCCACGTAAGTGCTCAATCCTCGTACCACGCTAGCCGAGCCGATCACGTATTCGAGAATCAGCGTCCAACCGATCAGAAAGGCTGTAAATTCTCCCATTGTTACGTAGCTGTACACGTACGCTGATCCAGCACGTGGCACTCTGGCGCCAAATTCCGCGTAACAGAGTCCTGCAATCACGTGCGTGGTCGTTTCGCATCGTTTCGCGAGCAAATCGAACTCGAAGGAAGAAAGTTCTACCTGCGAACATGGACGCGATTGCGGCAATGGCGAACGAAATTATCACGGCTGGCCCGGCGGTTGTTTTCGAAACGGATCCTGCGAGCACGTACACACCCACGCCGAGTGTCGAACCTATTCCCAGAGCCGTGAGGTCCAACGTTGACAGGCATCTCGCCAATCTTGTGTCTTGAGGAAGGTTCACCTCTTTCTTACGACTGAACGTTCTGTACAGATTTACTAATTTCCAGTTCTTCATATCGTACACCTGAAAACAACGTTCGTTACAACGCGCGTCATGTGGATGTATCTCTTCTCTTTTGGGGAAAAAGAGAAAGAAAATGAAAAGAAAAACGGGAAGAAGATAACAACGAGAGGAAATATATATTTTTCATGGAAACGAAGACGATTGATTCGAAAGTATCCATCGTGATAGCGCTGCTTAATTCGCTCACCGTGTAAAGTACGGTCAAAAGAGAATCCATTTTTCTTCGCTGATGTCGACAGACTGCGACGAATGATCAGCTACAGGCTGAACATTCGGCTCGCGACTAAACGAACGCTAATTAATGTCTTTAAATCGGGCTCAACGATCTGTCATGGTGCGAGCGAACAGGATCATTCGATTGGTCGAAATTGCTTCGCCGCCGTAAACACATGCGTAAGATTAGATCTATTCAGCCTTGTCTGTATCGATCATTTGCTCGTTACATCGACATCGTTTCGCGCCATTTGATCGCTCGTTTGTTTCGTTGATTTTCTTGTCGATTAGACGGTGTGAAACGAATCGTCTTTCTCTCGCTTCGGCCAGACGCGACAAATTTCAAAAATATTTGCTTTCTTGTTTCGAGCTTGTCTCGTCGCTCGAAATTTGAACGTAAGAAAAGTTGTCCATATTTTTACTAATTTCTTGATATCGTTTTAATCGCCAATGACGTTGAGTCATTACATCGAGTAATGGTCAATTTATCATCCATGTGCGTATACGTATAGTTGAACGTGTGTATATATATATATATATATCTTTCTCATAAAGTAACATGTATATATATTTCTCTGTGAATTTTTCAATCGATTTAACCGAACCGCAACGTTTTACGATATGTATATATGCTAAAAGAAAAAATACCGATTTCGTAAATATGTACTTACTTCAACAGCGTAGGCAAAAAGACGTTTATTCAAGAGTCGATTCACCAAACGATACCGCCTGATACTGCTAACGATACGAATTTATCCTGTGTGAGAATAGTTGTTCTAAATAGCTATGTTTGATTGCTTATCTGCGTCAGATATCGAATATCCTCTAAGCGGCTGATATACGCTTGTAAAAAGATATCGTTTTGTCATCGTTCTTCGGTTTTCCATGTTATAGTTTCAAAGAGCCAATATTCGTCAGATTACAAATTAAAGGGTAACGGGTAATGAACATTATAAAAACAAACGTGTTACATGTTACGATGTTATTCATTTTATCAACAAGTATAAAATATTTGTTAATGCATTTCATTAAAAAAAAATTTCCTTAACAAAATGTACAAAAAGTATATTTGGACGGCATTAAATAGATCAGACAGATTGGACGGATGTCGTACACGTGTTGTCAACCTTCTATCTCGCATCGTACGAATGTTGCTCGTACGATGCGATTACACGAGGCTGTTTACGTAGAAACGTCATTTGTTGTTTCTAAATATGCTTCCTTTAGGCATATACACAGATATTACTTATGCCTATATATAATTAAACTAAAAATACACATAGTATACGATTGATCTTCTGTTGAAAAAACTGCTTTTTTCCAGTGGAAAGAAATATCACCAGTTGTAAATCAACAATAGAGGAATAGTCTTTCGCCGATATTTGTCAGTATACTCTATACTGTAAACTACGCACAGATATTAATGCAGCAGTTATAACTAGCCAATAAGCATGTTTGTCTCTCTTTGCCGCAGACTGAAAAGAAAGAAGCAAACATCGTGTATATATTGATACGTTGTTTCTCAAGCGTGCAAGATCTATAGTTGAACGATGACTTACAATAACGTAATAATTGCATTTATCTCCTTGACAACAGTCGGAACATTTCCAGTCTTGATACCATATGTACGTGCAATCGTCCATGTTAGAATGTTTTATTCTTTCGCATTCCTTCTTCGTTGCGCATCTTTTCGAAACGTAAAACTGCTTTTTTGCTCCTTGTGACCAATACGGGGTGCCTATAAACAACAGTAACGATACAAAATAACGATGCGTTACAAGTTTTCATTAGAATTCAAATGGATGATTCGTGTTGAAACGAATCGCCATTTATTGGTTAATTTATATAAACATAACCTCAAACGTTGCTTCGAAACGCATTGTCATCTACGAAAGGTTGAAACTTACTTCCCCATCTGATCTCTGTTAAACAAGTATCTTGACCTTGTTCGCAGGTTTTTGTACTCTTTAAACATTTTTCCCTGTTACCCTCTTGATTGGTGCATACATAGCATTCCAGGGCGTGGCCTGAAAACATTCATCAATGAAGAAAGCTGCTCGATAAACCAGCGTTTAACGTACTGAACATACTGAACGATAGGCAACACGTGACGAAGAGGACACAATATAATTTTGTTGACTGCATCGTGCGAGACAACGAACAACAACTACGGCAAAAAAAGAACAAGATCAGTTTGAACAACGCGACACTTGTCAAGGGAAGGATCGGCAGTCGTAACGTTGGCAACAGTGACGACGTTAACGCCCTCTGTGAAATTCGAATAATTCTACAAACGTGGATAAAAGAAAATACCGTACATTAAAACGAGATATAATTGTTATTTCGACGTTCTTCAGTTTCGTTCGTCTTCGTATTATTTTCATTTATCGGGTTTAACCTAAAAATTCGTTCTTCTACAAATTGATAAACGTACGAATCGAATCGAATCGAATCGAATCGAATCGTAGAGGAGAAATACGTGTATTCAAAATTGATCAGAATTTGCACGAAGTATATTTGCGTGCAGGTCGGTCCATGATTTTATTATTAAAATAAAATTGCAAGTATTATTGACCCGGGCGTTGGATACTCGAGGTATCAACTTTCCGGTTGACCGGCTTTGAGGTCGAGTTATGCCTGCCCCAATCTATAATCACTCGAGTTCTGAATTTATTTCGTAGCGAATTTTTTCGGACGAATTTGGCTTCAACTTCAATACGACGCGACCGATGATTTGCCCGTGAAAAACGCAACGATGCGAGCGTCAAAATGCGAAATCTATGCAATGTCTGTCCGAAAGACACGTATTCGGCACGATCGAATTTTAATTACAAAGAGACAGAGGGCACGACGGGGATAACAATCGCAGGTAAGAAATGGATAAAAAAAAAAAATTAAAGCGAAGGTCGTTTCAGCGTGGAATGAGAAAAATCAAAGTTGGCACGGAAAATGCAGGTGGAAGAAAAAAAAACAAATACGGTAGACAGTAAGGAAGCGAGGCAGCGAAGACGCAAGGGGAAGGTTACCCAGTGCATTCGTTCTCCCCCCTCTCTACCGTAACCCGAACTCTCCCTCGGGGTTTCGGTGAGGTCGCATGTGCTCGCGGCTTCTCGCGGATGTCGAATGTCGATATTCGAGTGCGCGGCGCAGGCTGAGCAGTAGCAGTGTCGAGCCACTGCGCCGCGAATCTAAAATTATCGGCCGGTTCACGAGAGGGGAAGGTGGGCAGGCATGTGCAGAGGTGGAGAATCCGCGAGAAGGGGTTCAGAGGAGGGGGAGGGGGAGGTCGACAGAACGACGCAGGAAAGAAGGAAAGAGAGCGAGCAAAGAATAGAGAGGCTCTGCCTCTACGGGGTGGGGCGGCGGGGGGGGGGAGGGAGAAGAAAAAAAGAGAATGACAGATGGATGTAAGAGGAAAGAAAAAGTCGGCGAAAAATAGTAACAGCAGTTAGCAGCAGTATGACAGACAACATTCGTCAGAGTTAATTAGGTGAGATGGTGAAACGAAGAGAAGGGGGGAAGAGAGTGCGAAAAATGATGGGAAATGGGAAACGGGGGTGAAGACGGTGAGCTACGGGTGGGCAATGGCTGGGCAACGAGAAGAGCGATGAGAAGGGAGAGGATGGAACGGGCATGGATACGGGCATACAGGCACACAGGCACCTATAGGCTACGAGTTCGGGCAAAACTACGAGAAAACGGGAACGGGAACGGGAACGGGAACGGGAACGGGAACGGGAACGGGAACGGGAACGAGAATGGGAACAGGCACGGGCGCGCGCCCTCGCACCGTTTCGCGTAGGTAAGAAGAGAGGAAAAACGAAAGGGAAGAGCGGGGATCGGTGGATGCAGGCACGAAGAAGGGCGGCGAGGTGGAGAAAGGGGCGGAGGAGGAGGAGGAGGAGGTGAAATGCGGCGGTGGTGGTGGGAAGCAGAGCGGCGGCGGCGGCGGTGTTGGCAGCGAGCGAGGGCAGAGTCGTTGACGGTGGCCGTCGGTCTCGACGCGAGTTACCGTGACAAGTGCATTGCTTATCGCACGTCGAGCGAGTACACATTGGGACGCGACAGGTCGAGCACATTTCGACAACCGCGCAAACAAACAGAGTCTTTTCCCTCTTTTCTCGCTCCTTTGCTTCTTTTCGTTTCGTTTCGTTTCGTTTCGTTTCGTTCCGTTTACTCCCCCCCGTTCGACTTCTTTCTTTTTCTCTTCTTTTTCCCTCCTAGACTCTGTTTTCCAGGCGCATCGCGCTTCAACCGTGGTTGTTGGCTCTCGCTCGGACAGCTAACTCTTCCCCGGCGAGGGTCGACTCGCATACTCGCGCGCGACAGGCGAGTCGACTGACCTGCCGTGACAGTCTCGAGGAACAGTCGGCCAGAGGTTCGCGCGTTCAGAGGGAAGAGTGGCTCCGATAGTGTGCCAGCCACCATCGAACATCCACCAAATTTCTGCTTCGATCGTTATCTAGGGGGATCGGCTCGGTTGACCGACGCGATGGCGGACGACGAAGCGAACAACACGTGTGAGGATTCCCTCGGGCCTGGCGATGCGAACACCGCGTTCGCCAAGAAAATTCGCGGACGAAAGGGTGCCCTTAAGAAAAAGAATGTCTACGTCGTCAAGAATCACAGCTTCATGCCGCGTTTCTTCAAGCAACCGACGTTCTGCAGTCACTGCAAGGACTTCATATGGTGAGCCCTTTGAATTTTCTTTCTTTTCACTCTCGATCCACCTTTCGCTGCCTTTGCGTGCGTTTATCGATAAGCGATTTTTCCATTTTTCCTCTCCTCTCCTATCGATTCTGTTTTCCACAGTCGATTTTAATTTACGAATTAACATACAATCGGCTACCTGTCTCATTCCCCGTTGAGTTCCATTTGGAATTTTCGATTGTCTTTATTTTTCTCACTCTTCTCTCTCTCTCTCTCTCTCTCTCTTTCTGTTTCTGTCCTTTCTGTGAGATACATAAATCCAGTGGCCAGTAGCTGCCGGTAGAGTTAACTCGAGCAACGGTTAAACAGTCCGGCCTTGAGGATACTCGTTCTTCGTCTATTCTAAATTAGAATCGGCGGCCGAACAGAGAGATCAATTCGAGCGCGGGACTTTCAAACGACTTTGAAACAAGAAACGAGGTACTGGTACGAAACGAGCCTTCCGACAGGACGATTGCAACGTATTGCAATACATCAAGTTTCCTCGCTTCGATGAAAATTCGTAGGAAATCGAGTGATCACTCACAAGTACATCACTCGAGCTACCGGAGCTACGTGCCGGCAAAATAAAAATAGCCCCGGCTCTGACAACAACAGTCAGCAACTCGCAACTGAGAAACATCGAACGGCAATTTATTTCCCACTGTTATTCCCGGGTTATTATTTGTTGTTACGTTACGCATGCAAATTTCCAATTAATTCATAGACGTGAGGTTCACTCAGTAGAGAAAAGACGGTATACGTGGTATGGCATAACCCGGATGATGTCTAACGAGTAACATTTACGTGCAGTTGAAACGGTTACAGGCATTGACGCACAATAGCGAGCGACCCAGTAACCAAACTAACTTGTTTCGCCGACATCGATTTTACCGCTGAGAAGGGACGCAACAGACGTTTCCGATCCAATTCTTCCGCGGCTTTTGTCGCTGGCTTCCTCGCGAAAAAGAAGGAGAAAAAAAAAAGAGAAACGAAAGAAAAGAAAACGACGATCGCGAGAGTGATGAAAATCGTTTTCTTTTTCGATATCTTCACTCGCACATATACTTGTGGTATTTCTGACTCCAGTTTCAATTTCGATTCGATTAAAAAGAGATCGACGAGACGAGCGTGTCGTAATTGGGATGAATTGCGATTAAAATCCTAGCCGCGTGATTCTGTTTCGATCGCACAGCTGGCAACGACTCGATGTTGATCCGATCGGAAAGAAAATTCAGAAAATTCTACTCGTTCTCGCGAGTGTGTCTTTGCTCCCGATTGACGATCGATACCACTTGCTAGTTAGTTTCGCCTCAATTCCCCTCTCACGTTCCCCTTCGAATGTTTCAACATGATCTTCACGATCATGCTCGTCGAATATGCATACGTGTGTGTTCATCGTGTGTTCACGTAATTTCGGATCTCGGTGCATATTTCGGATTTCGTTACCTAACGACGAGGAAACGGGAGCCTCTTTCCGAGGATCGCGGTTCACCGAGCGAGATTTATTTCACTGGCTTCCGCCTGTTCGGCGAATCACGTGTCGGGACCGCGAGTCGTAACCGTATTTAAAACCATAAGTCGTTATCGAGTTGTGTGGTTTCGCGTGACGAGCTTGCTTCATCCGCCAGGATAGCAAACTTGCCGCTATGTTTCTAATTGCACGTTTAGGTTTCCCTGTCGATTGTCGTAACGTCGTGTTCGGCGTTCGTTTCCTACCGATTCACTTTATTCACGCGAGGCACGATAATAATCGGCGAGCTCTCCCTCGAAGTCTCGAAGGAAAGACGGAAGGACCGAGGAGAGAATGTGCTTGTGTTGCACAATCTACGTACATACGACGCGGTCGTATGACGATTCAACCAACCTATTCGTACGATGCGTTCGAACGTGTCGTAAATCTCGCCGATTGATCTTCGGCTGTCTGAATGTTTGTACTCGCGGGACAATAGCTCGTTTTTTGACGATTTTTACGCACGTTAACCTCTCAGCTGTGAATGAGTACATCGAGTATACTCGAAGTATACACGAAGAAATAATAATATTTTGTGTAACGACGTACATAGAGTATACTCTGTTTCGTCATTACGTTACAATTTGTTATTTAAATTACATTTTTGGAAAATGAAACGTATTCGTTGAAATTCTAGAGACACTCTGAGACTGTAATATTTCGAGATATTTCCAAATATTTTCTTCTTTAGTTGCTTTTAATTATTATTGCAAATAAATATTAATCGCTATTGATCGTTGTTAATTAATATTAATCAAGTTGAACAAATTGTTGATTTTTCAAAAAGTAAACTAGCATTTATTTCACAGCAGCTGCGTATATTGTACGTGCCTGACGAGTACAGTCGTCGTCCCGTCGCGTTCCAGCGACACTTTTCAAAGCGTGTATCTACTACTGTCACAGCTAAGAGCTTAATCGTATATTCATATTCACGTAGACCGAAAATGTAAGTGAGACTATGTTAAATTCGGTGGTAAAGAGGGTCAACGATGACCAAAACGATGGCCAAACGGAGGAGTTTGCGCAGACACCGAACAGCCGATCCTCTCGAAAGTACATATATATATATATATATATATATATATATATATATATATATTCTGCTTGCGACGTAGCTTGCTTCTGACAGACGGATCGTGCCCAATGAAAAGGAAGCGGACGCGTTGTCCACTCGTCCTCGACATTTCTTCGGCTATTTGTCACATGAGATCGGCGGTTAACGCCGATTCTAACCGGATCTCGCCGATAAGTAGAACCAGACGTGACGAACAGCAGAGCAGAGCAGAGCTGCGAAAGTTGCCGGCGTATTTTTTCTCTCTTTCTTTTTTTTTCTTTCTTTTTTTTTCCAAGTTTGATGCTTTTAGCTTGAGTATCGATCGCGTTGCATTGCAACCGGAGGAGAAAAGCATACACCTACTTCTACTTGATTGGAATTTTCAAGCAACGCGGACTATTTTTGCGTCGTTGGGAACGTCTCCCCGTTCTCGAGTTCTTCTGCATCAGTTATTTTTTTCTTTTTTTTTTTTTTCTTCTTCTTAAGTTCAGACGTCACAAGTTCATTCTCTCGGTGGAACGTGAATATCTACCTGTACGAACGCGAGGTCGCCGGGTAATTTTTCGGAGATGTGTTCGCGATAGTGTTCTATCGATTTCGGACACGTCCACGTAGCCCCTGGTGGGTGTCCAGTCTTTTAGATCTTCTCATTGGCCTCACTGGCCTCATTGGCCAACGAAAATTTGTCGCGCATAGTTTATTTACACGTTTTCCATCAGTTCAATGCAATCCGTATTATTTATGAGGATGTCCAACTTGTACAGTGAAATCGTACATTAATAAGAAAAAATACATGTACATTAATTATAAAGAAAAATACGAAAATTTTTAACGAGAGAAGACTGAGCTTGTTTCTCGAGATATCAATTCAATCAATATCTGATTCGATGCGAGAAGAATATTTTCAAGATGCTCGTCCAAAATTTTTGCTCTTATTCTATTTTCTGTAGAAACATAAATTTGTTAAAATTATAAAAAAATTGGATATATGAAAATATTAATATTACAATATGCATCTATTAAATTTACACACACATGTATATATAAATTTATTTAAATATCATAGAAAACATTAATATAATAATTTATATAAATTAAACGTATTAAAATATATTACTTAGTGCTTATATATAATAATTTCTATATATATATATATATATTTTATGCGAAAAAATCTGTTTGCAGATACAAGTACTCCCCAAATGGGATATCGCGAACACTCGCGGTTAAAAATTGTTCAAGTAATAAAATTTTCACTCAGTTGTTCCAATTTTGCTATTTTGTGAATAGGGTCTAAGGGCCGCGGGTTGGACACGCCTCGTTGGACCTAGCGCATAGTTTTCTAATTTTATATCGGCGCGGGGTGAGTTATCTCATGGCACGCCTCGTATTTCGTTTCGAGAATTCGGCTGGTAAATGAACGGTTACGGTTACCATCGACGTTCCAATTTGTTCGTACGTTCGTAGTTGGCTTCGTATTTGGGATTCGACCGAATATCAGGACATAGATTCCGACAATCCTTGGGGCCATTCCTCGGGAATTCACGAGAATCCTGTCGCGTTGATCGCAGACGTCTACATGTGTACCTACCTGCCGAGTATGGTCTCTCAATCTTCGTTTCAATTCGTGATTTTCTTGAAATTTGGTCGTTCAGTTTCAACCCCTTGCAATTGGTTCACGTGTACCAAAGCTATATATATATATATATATAGTAATTCGTCGCTTTCTTTTCGAACTCGTCGGAATGACATCACTGGGTGAAGATCACTTAGGCAAGAGTTCAATCGCGATCTACACTGAGAGCAGTGAAATTTTTCGTCAGCATGCATTTCTCAGAAAGTATATTCCACTACATTTAACTACATATTATTTATTTATTTGTATTCTGTAGTGCGCGTACGAAAAATTTAACAGTAAGCTTTAAGCTTTATCTCATAACATATCTAGTGAGGTATGGTACAATTCGAAACATGATCCTACATCACATTTCGTGCATTCGTGCATGCGTCTTCCATCTTCTGTTATGTCTTCTGCACCCTACACATTTGCGTCTTTTTACGATTAATTTATTACCACACCTTTTTTTCATTTTACGTTTTCATCGAGTGAAATTTCACTGTAAATCATGTTTAAATAATATATGACTAAGATGTAATTGTCGAATTAGAATTCACTTAAGTCTGATTCAAGTGAAGTTTGCTACAATTATTGTAGCAAATAACATTCGCTAGGCGCGTGTAGGCGCCTTAGTTTGATTCGAGCAATGTGAAGTGAGCGCTTTATAGGCGCCTTTCCTTTCAGCAGATCAAAGTTAAGCGCTTCTAGACGCCAACAGCAGCTAAAAGGTTCAGCTTTATTTCACAATATGTCGAATAATCTATTAAAGTGTGATACAATTCGAAATATGAGTCAATCCTACGTCACATTTCTTGAATTAGAATTTACTTAAGTCTGATCCGAGTGAAGTTTGCTACAATTATTATAGCAAATAACATTCGCTAGGCGCGTGTAGGCGCCTTAGTTTGATTCGAGCAATGTGAAGTGGTACCACTTTATAGGCACCAATAGTGGTCAAAGAGTTAAGAAACAGTACATTTATTATCTGCTTTGCCTGGGTTACATTTAAGTATACTTAGAACTGAGAAAATATTGCAACTTTTGGGACGAAAAACTGTCATTCCAGCGCAAGAGGTTAGCCGTTTTAGGTTAGGCCAGAAATCCCAAGCAACACTGCAAAAGTAAAAACTGTCTATTCAGGCACGTAGTTTAGGTTGGATGACAGTCAAGTTTCCTAATTGGTGATGATTGGCTATTTTTAAATCTCAAAGCAAAAAATACATTTAGCAGATAATAGAAGAAATATATTTAGATAATGTTTAGTAGAAAAATGAGCTTTCAGTAGTAAATCATTTTCAAATCATGCGAATTAAACTCGATGTAACAATAATACAGTGAATTGTCGAATTATTTTGAAGTAGTCGTAATTACATTATTTACATAAAAATACATGATACTGTAATAGTTATTTATGGGATTTCTCGTTCCCTAAATTTCTGGTCTACACTCGAGAGATGCAATAAATGTGGGAAAAAAAAACTTCTAAGCCAACACTGAAGCACTTACGTGTCACGAACTTATCAAAAGGAATGAAAAACATAAGAAAAAAGCGTAAAAATAGAATGCTTGAGGATTCCTGGATTCGCAGAAAGAAAACCTACTCGATTTGCGCTTGGCGATCGACGTGTTAATTGAAACGAAAGTAATCAGGGGAGAGAGATTCAATACGATCGAAACCAAGGACATTGTAAACTGAGCATCGCTAGGCCAAACACTGTTCAGACGCGATGTCTGAACAACGGGATCGCACTGCATGGCGATTAGAACCTGGTTAAAGAAAATCGAAACGAAACGCCGAGATTGGAAATTTTCATTTCGCCGAGTAATCGTACGATATTTTTCGCGGCCGTCTATCTCGAAGTGATTCCGTAAGCACGGGATCTAAAAAAGCACGTTCCGCGAAAACGAGCGTGCCCTGGCCGAAGGCCAGCGTCTGCCGGCTGCTGCCTGTTGAATTTTGCATCGGGCGTTAAGGATTTCGCTTTGAATTTCTCCCCGTCGGTGCATCGTTCAACGTCATCCCGTTACAAACGGGAAAGTTTTCATTTCCGTGTAACAAAAACGTACTCTCCTCTCGAACAGAACCGGCATCCACGTCGGAGAGAGTCTTTGTTCAACGATCGGTTTGACGTTGTTCGAGCTTAGAGTAAAATTTGTTCGTTTGAATTGCTTCGTCTCCCGGGACAATCGAGTTGTGAATATCTGCTGCCCGTACAGAGTTGCAATGAAAATTGCGATTACATAACATTCGTTGAACGCTATATATCCTATTGCATTGGACATACACGGTGTCTGTGTGTGGAGAAGAATTAAAAAGTTTTTTATTTTTGACGATTATATGTTATTTTTATACGTGGTATCAATGCAAATGAGATTCCTTGAGCGACGTACGACGTCTATTGTGTTTACATACAGTGTCTATGAGTTGTTGGTTGGCAGAAAGCTTCAACAATATTTCGACGATCATATCTTATTATTTTATATTATTATATTATATCATTATATCGTATTATATTAGAATCGTTGAGAGTGTCTCGACTCTTTCTTTCTTCAGAAGAAACCGAACATAGAACACTCGACTTTTGTCAATAGTATCTGCGGATCTCGAAGACCTCGATTTTCTCGATTCAAACGAAGCCTCAAAACTGAGAACGACTTTTCTCATTTTTCTTTTTTTCACGCACGTCTGAAGCGTGCACGGCCGTTTGAGTTCAAGATGAAATACAAGAGGCGAGCAGGTACGCCTAAGAGAATTTTTAGCGGTCGGTTGCGGTTCATTGCGGTCCATGCGGAAGGGAAGAGCGACGCCAGGCAGGCTAGAAAATCGATGGGGAACCGAGCGAACCCAATTAGCTTTCGAACAAAAGGCTTTCGATGGATTCTCGCCTGGATCGGTAAGGTCGTCGTGTGTCTCGATGAGCCCAGGGAATCCGTCACGCTCCGACAAGCACCACCTGTCGCTACGCGAATACATACACAAACAAACACACACACACACACACACACACACACACGTGCAACATATTGAACATGGCGATACCACTCGATCGATTGCTTTTCCTCGAGAACAACGTCTCTGTTCTTACGAGTCAAACGATCGTTCGTCAGATCGGCACTATCATTGCCCGGAAGCAACTTCTCTCGATGTGCGATATTTCTGCAGCATGTTCCGCAACATTTTTCGCAGACGATAGGTCGTTTTTCCCTCCGCCAGTTTAATTACTAGTTTCGCCAGCTTTCCTCTCTCGCTGGCGGGGCCTTTGATCGATCGCATCCCCCCAGACGAAATCCCCAGGGATTCTCCAGAGTGGAAAATCGCAGCCGAAACACGGCGAATTTTCACCGTGCTCTCCTCCCTCTCCCCTCTCTCTCTCTCTCTCTTTCTCTCTTTTCTTTCGCCGTATAGCCACTAGGATGGAACTAACTAACTATGTAGCTGCCTCTCTGCCCCCACTCACCCTTCCGTCTCTTTCATCTACCTAACCTACCTACGTATCGGTTTTCGCTTTGAATATCCAGCTGATTCAACGCTGCGAGACACGATGGCCAGAAGATCGACGGGTCAAGTTGATTTATTTATTCCACGAGATCGTCTCGAAGAATATACTACTACTACTGATTGGACGATGGTGAAGGTATGGCGGAAGGTATGGAATACCTATCGGTTGTACTCTTTCGGCTGCGTAACAAGTGGGCGAGGGACAAACCAGCGGGCAGCCAAACCAGTCGACTAAATCGACCTTAATTTTCCAAAGAGCGGCTGGCTGTTGACGATACACATGACCCGGTGCATCCAAATATAGAACCGATCTGCTATTCCAGTTATGGCGACTTTCATACTGAAATGCTTCGCTTGTCTGCACGTGTCTGTGTGCACTACAGGTGTCCACTGCAAGTAGCTGATTTTCTTTTTAAACTCCTCGGATAATAACACGTATATATACATATATATACATATATATATATATATATATATATATATATATATATATATATATATGTGTAACGCGATCAAGCTCGACGTTTGACGTGATTGATTGATTTTACGAGCGTGTCGCGACGTCGATTTGACGCGGCGCGAAATCGAGTTTCTTCGAGCTCGGTTGGAAATTCACTCAGCGCTACGCGCCATTGAAGAGACGAAACCACAGCTGTCGTTCAGCCGACGATGCCACGACCTCCGATCAACAACGATCAATTGTTCACGCATTCGTCGTGTTTGTCACAGGCTACTCATCTTTATCGACGTTGATACGACCTAAGCGACGCAAGCATTGCACTTAGCCAAACGGGGATTATACGTACGATGTTTAATATTCAGAGCGTCCCGTTTTAATCTAAGGGTGAATGGAAAAATGGCGGCCGTCAGAAGTTGAAAAGCCACTCCTCCACTAGCAAGCCCCTTTTTTCGTGCTTCTTCTCTTTCGCGACCGTAGAATTTCAGTCCGTTTTTTCAACGACTGTAAAGTAACAAAAAGTGAAATTGCAATTTCATCGTTCGATCGAAGGTAAACGATGTTCAATTTCTATTCAAACGATAGAAACAAACACGGCGAAAATTGAAACAATTCTGTCAAAACGATACAAAATATATATATATTGAAACAAAAAAAATAAATAAATATATATAGAGGGCGAATAGAAAGAAAGGGTTCGCAAATTGTAGGATAGATAGTACTGGAAAACATGTTAACAAATTAATAGCTTGAAAGTTATAAACGATTTTTCGTTTCGGTTGAAATGCTTGCGAAGAAGTTAGTGGACACGTAGAAAATTTTCTAACAATCATAGAAAGAAGAAATTATAAGGTAAATCATTACTTACGTGCAGCGTGATAGCTCTCGAAGCGAAGAAATTCGTTTTTTCAATCAAACAAACAAAAAATGCGTTTATAACTTTGAAACTGTTAATTTTTCCATCCATGTTTGTTAGGGCTTTTCTTCATGTTTCGGCGAGTACTGTCTACCCCTTTTTCTATTCACCCTGTATAAATGCGATTATCTGTGAAACTATTCGTCGTTGAAGAAATGTCTTAAATACATTTTTTTTTCTGTTTTAAGACGCGTGTAGAAGATACGAAGGTCACTACTATTTTTTCAAGCACAATCACGTGTATAATTTGTACAATGTTCAATTGTGCAATGTTTGTTCACATCAGTCGACGCAGCAGATTCATTTCCTGTAAAGAAAAAAAAAAAAAGAAAGTATCAATCTACGTATATCGAACTTTAATTTTATAAAATCTATCATACTCTTCGTCTTTTATGCATGGATTTTATAAAAAAATATTTCCTAAACTGATACATTTATTTTTATAGAGAACGACCTGCTCTATCGACTGATGCAAAAGAAGATTACATAATTATCGAGATTATCAAGATTAGATACAAACTAATCGTAAATATTTATTGGCAAATTACTGCTCTCTCGAAGCAGAAAAAAAAAAACGCATTTGATGCAATTTTTAAATGACAACTAGTTTCGGGGGTAATTGCATTTACAGGTTAGAATGGAACACTCTGCGTACATACGTAAGTGTACGCAAGTATAAACATTTTTCGTCGACGGAACAACGCAAGGAAGCCCTTGCAACGTCGATAAAGGAAAGAGTGTTAGACGAAAGAGTACAGATAATTTAATTTCGAAAAAAAAGGATCTGTAGCTCTCAAGTATCGCGAATACGTGTATATATACTTTGTACGCAGGCGAACGTTGGTTTCGGATGCCGGTCATGTGCTGCGCGACTGTTAAGTGGGCGACTTGCAAGAAATGTAGGCTAATCGGGGATTCGCATCGATTTTTCTCCTTTCCTTCCTCCTTCCTTCTTCTTGTTCTCGTACGTAACGCGTACGTCGTTCTCTGTATCATCTCGCTCTTGCGTTTCGCTAGCGATCCCTCGAACGAAGACCGTGAAAATGGGAAGAAACAAAGCACTCGGTGGTTGCCATGCCCAATCTAAACGTTTCTAAAATCCTCGACGAATCCCATCCCTGTGATACGTAATTCCTTACTATTGAAAGAGCGAAGTTTTTGGCCGGAAAGGCCATTAATTGGGGAGCAGTCGACAACGCGCAAAAGTTAGATTTTCATTTAAAGAAATGCATGAAAAAAGATTCACACTTTGTTAACACTTTGCTCGGGAGACTTTCATAAATTATCTTATATCTTATCCGGATAATATTTTTACTCTTTATGTTATGTTATTTTACGTTCGATTTACTTTTATTTTATCGACTAATTGATTTGCCCGCAAGGTGGTGATAGCTCAGTCGGTAGAGCATCAGATTCTTAATCTGAGGGTCCAGGGTCGAGGCCCCGGTTCGGGCGAAAAAGAAAAAGACATTGTCCTTTAGGACAACAGCACGGGAGAGCTCTGTGCGTCGAGTCTCAGGTGTCTTGTGAAGATTTCCTCCACGTAAAAAAAAAAAAGAAATTAATTTGTCCGGGTTTGCCCGCTGGGAAACAGTCTAACAGCAAAGTGCGTTAATGGTTCGTTTTCGAATTGCTCCCCTTAGAAAATCAAATCGGGGGCCCCATGTCGAGAACCACGGAGTCTTTAGCCCCTTCTTCTCTTCCGTTTGATCTCGCCATTATCCTTCCCGGTTGTTCGTCGCGCGAAAGGTCGTTACGCTCTTGCGCGTGCCAATGATTCGCACCCATTCGTCCCTGTCTCTTTGAAACACGCGAAACACGCGAAACACGCGAATCGCGAACGGGGATGTACGTTTCCGTCTTCCGGATGGGAAGGAACACGCGCCACGTCGCTTTCCATTGAAACCTTCGAAGGCACACAGTCGAAGGCGAAGCCTTGAAATCGATCGATCGTTGCTTGAAGCTGATTTAATCGCTCACGGTCCAGTATATCCGTACCCCGCTCGCGCGTTGAGAAATAAATGCCAGATACGTGACTGCGCTTCTTTCAAGATTCAGCGAGTCCCTTCTTCCCCACTCGTGTTTCCTAGGGATGAAATTCGTATCGTGTTTTATAAATTATTTAATCGAGACGAGAAAAACGTTTACTGTTTGCCTTTACGCGTGTGTTTTCTTATTTAATGCAGCGGTTCCCAACCTGTGGTACGCGTACCCCTTTAAAATAAAATAAAAACAAGAAACTACAGAGTTTTGATTTGCAAAGAGAGAGACTTGGATTTTTTTTTGAGAAAGAGAGAGAGAGAGAGAGAGGGTAAATGAAAAGCTTAACCAAAAGATAGGGGAACCGCAGATTCAGTGCATTGACGTTAAAAAATCGTGTGGAGAGGATTCGTCGTCCATTTTGTTTTCGACGAGACAACAAAATGGACGTCGTCTCAACTGCTCGACCGTCATGTAGATTTCGAATGGATTACCCCACGCACGACAGATTGGAATCAAATTTGTCGTCAGTCTGTCGCACTATAGGTAGTTGTTAGATATAACACTTTGACTTTTTTTATTAAAAAAATTGCAGAAACAGAAAGAAAAAAAAACAAACACCATCATCACTAGCCACTGCAAGTTAATTTCACGACGAGAAATTTTTGTTTCAGGGGTTTCGGAAAGCAGGGGTACCAATGTCAAGGTAAGAACGTTCTGGATCGTTCGCTCTCGTACAAGTAGAATCCGCCTCTACTGGAAGAACTCTTTGGTTCCATTTCGCTGCTTTGGTTATATTTCAGTCTGCAGTTTCGTCGTTCATAAACGATGTCACGAGTACGTGACCTTCACGTGCCCCGGCGCCGACAAAGGAGCTGACTCGGACGTGAGTATCGATCAATCGCATATCTCGTTACACACGATCTTCTTCTTTTTTTTTTTTTTTTTTTTTCGTTTATTATTCTTCTTTCTCGAAGCAGTTTTATCGCGCCTTTCTCTCTTTTGCCCGAAGCCAAGGACGTTCCACGCAAAGCCTAGAATCGGCTCGCGCGCCGATTTCCTTTTCCGAGGCACGCGGAGAATCTCGATTTTCCATTGGCGATTCGATTAGCTCGGATACTCGCGTGATACTCACCACTCTTTTTTATCGATTTGTTATCCGTGATCGGTAAGAAGAAAAGAAACTGAAAGGAAGACTGGGAGTTCTTGGGAAGAAAAGGAAGCGCGAGGACGCGGTGATTGTTGCGTTAATCGTGCACATGTTCTGCAATCGTGCTCCCTTTCTCTCTCTCTCTCTCTCTCTCTCTCTTCTTCGTACGTTGATTCGCTGGCGTCGTCTAAATTAACGCGTTAATTAACGATGCAGAAGCGCTAAACACTGTGTACAGATGGGCCGAGCGCGATGCTGCGAAAAGCTGACGGCCAGTTAAGGAAGGTCGCTGCCGGATCGATATCGAGGTCGAGCTTCCCGTTGACCAAACGCGCGCCCCGAGCGTATTTTTACGGTGTAATCGATCCGATGGTCTTCGTTTTTTAACAGCTAATGAAATTTTACGGCGATCCGGCGAAACTTGTACCACGTACGTGCGTATCCGGTACATCTAAGACGAGAGAAAAGAAACAGGGAGCGTCCGTACTAACGAGACGAGATCATCGCCATTATTTCAGAGGAGAGAGAGAGAGAGAGAGAAGGAAAGAGAGTAACGAGCTAAAGCGAATCGCCCAAGTCGAAAGACAAAAACCGCGTAAACGCAACGCGATTCGAGAACAAGGATGATCCTCGGCTGGCAAATAGGGAAAGGACCTTACCCGCGGGGCTATATATATATAATATATATACATTTCTCCACGTTTTCTCGCACCGCGCACGATTGGCCTAAGCGTTTACTGCGCTTCGTTTAACCACGCTTGTAACACGGAGTAATTTGTGCGGACGACTCGTAAGGGAATTCGTCGGCCGGATCGTTCTTTTGGACGAAAAGAACGCTCTCGACTCGTTGCCCTAGATCGAGGGGGGAACGACACGCGTCATCCACGCGCACCTCGTACGCCACGGGGTGGTACCCCCTCCCCTCCCTGTCGAAGGGCCGAACGAGTCGCGAACGTTTCTCCAATCACTGCGGAAGGGAATGGTTTCTTTTTTTTTTTTTTTTTTTTTTTTTCTTTCCTTCTTTTCATTTATCGTTTGGATTTATTACCGACTAAAACGATCAATGTCCTAGCGTCTTCCTTGGCCCTGATGCTGATATTCCTTGTGCTTCTGTGCTTCGAAGATGACTCTTTCTCCATAGCCGTGATCTGACCCACGTTGCCCCTGTGACCACCCACGTCGCGCATGGAGAATCGCGGCTCGATTTCCCTGAAACGATCGATCGATCGATCGACTGGATTTCAAAATTTGGACATGCATCTGGTTAAGCTGTCCAGGTTACGAGTTAACGAGCGAGATCAAAGGGGGCAGTAATTCGTAGTTCCGAATCGGCGCGTAATTTCAGGCACTTAACCCGTCCCGTACTGCATGGAGCACGTAACTTCCGGTTCAAGCCTTTTGGAATTTTTAATAACATGGACACCGCGTTTATCCTATCGTGGGGCGCGATCACAATCATTTTTCCCGACTGTCTGTGAAAATCAACTCGATTCGGTAAGAAGAATTCGCTGTGAAATTTGTTATCAAAAAAAAAGTTGAAAAGTTATAACAACAGGTAAATACTATTTATTTGGTATTTAGAGTTATTGCATAGTATTATTTAATTTGTACAATAAGTATTATAAGTATGGTATCATATGAATTACCGTCATTTAATATTATTGTGACACAAACATAATAACATTGAAAGTATTTGGAACGAAAAGATCGTTTGTTAAAATAATACCTTGAAATTTATGGTTTTGTTCTGCTCCAGACACTTTTCTTAATAACTGTAATTTTTGCACTATTAAAAAAATTGCAAGACACACTTTAGAAGCAAGATTATTAATCGTAACAGCGTGCACGGAACGTGTTGAATGGAGTCGCGTCACGTTTGCTCGATTCTCAAATTCGCGGCAACGTTTTCAGGCTTGTTCAATAATTCGCCGAACGTGAAATACAATCGATCATTGTCAGGGGAATCGATTCTTGTCGATCTCTGTCCTTGGTCCCTGTCCCGATTCCCGTGCCAATTCTCATCGTTCCCCCATCCTCCACCATGACGATACATCCTTACCGCCGCCATGACCCGAGAGTCTGCGTGTGTGTGCACGGTGTAATGGTGTAATAACGCAGGACACGCGGACGAAGCACCAATTCAAGCAACACACCTACAACAGCCCCACCTTCTGTGACCACTGCGGTAGTCTTCTCTATGGTGTCATCCACCAGGGCATGAAGTGCCAAGGTATCATATTAAAAACAAAGAAAAAAAAAAAAGAAAGATACGAAAAGAAAAAAAAATGAGAACACGCAACCAGTCACACGCACACAGACACACGAAAGGAAAAAAAAAAGAAAAAAAAAATAAAAGACACAAACACTGTCGCACTTTATACTGATCGTATATATAAATATATATATACATTTTTGCCTATGGTCCACCTATGGTTTGTTCGTGGTGTTGCTTTGTTCTTCGTCTTGTTTCCCTCTAATCTTCTTCGTGTCTTCTAATCTTCTTCATTCTTCGTCTTCATCTTCCTCTTCTTTCTCTTCTTTTCTTCCGCGCTCGCCCCCCTTCTCTTTCTTCTCCCTCTCTCTCTCTCTCTTCACTCATTCACACTCCTCTTTCTGCTGTGCGTACTTTGTAAATATTTCTTTTTTTTTTCTTTTTTTTCGCAAAGCTTTCTTCTCTCTCTCTCTCGCGCGTGAACACAACAGTCTCTTCGACGCGTGCGTGTTCGCGCGTTACGTAGCAGCCTGAATTTTCGCAAGTGACGACGACGAAGGGAGACGTACGCGGGGGCGCGAAAACGTCCGACGAACAAGTGGCTTTTATCCACGATAATCGCCCCATTGTGTCGAAACTTTCGCGCGAGTTTACATTGTCTCTCTCTCTTGTGTGCCTCGCGTACGAGCTTCATCGCGAGGATCGCTATTTTTGCTCTTTGAATGGCTACGTATCTGCCGTACGTGTGTATCGATATTACACGCGCGTTACGTGCTCGTAACATTTAGCCTACTGTCTGTTTATCTCTATGTGCGCACAGAAAACGTGTTCCCATTTGCATACTCTTGTCACTGAACGGGGGATAAAGAAGCGAGCGAAGGAACAGAGGCGGAAGGGTGAGGGAGCAGAGCAAGAAAAGAGTAGAAAAAACACGTAGGAAAGCTACGAAAGGGGGGGAGGGGAGGAGAGATACAGCGCTGCAACATGTAATTCTTAATTGAATTTAGTCTCACTTTTTCCGTTCGTTTCTCGTTTTTCTTTTTCCAGCGTTTGCTCTCTCTCTCTTTCTCTCTGTGTCCGTCGCTTCTTTGCTCTCCCGTCAGTCATTCTTCCTCGCGATGACCGATCTGGCGATGAGCCGTTTCGCTTGCTTCTCGTTGAACGAGAGACGAGAGATGTAGAGTATGTACAAGGTGGAAAGATGCTACACCTTCGATTCCATTTGGATGGAAATGCGTAAAGAATAAACCTAAACCTAACCTAAACCTCGAACTCCAAGGTCACGAAACTTGTTCTCCTTGCATCGTATTCTACTCGTCACGAAGGTGAAACTTCCCCGAGGAACTAAATGGCAAAAATGTTTCTTAATCGTTCAACACTGTGAACGCGTGCGTTCTAACAGCGACTTTATAGTTTCGGACGCGTGGAACGTGATATTTCGAATGACGTTAACAGTTAGTCTTATCGTTAGATTATTCAGACTCACACTGATGCTACGACAATGACAAATCAAACGTTGGCGAAATAAACCTAATCCAGTGACCATAAAGTCGCTGTTAGAACGCACGCGTCCGCCCTGTTGAATGGGTTAAAGAAACTTTTTTGCCATTTTTCAAGAGAAAACTCTTAGGGTCGTAACCCCATGATTCCCTCGGGAAAGTTTTACCTTCGTGGCGAGTAGAATACAATTTTAACACATATCCTTCCGGCATTATTTTCACCGCCATTGACCAAATGCCGGCATTTTTTGACACTATTTGTAGAAACGATACGCTCTGTATAAAAACAACCTAACTTTTAAAAAGTCATATATTTTTTAGTGAAATTTTGGGAAACGAAATAAAATGAATTTGTATTTACATGTACAACTTTATTTTTGATGTTTTTCTTTCTGAAGTTAAATAAAAATTAAACCCACAAAAAAGTTGAAACGAATTACTGAAAACATACTCATTATTTTATTAGACAAAGTAAATTATTTTCGAAACTTTAATTTTATCAATAATTAATAATAATTAACACCCAAGTGCTTAAACTTTGAATAAACTTCTTCTATACGCAGTACCGACTAATTACGTTTTTAAATTAATTTTTTTGCACCCTTATACGACGAAGCTGAAATCAGTTTTTTTCGTAGAATTATCTCTGTTTGGTAAAAATTACGTTTTAATTTATTCGGATTTGATAAAACAACAATCAATTATCTACTGCAGTATACAAATGACGAATTTTCGTCATTTGGCTGCTGGTGATTGTCTGTGAAATGACGAGTTTTCGTCATGCGGACGGATATGTGTTAAGAAGAAAAGAAATTTCTTTGATCTTTCAAATTCATAGCCAAGATCAATTTTGCGACAAGTTTCTTTACATGTATTTCCATCGCAAACACTTTTCTTTCTCGCTTTCTCTGTACATCGAGAACGTGGCGACAAAATCGAAACGGTTAAAATCGCTCGTCGCTAAACGTCTACCACTTGCATCTTTCTCTCTTTGAAATTTAACTCGAGACGTTTCCTTCCTTCTCACACATCTTTCTACCTTTTCACATTCTTCTCGCCACTCTGTGTGTGTGCGTGTGCGTGTGCGTGTGCGCGTGTGTGTACGACTTTGATGTCGCGTATACATACACACACACACACATATGTATATATATAATAATTACACGCAATATTTAGCTTGGCCTTTTAGACGTCGAAGCTTATGATATTTGCGTTACCTCGTCTTTTCTCATCGCCTCGGCTGTGAAACCGAGAATTCGAGGATTCGCACGTCGAACGAGGTGCGCGAGAATCGTCGAGGGAGCAACCGCGAACGTGTGCACGGTCCAGACTGTGAAAGTTGCTCGGGAAACGAAGTTTTTCACGTAGGATTTCAGATTCGCGATTAGAGAAAGAGGAAAGCACGACTAGCTTAGAGAGTTTAAGCAGACGGTAGAGCAAAGGCACGCGTGTCCTCGTGCACGTTCCGATCGTGCACCGCGAGTTTCGAGCAACACACACGCACGCACACATCTTCGATTCTAAACTGGTCCCGTGGGCAAGAGCAACCTTCGATCCTCTCTAATCTATAATATTATACATATGACGTGTTACATTATACGTGTCGTATTGTATCATACGTACTTGTAACTTGTCTATCTGTAAATATCTCTCCTATACTTTGTACATATATATATACAGTCTATCTGTGCATTCGGTGTCTCTCTTCGCTTCTACGTGTTTATCGGATAATCTGTCTCACACTCTTTACAGTTTAACTAGTTTAACTGTATCTATATTTACGTCGCATCATGTGTCACTGCAGTCATGTGTTTCTCTCTGTACTCTGTACTATATATGTATATATACTACATATATGTATGTGTGTGTGTGTGTGTGTGTAATTTCTGTCGCGCGCGTGTGTCGATTCGTCTTTTCCCTGTCGTCGCGCCCGTCGTGTGTGTCTCGATGTCTCGTCCTCTCCCTGAAATCGAACGGATCGGCGGGATGGATCTTCTCGCCGCCGTTCGCATTGTACTTTTTACTTTTCACGTTATGGACGAGCTAGCCGAAAATGAGAGAGACTTTGCGGAAGAAAATCGTTGCAAACGATTCCGAGACGACCCGAACGAAAGAAGGGTTGCAAAGTATTGCAAGGGATCTAGGGATGGGGGTGATGGGCGGTGACCCGGAGGTGACCAAGAGAGGTAGAAGAGGAAGAGCAAAGCGTGCGAGAAGAAAAGAGGGAATTAAACGCTCTCGAGACTAGAGCGTGGAATAAAAGCCTGGAAAATCGAGGTTCCGAGTTGGTCTCCGAGGGAAAAAGGGGAAAAAAAAAAAAGAAAGAAGGGAGACGGCAAGGTCTACTTTGCTCCTCGCTTTTCTCCTCTCTTTCTCGTTTCCCTTTCTTCCTTCCTTCTTTTCTTTCTTTTCTTTCTCTCTTTCTTTCTTTCTTCCTTCCTTCCTGCAGCGTCGCAGCGACGCACACACCGTCGTCGTCGTCGTCGTCGTCCCATTCAACGGGCTAGTCCATTTCTGCTCATCCTAGCTCCCCTTTCGTCCCGTCAATCCGACCGAACCTAACCTAACCTAACCTACCTCCGCCCACCCGGCTTCTTCCATTTCTCTCTCTCTCTTTCTCTCCCCATTGTGTTTCGCAACGGCAACCGAGAAGAAAAAGAGTCAGATTCAATCTCGCGAGAGCAAACCATGACCTTAACTGGGTTCCAGGCAGCACGTTGTCGTCGTGCAACCAGCCGGCAGGCAACCGATCTCCCCCGGCAAATTGCGGATTTACGCCGCTGGCGTAACGACTTCTTCTCCCCTTCATTTTCTGTCGCTTCACAATTTGTCGAAACACACGCTAAAACGGAGAGATCGCGTGCGAAATTTCGGCCGTCCTCTCTCCTCGTCTTTCCCTCGTCATCCTTTGCCCTTTGTGATCGACGACGTTTTCGATCGACGACGATCGATCGGCAAGCGGGAAGACCGCCGATGTGAAAAAAAATTTACGACGGATCTCTCACTCTCGGAGAGAGATCCGAGAGACCGAAAACTCGCGAACCTGGCGAAACTGGCGATCTAGGTGGCCGGGATATAGTAGTCTCGGTAGTGTTGGGCTTTCGGTAGGGGATTCAGAGACCGTTGTCGCTCGGAATCCGAGGAATCGGAGGATCAGATCACAATGAAGGACCGACCGGGCTCTCCCGGGCGGCTGTTTCTTGTTCCCAGATCAGCGCCGCACACAAATGGGAGGTTTTCACGTACCTGACGCCAACGTTCTGCGACCACTGCGGCTCGATGCTTCACGGTATCTCGCATCAGGGGCTTAAATGTTCAGGTAGCTAACACAAACAAACTCATTCAAATCAAACAAACTCAAAACAAAAAGAAAAAAAAAAAGAAAAAAAAAAGTACTCCGCAAAATATAATTATACATTCATTCACGAAGTGGCTAGATCTCGCACGCGTTTGTCTCTTCACGTAGTTTATCTTCCGTGTAATACGTAAACTACAAAACTTGCATTCGCCTAGAATTGAAAGAGTAGAAACCACGAGTTCGTAGGTATATACCTTTTTATCCTCCGTCGCTCGCGACTCCGCTCCTCTCGAGCGTTATCCTCTCTCGTCGCGTACGCCGCGTTTTAACCATCGAAACACGCTCTCCCCCCGCCTATCTCTCTCTCTCTCTCTCTCTCTTTCTCTCTCTCTCTTTTTCACGGATCCAACATTGCTCCGCGATACCCACGTCCTCGTTTCTCGATCAAACGATCCAACGATTCATTCGGCGATTTTTCTCTCTCGTACGTACTTGTGTAGTTGGTAACACGTAATTGATCTGCTGCCGCTGCGTGACTCGTCGAACAACAAATTCCTCCTCTCTCCTTCGATCGCCATCGCCTAAAACGTCAAATGGGATAATGCAATAGCCGATAAATAAGCTTCGCTTCTGCGTCTCACCGTCACTCTCCCTACAGCCTCCAACGTTCAACAGCTGGTTCATCTCTCCTCTCGACGTATCTCGACGAATCGCTAACCACGAAGATCATTGATGAAAATTTCAGAAAAAATTCTCGCTCGTCCATATCGCCCGATCCCCTGAACTCTTCTTCCCCTATATACGTTTCGTCGTTATTTGTTCTTGACCCTTTGGAAGTCTCGTTTGATCATCCACGATAACTACCTGCACGACTACGAACCCTCCCTTCCAACTATGTTTTCACACAGTTTTCTCCATCGTCGCGATCGTCCTCTTCTCTTCCATTCTTTACCGAATAATATATCTCGTTCTTCGTCCTACCTCGTTACGATTACGACGATACGACGATTATTTTTCTCGTTCCCTTATTTTTCGATTGTTTTCGTCGAACTCGTCTCTGTGTTACACTGGATCGCACGTGTTACGTAACACACCTGTACCGTGTACGTATAGGTAAGTCGCGTGTTTCAACGATTTTTCAAATCTATCCTGATTCGTACACCTGATTCGTAACGATCCCAAAAGTATTTCGATCCCTGTTCTGTGTCTCTCGTTATAGTATCTCTGTATCCAACTCTGTTTGTTTACCCTTTTGTCTTTTTCTCTCTTTCTCTGCTGTTCTCTCTATCTCTTGTTCTCTCCCTTTTCTTTCTCTGTTTTCTCTCTCTCTCTCTCTCTCTCTCTCAAAAAAAGAACCCTCACGTTGTGCTCCTCCGTATCTTCGTGATTGCTGCGCTATTCGTTTCTGCGTAAACGGCAGAACGTTGCCCGTTCCGTTCAAGATGGAAAGGTTGTTCGCCTACTAGCTCCTCCTCGCTTGCTTATCCACACGTTGCTCTTTCTCCCGTTTCTCTTCTCGCACAGTCAGAACAGCTCCTTTCAACTGTACATAAAATATACCCTTGACAACACCATACGTACGGTAGTTGTGTCCGCGATCGTTGTACATAGATATTGTGTACATACAATGCGATACATAAGATTGTACATAAGATGCATGCACCGATGTGATTATCGTAATACGTACACATACGTAGATTTCTGTTTTTCTGCTCATTCGGCGAGTAAACGTGAACGCAACACCCACCCTTTTCTCTCTCTCTCTCTCTCTTCTTTTCGTTGGTTATGCGATCCCTCCGACTGCACATTGTTATCTACGGATCACACACAGCATTCGTACGCGCCAACTGCGATGTCAGACTTTGTTTCCAATACGCTGCTGCCTGTGTACACTTGTGTATGCACGATGCATACGTATCTATGCATGACGCGTGTGTCGTTCGATGGAATTTCTGTAAATTAAGTTGAATTAATTTAATTGTCCCCTCCGGTTTTGTCAGCGGTGCTCGATGCACACGCCATGGACGGAACGATACGTCTCAATGCCTACGTAGATACAGTAGTGCCCACTTAAGCGTCTGCAGCCGGGACCGAGAGAAGACGCTCAAGTGGCGGGGCGGGGGGGGGGAGTGTATTCTGCGAATTGTGCTGAGACATCGGCATCACTTGCTTTGTGTTCTGCAAGTGTCACGTTGCCTTCGGCATATCGCTCGGTAAGGTAGCGTAGATAGAGCGAGATAGAGTCCCAATGCTAGAAATTGGCTATCGGGGATAGCGACGGACGTTTAACACGTTTCGTGCCGAGACGTTTTTGCTCGACTTTTCATTCAGGCCGTTTTGATGTTTTGACTAGAAAGATTAGAATGGGCTTTGACAGAAGAATGATCATTACACCATTGATCTACAAGTAACTGGCTTGTGTAGAGTGGTTATCACATCGTGTACCACCGGTGGTACACGCGGTCTGAATGTTTGAAAGTTCAACGTGTACCATCGGTGGTAACGTGTTAAGTTGGCACTACTGTACATAGATACGTATGTACTTGCAATTAGATACGTTTCACGATGTTTTCTTTTTTTTCTTTTGCCCGCTATCTCTCTCTCTCTCTCTCTCTCTCTCTCTCTTTCTTTCTCTATCGATAGAGAAATATCCTGCGACACGAATACTCGACAACGATTAATAATCACCCGTGTTCAACCATCGCACGTCGTTTTGTCGTAGCTTGGCAGCTTCTCGTTGTACTTGTACACACCACTTCTCGCAGTGAGGATTACGAGGCCGATTATCGACCGATCGATCTACGTTGCGTACACTGACGACGAAATTTCATCCGTACGCGGCCGCGAGTACTCAGTCGATAATTTTCTCGTGATTCTCGCAAACCTTTCCTCTGTACATATTTACGATCTGAGCACGAACGACCGTCGATCGAGCATGACGAACGGTTCGGACGGTTGTTCGTCGAGTTTCGCGCGTGTGCACTTTCGACTGCAGCCGCGATCGCGCGTCTCGAATCGTTCTTCCGTCGGGGAGAAGTGAGACAGAATGACGGAGGGGGAAAACCGCACGGGTAACGTTCGAGTACCGGGAACGAGATGAGAATCGAAATTTCTTCGCGATCGACGAGAAAGAGAAAGAGAGAAAGAGACGGTCGACAGCTGCAGTTTTCGATAGCGAGTGAATCGCGTGAAGAGCCGCGACCCTGTCCTGCATCCTGCTGCTCGAACAGAAATGATTTTTAGGCACAAACGCCAAGAAAAAAAAATGTACGAACCAAAAAAAGAAAAAAAGAAAAAAAGAAAAATCGAGATTACCGGTCTGGCTGCAACGTAAACGTGCCAGCGAGTGTCGGGCAACGATTATAATCGATCATGATCTGATGACGTAGCATGCGACATGAACGTTCACAAGAGATGCGAGGAGAGCGTGCCGAATCTTTGCGGATGCGATCACACCGAGAGACGTGGTCGTATAAACTTGCACATCTCATGCTCCGGAAGCAAGCTCACCGTCGAAGGTACGTCCGTCAACTGTTTGATTTAATACTCGTGAATAACTTACTATGGATTTAGCTCTCGACTTTAGCTGCCACCATCGACCACTTTCTCTTTTTTTCCCCTCTTTTCTTCGTCTACTGCAAACAGATGGCACGCTCTGGAAAAAAATTATCAAATTTCTTTTTCTTGGACAAAGTTTCTCTTCCCGAAGTGCTTTTATCCACGCAAATGAAGTACGAGTGAGATAAATTAAACTTTTGTGTTAAATAAAAAAAAGAAAAAGAAAAGAATAGAAATGTAATAGCGGGTGAAAATGATGGCACATTTCGTGAAAAACAATGGATAGAAACGAATTTGATACTTGGCAGATTCTGGAAAAAAATTATCAAATTTCTTTTTCTTGGACAAAGTTTCTCTTCCCGAAGTGCTTTTATCCACACAAATGAAGTACGGGTGAGATAAATTAAACTTTTGTGTTAAATAAAAAAAAGAAAAAGAAAAGAATAGAAATGTAATAGCGGGTGAAAATGATGGCACATTTCGTGAAAAACAATGGATAGAAACGAATTTGATACTTGGCAGATTCTGGAAAAAAATTATCAAATTTCTTTTTCTTGGACAAAGTTTCTCTTCCCGAAGTGCTTTTATCCACACAAATGAAGTACGGGTGAGATAAATTAAACTTTTGTGTTAAATAAAAAAAAGAAAAAGAAAAGAATAGAAATGTAATAGCGGGTGAAAATGATGGCACATTTCGTGAAAAACAATGGATAGAAACGAATTTGAACGAACTTGGTACGATCTCCTTTGCATTTAACAACGGCAGCCGTTCTTTGAGATTTGCAAAGATTTATATAGTTTTTTAATAGATTTTTTTGGACTTAGTTCTTCCCACTCTTCCGTATTGTACATTTTTTTTTTAAATTGATATTTGCGAATTATTTTCATTCTGATATACGGCTTTCGATTTTAATTTTTTACAACATTTAAATCCGGAGATTTGGTCGGTCGTTTTAAAACGCGAATTTTTTTGTTCACCGATTCCTCGATTTATCAAATTGAAGAATGTGCTCATTTCGGGCAATTCGTGTCGCATACACGTACATTTGTTCGCCAAATTGTTTCAATACACTTTTTACCACTTAATTTTCATGTAATAAATTTTTCTTCCATTTTATCTCGGTACCCGTAGTATCAGATTCGTCTAAATCGAACATCTTCTTTTCATCGATAAATACGACTCTTTGCCATTTTTACAGATAATTTTTACAAAATTCCTGCTAAAACGAACCTGTAATTTTTTTTATTATTTTCTTGCTAATTTGCGAACGCTCTGGCTGTCAACGTTTGAAAGAAATAACTTTTGCAACGTAGATGAAGAAAGTCATGTTTTTGAACTTGAATTCAATTTGAAATTAATTAAATTAGTTTCTTCTCGTTTCGTTGAAAGCAAACGAGTGGGAAGAAACACTTCGATGTTTTATTTAAAAAAAAAAACAGATGAGACTTTTGTCCATCCTACGTAAAAAAATACAGAGCGTACTATCTTTTTGTATTTGAATATTTGCCTATTTACCCCACGAGACAACAAACGAAGGAAGAAACGAAGGGATTTGCGCGGGCGGTATGTTTTCGATGTTATAATTATAACTTATCCGAGCGAAATGAAAAGTTGCTTCGAAGCGGAACGCTATTTCCAACGCTCGCGTGCTTTTCGATATATTCGAGGGGCACTCGCGAGTAATGTCGTTTCCATCGAATTTAATAAATTCAATAATTGCCATCTAGCGACAATGATTTAAATTGGTATTCAAATTTGAGCGAAACCTATGAAAATGGTAGAGCAAAGTGCGGTTAAATTCCGAGACGATATTAGACATTCGATGCTTCGTGAGTTTCGAAAGCGTGACAATACCACAAATGCCATTAATGCTGTTTATTCTGGTGTCTCGGATTGGGTGTCAAAAAACTCAAGAAACGGTGTCTGGAGCATCTGAACATCTGTTCTGTTTTTACTTCGAAATCACCGTCGTTTTACAAAAATGAAGGATAGAATAGTTTTGTTAGAGAGACGGAGATCGCACTATTATTGTAAATTTTTTATTAAGTATTATATAATAATAGTATAAAGTTAGGAAATATAATTTCATTAAACAGTTTTCCATATAAAATTTCATATTTATTTAATAAGTTTAAATAGTTTATATTCGTATATTTAAATGTATTAGTTATATAAATATAATTTTTCAAAAAAATTAAAATTAATTTTAAATTTAATTTTATAAAAATCATATTTATTAAAGTATCTTAAAATAAGTATCTTTATAATGAAATACTTATTTATTTTAATTAAATTGTAATTAAACAATAAAAATTTCAAGTTAAATATAATTTTTCTTAAAAGTAACATAATTATTATTATAAATATTATACTTGTATAATTTCTCTTTCACGTTTGAAAATGAAATTTAATATTAAATTTTTAGATATTCAATTATAGATAATTCGAATTGAATATGAAATAGAAAATATTGTATCTAATATTAAAATAATAAATCTAAAAATATTAATTTTTAAAATAAAACCCAACTACTTTCAATTGGGTAAATAAAAAAAAAAAAATCTTTATAGAATCGAAAATTTTGAATATCCTTTATGTAGTGAATAAATCTCCCTACACATATAAATATTATCGATCTAACCAAAGCATGAATAAATAAATGTAAAAGTGCTAATTCATTCAATTCTAAAGATATAACACACTGTCGATTAAAACCGTAATCTCAACTCTTGAGTAAAGTAGAATTTCGAAGGTACGAAGTACGAAGGAACGAGATTACTTATGGGTGTCCCTAATATACGTAAGTACTTATGTCTACGCGAGAGATTCGCAACACGAGCGTGCGAAGCGGATTCAGTCAGTTTTTCACACACTTTCCCGCGATAATCGCCATTAAAAATATCCTTCAAGATCGATTTATCGACGCCCCTTCGTTTCAAACGAACTGGCTCTTTGGCTCTCGAGAGAGATGCGAGATGTAGGGCCCCGCAGACACGACGAACTCAACGTCTTTATTATTAGACGATAGATTATTACCGGTGAAATTAAGCTTCGTCTTTCGTCTCAAGGCCGGGATATATTAAACGGTCGTCGATTATCGTAAAACGAGAGATCCTTTCTTTCGTTGCTCGTGGGAAGGTCGAAAGGCGCGAAACCGAGTGCTAAACCGTAGAAACTGTACTCTACCACGTTAGAGTGAACGTAATCGCTGCGATATACAGTGAAACAGGGACGAAATCTGATCCCGATGGATCCAAACGGCTTGTCGGATCCGTACGTGAAGCTGAAGTTGATCCCGGATTCGGACAACGTGAAGAAGAAAACAAAGACAATCAAGTCGTCGCTGAACCCCGAGTGGAACGAGACAATCATTTTGTAAGTGGTAGAACACGGTAGAAGCGCGACAATTATTCGATATGGATGGACAGCTTTTACCTAGTAATCGCGATTGGGAATATATATATATATATATACATAAATACTCGCGAGTGTAAGAGAAAGGCAGCCGATTTTGGATTTTCCAGCGACCTGAAACCGGAGGACAAAGACAGGCGACTATTGATCGAGATCTGGGATTGGGACCGAACGTCGAGGAACGACTTCATGGGTTCCCTGTCGTTCGGGATATCGGAGCTCATCAAAGCGCCTGCCACCGGATGGTTCAAGCTTCTCACCCAGGAGGAAGGAGAGTTCTACAACGTACCTGTGCCGGAGGAGGGTGTCGATCTTGCCGAGTTGAAGATGAAAGTGCGAGTACGTTTCCCTCTCTTTCCCTTCCCGAAGACGAGACTTAATAATAACTTGATAGCGACTTGATAGAGTTTCGATAGCTGTTTATTCTAGCAGCTTATTCTTTGCCTCGTAGAAAACCTCGGTGACGAGGAAAACCACCACCACTCAGGACAAGGAAGTGCCGCACAACATGGGCAAGAGCGACTTGATCAGAGCCAGCGACTTCAACTTCCTAATGGTGCTCGGCAAAGGCAGCTTCGGCAAAGTCAGTCGTTCCTTTCGCACATACACACACACGTGTACACTTGTAGGCAAAGTAACGGAAAGTAATGCCATTTTCTTCGCCAAAGTGGACATTCACACGTAAACGTTAGTTTATTACGTTGCATCTGTCCAACTAGATTTCCAAGGCCTTTTCTTGAAAATAAAAGTCCCCCAGATTTGCTGACAAAAGCTATTCTCCGAGTATCGATTTTACAGCAGTGATCATTGTCGAAGGATTTTTCCCTTGGACAGTGTTTCGTAGACTGCAAAAAATGATTGTCCGATGGATCAATCGCAAGTCCAAGATTTAGAAATGGATCTTCCTCGAAGCAAAACATTAAACAGTAACGTTCTTTATACTCTTCGTGCAAGTCACGCGGTAGCCATACTTTTTGCCTATGCAATTTTTGCTTTATAACACGTTCTTGTACGATGGACCAGGAAACCCTGAACAGTTTGACGATCAAAGCTTTTTAACACGTTTCTCTATGACGTACCTGGAAATCCCGAACAGTTTGACGATCAAAGCTTTTTAACACGTTTCTGTACGATGGACCAGGAAATCCCGAACAGTTTGACGATCAAAGCTTTTTAACACGTTCCTATACGATGGACCAGGAAACCCTGAACAGTTTGACGATCAAAGCTTTTTAACACGTTGCTGTACGATGGACCAGGAAACCCTGAACAGTTTGACGATCAAAGCTTTTTAACACGTTCCTGTACGATGGACCAGGAAATCCCGAACAGTTTGACGATCAAAGCTTTTTAACACGTTTCTCTATGACGTACCTGGAAATCCCGAACAGTTTGACGATCAAAGCTTTTTAACACGTTCCTATACGATGGACCAAGAAACCCTGAACAGTTTGACGATCAAAGCTTTTTAACACGTTTCTTTATGACGTACTTGGAAATCCCGAACAGTTTGACGATCAAAGCTTTTTAACACGTTCCTGTACGATGGACCAGGAAACCCTGAACAGTTTGACGATCAAAGCTTTTTAACACGTTTCTCTATGACGTACCTGGAAATCCCGAACAGTTTGACGATCAAAGCTTTTTAACACGTTCCTATACGATGGACCAAGAAACCCTGAACAGTTTGACGATCAAAGCTTTTTAACACGTTTCTTTATGACGTACTTGGAAATCCCGAACAGTTTGACGATCAAAGCTTTTTAACACGTTCCTGTACGATGGACCAGGAAACCCTGAACAGTTTGACGATCAAAGCTTTTTAACACGTTTCTCTATGACGTACCTGGAAATCCCGAACAGTTTGACGATCAAAGCTTTTTAACACGTTGCTGTACGATGGACCAGGAAACCCTGAACAGTTTGACGATCAAAGCTTTTTAACACGTTTCTTTATGACGTACTTGGAAATCCCGAACAGTTTGACGATCAAAGCTTTTTAACACGTTCCTGTACGATGGACCAGGAAACCCTGAACAGTTTGACGATCAAAGCTTTTTAACACGTTTCTCTATGACGTACCTGGAAATCCCGAACAGTTTGACGATCAAAGCTTTTTAACACGTTACTGTACGATGGACCAGGAAACCCTGAACAGTTTGACGATCAAAGCTTTTTAACACGTTTCTGTACGATGGGCCAGGAAATCCCGAACAGTTTGACGATCAAAGCTCGTCGTTGTCAATGACCGTTGACTTCTGAGAATGAGGGGCGTCTAAAGATAGTGGGAGGGCTTTTAAAAAATTTGAATATACACTGAAAATTACTCGAAACTCTCAAAAAGCTGGTAAGGTGTCTAACATGTTCTTCCGTAAAGTTTTAGGCTGCCTCGTATGAAATTTGAAAGCTAGTCTATAAATGTTTCGAAAAGAAGTTGAAGTTAGAACATTACTTTCCGGTTAGCCCTACATACAGAGACACATGTGCACGCACACACACAGACACACAGAGACGCACGATGATAAAACGATGCACGTTTGAGCCGCATGTGGTTCACATTCGCCCGCGTGTAATGGTGAATTTAAGGTGATGCTGGCGGAAAGGAAAGGTACCGACGAACTCTACGCCATCAAGATCTTGAAGAAAGACATCATAATACAGGACGACGACGTGGAATGCACGATGGTGGAGAAACGCGTTCTGGCATTGTCAAGCAAGCCGCCGTTTTTGGTGCAGCTGCACTCTTGCTTCCAAACCATGGATCGACTCTATTTCGTGATGGAGTACGTAAACGGCGGCGATTTGATGTACCAGATACAGCAGTGCGGCAAGTTCAAAGAACCCGTGGCAGTGTAAGTACTTTCTGGCAACTTTTCTCAATCGTTTTCACTTCTCCAACTCTATTCGTTCGTTCGTTTTCTAGATTCTACTCTTCCGAAATAGCGATCGGTCTGTTCTACCTTCACGGCCGAGGCATCGTCTACCGAGATCTAAAGTTGGACAACGTTCTGCTCGATCAGGATGGCCATATCAAGATCGCGGACTTTGGAATGTGCAAGGAAGGCATCAGCGGCGACAAGACCACCAAAACGTTCTGCGGAACACCGGATTACATCGCCCCGGAGGTTCGTGTAATCGTCGCTCGAAAGAACGTAGTACCGTTCCGAACGCCGAAAATTTCAAGCCATGTACGCGACTGTGTGCGTTCGTTTCGTTGCAGATTATATTGTACCAACCGTACGGCAAGTCGGTCGATTGGTGGGCATACGGCGTGCTGTTGTACGAAATGTTGGTCGGTCAGCCGCCGTTCGACGGAGAGGACGAAGAGGAACTGTTCGCCGCCATCACCGAGCATAACGTTAGCTATCCAAAGAGCTTGTCGAAGGAAGCCAGGGAAATTTGCAAAGCGGTAATAAGCCATCCCGGGCGATCATTCTGAATCGATCGAATCGTCGAATCTCTTACTTTTCCAGTTTCTCACCAAGAACCCGGTCAAGAGACTCGGCTGCGGGCTACGCGGCGAGGAAGACGTTCGCAGTCACGCGTTCTTCCGGCGGATCGATTGGGAGAAGATAGAAAATCGAGAGGTGCAACCGCCGTTCAAACCAAAGATCGTGAGTGTTGCATCTTATTCCAGATAATACGCGTGTTAAAAAAAAAAGAAAAAAAAAAAAGAAAAAGAAGAAGGAAAGAAGTTAACGCGTTAAAACTATATTGCTCGCAGAAACATCGCAAGGACGTGAGCAACTTTGATAAACAATTCACCTCGGAGAAGACGGATTTAACGCCCACGGACAAGTTGTTTATGATGAACCTGGATCAAACGGAGTTTATGGGTTTCTCGTTTCTCAATCCAGAATTCGTGCAACACGTTTAAGTCGATTTAGAATATTTAAGTCATTGGCTAGTTTTAATCTCTCTCTCTCTCTCTCTCTCTCTCTCTCTCTCTCTCTCTCGTCTTCTCTTTTCCTCACCCACATCTCCTTCGACCTTCATCTTTCGACTCTCTTTGTTACTCAGGGCTTTCACCTTCGTCATCTCTCCTCTCTTTTCCCTCACTGTGAGGTTGGCCAAAGCAACCCGAAACTTTCCATCCCTTTCGCGTACACCTGAAGTACACAAAGATCGGGATGTTCGCTGTCGCGTCGTTACGCATCGCGGGAAAATGACAGGACACAGGCGTCACAGGATGATGGGGGATTCGTCGAATCCAGTGATCTGAGATCGTGAGAACGAAACGGCAAAAATAAACTACAATCATTCGCTGAGGAAACATCGTGCTTCCTCGTGGCACTTTTACCAAGAATAATCGAGAATATTTTTCCTAATTACGCAGCTATTGTCCTTCTCCCCCTCCCCCCCCCACGATATGCGTTATCGTTATACGTTTACTTCAGTATGTCCTATCGTTGCCTTCCAAAATACATATACACGACAAACAAACGTTTACACACACACACACACACACACACACACACACACACACACACACACACACACACGTATATATGAACGACACGTATCGAACAGATACGAATTAAATTATATTCTTATCGTCACTATCACGATTATTGTTACTATATAGGTAATAATCTTATATACGAATAATGCGAAAATTGTTACTCGTTACACGTATTGAATTTCCACCCGCGTTTCCGTTTTCCACGTTTCTCACCTTTTTTCGTGTCTTTGTCGATCTTTACCGAAGTAGTCGAAGTACGTATACACACCTATATAGTGTACTCGAACGTCCTCATGCACCGGTTTTATCATGGATTGAAATTTACTAGCAGATATATATATGATATATATATATATATATATATATATATATATATATATATATACACGATAATTATTCGATTTATATTCTCGTTTTTTCTGCACTCGTTTACACGAACACTTGTACAGAGGTGCATGTATGCATTTATATATATATACATGTACGCGTGCACCGGAAGTAAAAATTCTACGATACAATTGTACTTGTTTCCTACTATTGATTATCAAGATTGTGAAAGCACGTCTTCTTATTCGAGAATTCTATATTATATCTACTCGGCTGGCAGGAACGTGCTCGACGATCGGTATATATATATATCGGTAAGAAGACTAACCGATCTGTTAAACTAATTTCATACGACGGACGCGAGGGTGTGCCGTGCGGTCGATTGCTATTGTTGCGCTTACTTACTCACGTGCACGGTCACGTGCTGTGCTGTGAAAGATCGACGACGCGTTTACCGGTCGCAAAGAGTTGTACAAGACACTCGTATTGTTTGGTAATTTACTTGATCGAATGAACTCTCTGCGCGTTCGAAGGGACGATCTCTCGGTCTCGAGAGAACGCAGAATTCGGCATATGGCAACTGCTGCTCGATGCACACAGCTCGTCTCCTCAGCTTCCTTTCGTTTGTCGATTTCGAAGTGGAAAAAAGGCTCGTTCGAAATCCGAAGGAAGGGCAACGCTTCGGTATATTCCCTGGTGAAAAAAAAAAACTCTTCTCGTGCCTGAAATCCTCGCTCCAGTGATATAAGCCTTTTCTATCGAGCTTGTTTATCGAGGCTCGCGTTCGATCGAGGACGAGAACGATGCGAGGCGAGTGAAAGAGAAATCATTTGGAAAAAATCGTCTGCGAAATTTCTCCGTTCTCCTCCTCGATTCCCTCTTTCTCGGTCGGCTGGCACGCCGACACTCGATCGTAGGATTAATCATTACTTGTCGATTAACTGCGCGTAATTGTTGTAGCTAGATGCGTATATGCGTACGTGCGTATGCCCGTGCATATTCATGTACGTACGTACGTACACATACGTACACACACACACATGTACACGAATACACGTACATGCGTGCGCCCAAAACACACACACACACACACACACACACACACACACACACACACACACGTACAGTTGACTGACTCGTTAACTCACAAAGGGCATGCCCCCTTTTTTTCTACACGTGTTTCGCGTACACGACTCGTCGAGTGACGGTGTGTGTGATCGTTCGAACGACGGAACGTCCGGATGAAACATATGTCATTGACACCGCGAAACACCACGAATTAACGAGATACCAGATTTGTTGTATGGCATCCTTGGACAACGACGCTCACCCGTCGAGAACGATGTATCTCACCAAGAACTCGTATCTTTTCCTTTCTCACCTCGACTCTCGACGAGCGTCGTAATCCTCCGGACGAGGCAAAGGGTTTTACGCGAATCTTCCATTTATCGTCCTCGCGTTTTTGACATCCGGCCCGGACGATCGTGGACCGAAGGATTACGACACGTGGTATCTCGTACTCGAGCGTTTGGGGATCTTTCGGGGAAGAGAAAATTCAATGTTGCGAAAGAAAAGAAGAAGAGCATGGATCGCGAGTTTATTGCTGTTGATCGTTGATGGAAAACCGAGACAGTCCACGCCGAGTGTCCAACAACGAAGAGATACGGGTTCGCGAGTTTCGAAAAAACAAAAAGAAAAAAAAAAAAAGAGAAAAGTCGAGCATAACAGTTAACGTGTCTGATTAAGCGTGTTCCAATAAGTAAGTAATTATTCCGTAACGTAGTTTCTCGCCCCCTTGAGTTTCAGCGGGCGACTCAATCTTGTTCTTCTATCGGCGAGTCGAGCGGATATTTACGTAATCTCGTCCACGTTCCAGCTTGATCGTTTCGATCGAATCAGCTGCGCGTTGACCTGCCTTCAGCGGCATCCAGATTCGCCCAGATCTCTTCGATGCTTTACTACAAACATAGTAGTAGCTTCCAATAAACGATAATTTCGATAATTAACCAAGAGAATCTTTTCAGACGCGATTTCGCCACCTTTCGCCATTTTTTCGTTCCGCCGGAAAGATATCCGCGCGCGAAATTGCAAATTGCCTCCGAATTCGTTTTCACGGGATATTCTTTTGCTCCCCGTTCCGCCGTGAATCGAATTAGAATCTCGTCGAGAGGTTCTGATAAATTGTTTCACGCACGAGACTGCGTAATCTCCGCTCGGGATCTATTTTTGTACAAAAAAAAAAAAAAAAGAAAAAAAAAAGAAAAAAAAGGGAATGAAATTCGACGAGAAATCGGCCGTACGAAACATCGATGGCGATTCTTCCTTCTCTTGCTCGTCGTCGAGAGGGAGGCTTTTACAGATACATTCATTCTTCTCTCCCGTGGCGACGATTTCGAACTTTCGCAACGCTGTTTTAGCCTCTGTGCGATCGAAACTAACGGAGGAACGAGGAATCTCGGGCGATCGAGCGTCCTCGAAATCGGTACGACGCGACGCGACGCGACGCAAGTATCTGGCAAAGTGCTTACGTTTCTCGTCGTTTTCGTCAAGAGACTGCGTCTTACTTGCGTAAGTTAAGCTTAAGTGAGCTTCGCTCGACGCTGGCGTTCCAGCGAAGCGACGCGGTGCATTATTTATTATTCAGAGTCGTTGTGCCGATTTGTCTCTTTTGTTCTTCTCTATCCTCTTTCGTTTTTTCTTAAAAAAAAGAAAGAAAAAAAGAAAAGAAAAAAAAAGGAGAAAAAGGAAAAAAAAGGACAAAAAAATGATCTCTTTCTATCGATTTTTCTTTGTCTCTTGTTTAGGGGTGGTTTACTTTTTCCTCCTCGATTCTGCTTCTGCCATCTTCTCCCCGTAAGTACCTCTTTTATCCCAGACTTAGCACTCTGTCCGTTCTTAATGAACTCACACGTGTTTAAAAAGTAAAGGCTAGAGAACAGGGGCATCGTTTATGCAGTCTTCAGCACGACGAACAGACGCTCGAAGACACGTTTGTCCGTCTTGGCTTGCGAACGCGAATCTCACGTAAGATCGAAAACGACAAACGAGAGTCGAAACATATAGCGATTCCGTATCGATACCGTAGCGAGGAAATTTCGTTCGCACGGTAGTCGTCGCGATTGCAAACTTGTCTGTTCGTCTCGCGACAGAATCAACAGCACTGACAACCAATGAAAAGAAGATAAGAAGAAGACGATCGGGAAGATGCTCGAAGTTTAGCGAATGTAATCCACGTAGTTCCGATCACTCTCCAAAGTTGTAATTCCGTTATTTTGCTCTCGATTACACGTCGTATAACACTACATACACACAGACACACACTCACATAGACACTTTCGCTCGTGCACACACAAACACACAAACACACAAACACACACACACACACACACACATACATATTTTTAAAATGTTTTGTGCATTTATAATGTCGTAATAAAAGTTTCGAATCGTGTCATGAGAAAGATTATTCGTAAACGAGTCGACACTGGTGAGCGGCGCGAAGCATCTCGCGTTTGAATTCGCCGCGCAGCTGGCTAATGGCGGCTGCCGCGGCAGCGCGCTCTGTCGGTAGTAGTTACCGACCGCGAGAAGACGCCACTTGCACCGTCGCAACGTCGTCGAGAGTCGAGAATCGTTTGAACGTTCGAACGATTCGCTGATCGACTGGTCGAAATCATTGTCGTCGTCGTCGTTGACATCTCGCTCGACGTTGCGATCGTTCGATCTTTCCCTCAAATCGAACTCCCCCCCCCCCCCCCAAGATCGACCATGTTTTCGAGATCTGGCCACGTGAGAGTCGCGTCAAACAAAATCGTCAAAAGTTTCAACGACGATTCGTCGTTTGTAGATCGAACGCGTGTGTATCGGTTGTGCCGGTTGTGTGTGAAATCGCGGTTTGAAAACGCGCGATACGATACGACACGACACGACACGATCGTGGAATGTGAGAATCGGACGAATCGCAGCGGAGGCTCGCGCAGCGCGGCAATTCCAAAAAAAGTTTGCTCGCTCGAAACGAGTTCCGATCGAAAAACATGGTGGTGTTGCGTGTTGTATCGCACGAGAACTATTTCGACTGCGGCCGACAGGAATCGGTGGAGGAATCCATCTCGATACAGGGGTAAGTTTTGCTTCCTTTATTCTCACACACACGCACACATACTTGAGTGAATACCAGATAATTTACGAATATATAATTCATTTATTTCGTTGATACTTGATGCGTGCCAGAATATCTCTACGCTATAGTCGATATAAATTGGCTAAGGCTTTGGACTATCTCCCGTATATTTGCGACTCGTCGTCGCGAGACGACGTTGATCGTTGAACGTCCGTGTGGTTGAAACGTACGCGTACGCACGTGTTTACATTCACAAACTATGTACAACTTTTACGCGTAAACATAACGAGACGAAAAGGAAAGGAAAGAAGAGGAGGTGGAGGAGGGGGGGAGAGAGGAAAGGAAGAAACGTGGAGGAACAACAGAGGAAAGACAAGACACGACAGACTCGCTACTCGCGCGCGAGCCCACTCCTGGGTGTTTATGTATGTATATATGTATGTACGTATGTATGTATGTACGTATGTATGTATGTACGTATGTATGTACAGTTGGCGACGTCGAGATCGTTGAGATCGAGCGATCTAGCGATGAGAACGCGACCGTTTTTTGCGAGTATATACACGAGTATATATATATATATTTTTTTTTTTTTTTGAGATGAAAAGAGAAGAATCGTCTACGACGACGAAGCAAAAGAAAAAAATGAGTGAGAGAGAGGGGGGAGCGTAATGTCGGCTTAAACCTACGAGTATAGTTCCATCGTGGATCCGTGGAATGGCGGGGGACGTAGACGGTATATGCCGCGAGCCTGCTCACCGGCCGAAATACTGCACAATGCTGCGGAGTGCGTGTCCGAGCTCGAGGAAAGAGTTTCCAAAGGCGATCCAAGGGAGCGGTGAGAAGGTCGAGGGGAGAAGAGGAAAAAGAGAAGAGAAAAGAGGGAGGCGTGTGCGCGAATCTGAATAGATTGGCCGCGGTCGACAAACGCGGTGACTAGCTGAGAATTTTCGCGGAACGATCGCTCGCTGGATGAAGAGAGACCTCTTTCTCTTTCTCTTTCTCTTTTTCTCCAGAATCGAAAGCTCGAATTGTTCTCGATGCTCGAGAGAAAGGAGCATTGGAATGAGGAGGTGGAGGAGGTGGAGGAGGCAACGGATCAAGGAAAACGTGGAACGAAAGACGGGCCAGCAGGTGCGGAGAACTGGTCCCAACCGGTTCGACATCTGGTGGATTTTCGCCAGTGCGGCAACTGAATGCCCAGCCTCTTGCACTCGTGCGCGTACGCGGTGAACGACTCGCAGTAGCAGTTCTCGGTCGGGCACTCGCACATATCCTGCAGGCAGGCCTTGTAGTACATGGTCGGGTTCACCTTCTTGTGGCAAGCGTCGAAGATTTGCGATCTCAGCCTGTTGCACAACCTGCGCGACACACACCGTTCACCGCGTTATATCACGTGAGCTCCAACTACTGTCACATGACGACGACGACTGTGACTGGCTAGAGAGAGAGAGAGAGAGAGAGAAAGAGAGAGAGAGAGAGAGAGAGAACCTGTGATCCTTTCGTCCTCGGCAACGCTTGGCTCGATCGAAATTCGCCGTTGGCTTCGGCCTGACGCAGCTCCTCTTGGCTCCGACCAGCCACGATTGGCCAAACGGTTGAGGATCCAACAACAGTTTGCCCCTTCGATTGGTAAAGTCGTCCTTCGGCAGCGAGTTGAAGTTGCCGCACAGACCGCACAACCGTCCCCTGTACGAAGTCGGCGCCGACACCTCGAGGAAACTGATCCCGTCCCAGAGGACCTTGATTCCGATCTGCGTGCTCACCACTATGCTGTCGGCCGTGCGATTCACGTCGAGCCGGTTCGCCACGCGATACGGTATATCCACCTTCTTCCCGTTCACCTTCACTCGCATCTTTTGACCGAGATTCACCTTCAAGTCGCCCACCTACGAGCACCGAGCGCGCGCCATCGTGGCACGTGATTTGCACGCCTTTTTCTGGTTCTCTGATCGCTGGTCGCTGGTTCTCCGGTCTCTCTGCAGAGAGATTCGAGAGAGACATTGCGTCGAGCTTACCTTGATCGCGATCGTTTTCGTCCAAGCGGAGAATCTCGTCGATCTGGCGTCGTTGGTCACTCGAACGCTGAACGTGTGCCCGGAACAGTCGCTGGCCAGCTGGTACTTGCAAGCTCCCTTGAAGCTGAAAAACTTGCCGTCGAACGTGCGATAGTGCGGGTCACCGAACACCGTGCACACTCCGTCACCTGTGTGAGACAATAACAACAACAACAACAACAACGGACAACACGACATCGGAAAGAAGAGGAAAGAAGAACGCTTACTTTCGACGCAACGAGGACAGCACTGCCCCTCCGGATGCTCCAGTCTCGAGTTTGGAGGACAGGGTAAATTCAACGGCGGACACATGGGCATGGCGCACCGTACCTTGCCTTGCATGCAGGCGCATGCCTTGCACGAGTCAAGCTTCCAACTTTCGCCATCCTGCCTAGGACAAAACAGTACCTTTAATAATAAACGTTCGAACGACGACGACGACGACCGATGGATCGGATCGCGGAGAGGAGGAAATACTCGCCCCGTAAGTTTTGCCGGCGTAGGTGCACGACGGTCGAACCTCCTCGACCTCGGGGCACTGGGGGCAACAACGACCTGGCAGCGCGATCTGATGCTCGGCCGGGCAGTCGTGCACCGGGCAAGTCTCTCGAACGCACGAGACGGTGGAATTGGAGCAGCTGCACCGCGTGCACTGGTCCAGGTAGAACTGCATCCCGGAGTTGTAGACGCCGGTTCCGAGCATGCAGGCGCCCTTCGGCGGCGACAAGTATCTTCGGCTGCCTGTATATTCGGCAAGACGAGAGCAAACTAGCAACGACTATCTATATCTATGATAACAATTGTTCACAATTTCCTTCGTGTGTGTGTGTGTGTGTATGTTTTCTGCAACCGTACCCTTGCAACGTGGACAACACTCGCCAGAGTCATGGACGATTTTCGAGCCAGGGCAGTGCAACACCGGGCAAGCCTGCTTCGCGCAGGTCAGTCGACCGGCGGCGTTGCATCTGCAAGTGACGCAGGGGTCCTCCGTGGTGGTCACCGACCTGTCCGCCGTCACCAGCTGCCCGTTCACGTGACAGCCTGCGAACAACAACGTCGATCGACCGATCGCCCATCTCTGACAATCACTCGCCACGCATGACTTACCGGCGCACATTGGACAACACTGGCCAGCTGCGGCCGGGATTGGGTTCGAACACGGCGTGTAACAGTGCAGTCGAGACTCGGTGATCACTCCGGCCTTGCAACTGAAGATCCTGCACGGGTCGTTCTCCTCGGTCCACTCGGTCTCCGATCCATGGTGGACTCCGTTTTGCACGCAACCTTTCGCGATTCGGTCGACAGAGCAAGGTTAATCTTGTAATCGTCTCTCGACGACGGGTCAAAGCCGAGAAGATCGCAGCAGCGTCGCGAGATCATCGGACAATTTTGTAAAAATCGCGAGGAAAATGCAACACTGCTCGGATGAAATATTAGTGGAAACTGTAAGTTGCAACATTCTGTGTCTAAACTGCCTTTTAAACCACTTTCGTTACGGATATATACGGCATCTATTATTCACGTGTTAAAACAACGACAGTGGAACATTTGTATGGTAAGAAATTCTTAATCTGTCGCAATTCGGAAAAATTAATCTCTTGGGATTAAGTTTAAAGTTAGGTTTTTGGCTTGTTTGAAAAAAAAAGGAAAAAAAGAGAAAACCATTCTGGGCTCTTTGTCGAAACGCGTTTACCATAGGAAATTCGAAAAAAGCTTCTGTTTCAAAGCGGATTTTAACGGAGTCGGAAAACGACTCGATCCACACTTTTTTGGCGTCGAGTGTTGTTGGTGTGCTCCGGCAAAGTGGACTATCGTAGCGAAAGAGTTAAGAGATAAAACCCATTAAAATTACTATAGCGCACTTTGTACTGTTTATATAAGAAATACCAATAAAAGCAATATTCAGTTGCTGCAATCTGAAAGTTTTGATACGCGTGTACTAAATTTGTTTCGTCGGTCACCAGTGACCGACACAGCCTAAACGGAAAGATTAGCTGTCGGTCACCGGTGACCGACACGACATGTTGATGCATTGGCGAAATCACCGATCGGCCCACAGAGAGCAGGAACGAGGTTAATTTCTTTTTTTCGACAAAGAGCAAGGGACGAAGAGTGGAAAAAGTAGAAAAAGAAGAAGAAGAAGACGATAAGAGGATGCCTCGGCCTCGGCCGATGACGATTCCTCTCAAGTTCCCCCGAGTTTATCGTCGTATCGACAAACAGAAGCGGCTTTGTGCCCTGCGAACAATGCTCTGCCCCGGACGTTCCACTCTCTCTCTCTCTCTCTCTCTCTCTCTTTTACCATAAACGCTGCGATATATCTCTCGGTGAGCCAGAAAACGGTCGAGCGAAATTAGATCGGAGCCGATTGTTTCTCTCTCGCGTACCTTTGCACCTGTGGCAACACTCGTCCTCCCGCGGCTCCAGCAACGTGTAGCAACCCTCGATGCTGGGGCACTGCTGCTTTCTGCACTCGACGAAACCATTCTGCGAAACGAAAGAAGAACAGGAAAACAGCGTGTCGCGTATCGATCGGTTGGCGCGAGACTGGATCTATCTCGTCAATTTACTTCTCTCTCGTCGGCGCACGTTATCGCGCGCGGCCTATAATTAAACCTTTGGGATTTATCGGATTACGTAAAGCAATTGACGCTTCGCGCGGGTCACGGAGAGGACGCGAGAGGAGGTCGCGACTCTCGAAAATAATAAAGATTATCACCGCGGTGCCGAGGGCAAACCGTTCGTCAGCGAGACTGAAACTGAACGATCCGGAGTTTTCCCGACGAACTGCACGGACAAACTCAAACTCGGTTCGAATTCGAGCAGACCGTGGCTATAGCGTTCGTGGCTCGATTCGTTCGTTTCGTACTATGAGATTCTTAACATACTACTGTAAGATTCTTTTCGATCTAACGACGATTATACTGTTGTAACGTAATGGTCCGACGTAACTATACAGGATGGTCCATTCAAGCGAGGCCACCTAAACATTATTTATTTAACGACGATTATACTGTTGTAAAAATTATCGATGTAATTTAATGGTCGATAACTATACAGGATGGTCCATAAATATCTTTTTGAATTGCGATGGTGCAAAAAAAATATTTTTTGTTCGATGTGAACGGTCCATCCAAAAGGCTAATAACTCGTAAGATCACTTTTTCCCAGGGACTTTTCAAGGTCACCGATGCTAAGAAAAGTAGTTTTCCTTTTTTTTTTTTTCTTGCGTCGTGTAACTGGCGAAGAAAATACCTTCGCCTTGGAAAAAAATATTCCATTCATATTACGCGAAAAAACATTTTTTACATCGTCGTAATTCGAAAAGATAATCAGGCCTCGACTACGACGACTAGAGTTTCCATTGTACGTCGATAATTATTACACCAGTGCTGTTCTTTTTAATCTACTGCGTCAAGATTGCATCAACGAACGCGTGTGCGTACTGAAAAAAAAAAAGGAAAAAAATCAAAGGGACATTGCTACAGTGAATGGTAAATTGAAGAAATGTGACGTTAAATTCTCGAACATTAGAGAAATGTGAGATGTCGGCAAGAACTCGAGAAATAATACGCAAAGCAGCGTATGGGGGAGCAGTTGATAAAAACGATATCGAATCTACCAGGGAAACTATCAAGTGGTACAAGAAACCTTTTCCTTTCCTTCAGAGAACGAACGTACGAGTTTGGAATTTATACCGTGAATTCTGTAAATTCGAAACGAAGAAAGACATTTCGTTCGTCGACGAGACGAAATTTTACAAAAGTATCGCAGAGATAATTTTGTTGTCAAATTATAAGCCTTTGGACTGGAAAAATGCTAGGCATTCCCCTTCGATCTGTAGTATTGATTCCGAAACTGACAGACAACGAAAAAATCACTGTCACGTAGATTTCACGCAGGTCTGAAAGCCCCGGCTTTGAAATATTTCGTACAAGATCGTATTGCCGAACAATTTTACATAACGTTGTTACCATAAAACGCGTTAAAAGTACGATTTCTCCCGATTGATCGCGGGAAAAATTTTAATTTCTACGCGTATTGTTCCTTCGTTTCGAAGTGGCGTTTCGCATAGTAATCGTCTCGTTCGGGATGAAATTGTCCGTTCAACGGAGGCACGATGGCCAAAGATGACGCCGTGTGTCGAAAGGGTTGACTTTAAAGTAAAAATAATCGCGCCTGCAATACGCGTAGAAGTGCGCGCACAGCAGCGAAAAGGTATAAACAACGCCACGGTATATTTAGACGTATTTTTGCGTATTTTGCGATACGTTTAGATAACAGCGCGGATACGAATTCCACGATAGAGAGAGACGGAGACGAATCTCCTTCTGCTGCTCCTCCGTTTACCTTGCACAAGCAGTTGAAGCATCTGGTGTTGGGGATCTTGTCCACGGTGAAATCTTCTCCCTCGATGTCGCAGGTTTCCCGGCTGCCTGCAAGCAGAAGAGGCCGCGATCGGCGCGACCGTTCGATATCGATTACCGGTTCGGTGTCGACGATGATAATCGGTTCTGCAACGTCGCGCAACTCTTCTTCCGTCGTTAGTTACGTGAGACACGCGACTCGGCTATCGATATATATATATATCGATATATATATATATATATATATATATATATATCGACGTGTCCAGTGAGATCGATCGTGCGCGCATCGAACCTCGCGTGTATTCGACGAGATGAGGTCGAGAAGAGGTTTTCCCCTGCCGCAACGCGCCGCGTTAGGTCAGAAAAACCATCGTCGCGCACCTATTCCTGCACACTTTGATCCCTTGAGCGTTTGTTGCTTCTATTTTGAGAGTGTGTGCACTATTGGTGTGCTTAATTGTTTCTACCCGACGACGAGTATACTCGACGAAAACGCGCTTGCCGTAAGATCCGAGTTTCTTTGAGAAAATTTTTAATTTTACTTTTTATTTATTACAGAACTTGACATTTTATTTCTTTTTTTTTTTTGAAAATTATTCCACGAAAAGAGAGACCGCTGACGAATTCAAAATGTAGAGAAAAGAACTTGAATTTTCGTCGATTCGTAGAAAGAAGCGAGAGGTCGAATATTTCGGAAAAAAATCAAAACCATTAGAGGTAAATTTAATTTTGTTTTCAGAACAGTTCCCGTCACTTTCAAGTTTGCTTCGTCGCCTTGAAATATTCTAAAACGTGCAGATATTACAACTTTCTTTACCTAAATTTTACAATGTAAATAGCAAGAGCGAATTTTTTCTCTACATGACACGAGTATACTCGACTACATCAACTAGAGCTTGAGGGGTTAAACAACCCCTTCGTTTAACCCGTTGTCTTCTTCCTCTTCCTTTTCAATCCTGTCTCGCCACCCGCGCGTTTCTCAAGTTTCGTCGCATCGAACATCAAACGGGGGGAGGCGGGAGGGGGGAGGGTCTAAATCTTTCTTCCCTTGCCCCTTTCCCTCTCACGTGTTTTAATTTTTCTTTTAATTTTTCTCTCTTTTTTTTTTTAAGTTTTCAAGTGCGCGCAGGAATGCGTGCGAGAAAAGAACGCGGCGGCGTTGGCGTTCGCACCGTGTCCGTTTCCTTCGCCTTTTCTTTTTCTCCCCTTGCCCCCTCTGCTCCAGTCTGCCCTCCCCTTCTCGATCCGCTTCTCGTTTCCTTTCCCCTAGTTTCCTTTGTTCTCGCGAGCGCGCGCGCTAGTTCCGTTTCGCGAGAACGCGACGACGAAACCGAGGATTTGTCAAATGCGAGGAAAAAATGCGATTGAAACGAACGAATTGGAGAAAAAGTCCAATCGAGAGAGAAATAGGCCTCCCTCCCGCCGTTGTCGGTTGGATCGCGATTACGCAACTCGATTCTCGTCTCGTTTCGTTTCGTCTCGGGCAATCGATGGAATATCTCTCGTCCCGCCACGAGAGCTCGAATCGACGCGTGTCGCATCCCTGCGATGTGTTGCCTGTTGCTCACCTGACTGAAACTCTGCTCGAGAGAACTCTCGTTCAGAGAACAAGTTGCTTCGTAAACGTCGAACGGGATCTATCGTCGGGAGCGAATCGGCGAAACAACTCACCTATTATGCTCTCGGAGGCGGCGCAACGACCGACCGACGAAACGAACGAAGCCAGGCTCAGAACTAGGATCAACAACCGTCTTCTCGTCCTCCTCATGTTCGGCGCTCGAGGTCGTCCCGTTCGCTCACGACGGTTTACTAAAAGAGAAAAAGAAAAGAGAAAAAGAAAAGAAGAGAAGAGAAGAGGAGAGAAGAGGAGAAAAAGCAAGAGAAAATCGCTTTCTCTCTGCCCTCGGATCCTTCTCGGATATCGCGGATATCTCGAGAGATCACGAGCGCGAAATTCGACGAACGGCGGGAAAAAGCGCGTCGGAGTGGCGCGCGAATTCGGATCAAGGCTGTGGACAGCGGCGTGCGTGCCCCGCGTCGCCATTCTCGTCTCGTCTCGACTCGCCTCGCCTCGCCTCGCCTTCGCCTTCGCCTTCGCCTTCGCCGACAAACGGAAGACAAGAGAAGAAGAAGAAGAAGAAGAACAGGAAGAAGAAGACGAAAGAAACGATCGATCGAGAGCGTTGCGGTGGTTGAGAACCAGCTGGCGCGGACAAGAGAACGCGCTCGCGAAAGAACAACGTCTATCCAACGCTACAACGTGATTGTTGTCGTAACCTTCCGGCCATCGGCGTCGGTATATTTGCGCTAGAGCTTCGTATATTTTCACGAGTCGACGGTGTGCGCTCACGCTGCCTACGGAATCTTTCTTCGGAAATCCATAACAGCCGGTTTGTAGATGATTCCGAGAAGTTGCGCGCGCGGCGGCGGCGGCGGCGGCGACTCCTCTGTCCTTGCGAGAGTCCGAGCGAGAAACCGATTTCTCGCGAAACGATCGCTCCTCCGCGTGGTCTCGCCATGCATCGCGATCCACGATGCACGCTGCACGCTGCACGCTGCACGCTCCTCCGGTGCCGGCGCGACCGAGATTCGCCACTGGAATTCCCCCCACGGAGCGAGGAAGAAACCTCCGACGCGCTCCGTGGAAAGTCGAGCGAAATTTTCCGTTCCTCCTCCTCCTCCTTCTCTCTCTCTCTCTCTTTCGCGCGCGCGCGCGTTTCATCCTCTCGGACCTTGGTAAAGTCTAAAAAAGAAACGCGAGGAAACGGCGAAGCTCTCGAGAAGCTCGATCGACGGCGGTGGCGCGAAAAATTACTTCGATCACCACGCCGCGGATTCGTTACGTAAACGCGGTCGTTCTCTCGATTCGGGGCGAACGTTCCGTCGACGTTTCCTCTCTCGGTCGTAAACGCTCGCGCGCGAGCGAGAGAAACGAGAGGAAATGGGAAATAGAAAACAGACGGATGAAAAAAAGAAGAGAGACGAGACGTGTGTGTGTGACAAACACGCGATTCCGGCACGGGAGAAAACACAGCGGAGTCGGGAGCTTGGAACGAGGTACGTGTGTGTGTGTGTGTGTATGCGTGACTCTCTCTCTCTCTCTCTCTCTCTCTCTCTCTCTCTCTAGAGAAGAAATACGCGGCTAAGTGGCACGAGCTGTCGCGTGCAACGACGACAACGACGACGACTACGACAACAACAAGGGGAAACAGGTGCGTGTGGAACGAGAAGGGCTAGCTGGCGCACGCGTTCGTCGCGTCGGTATGCGAGAGCGCGCCAGCTAGCACGCATGCCTCTACCTACCTAGGTAACTAGTAGCTTTTCGCTCTCGTTGTTTCGCCGTTTCGTTCGCTCGCAAGCAGGGTAAATCGACGCAGCGATTAGGTCGACGGTTGACGTTTGTTACGATGCCGTAGAAGCCCGCGACGCAGCACGGAAGAGAAGAAAGAGGGAAACGAGAAGACGGGGAACGACGACGACGATGACGACGACGAAGACGAAGACGAAGACAAAGACGAGAGAAAAGGAGATGGGTAGAGGAGAAGAGATAGACGAAAGGAGGGGAAGTAGCGTAGCCGGCCGCGAGTGTCGGACACTCACGATCACGATCAGCGGGACAAAGCGGACCGCCTCACTGGCGACATCTGGCATCGCGTACTCATTGTCAGCTGTCAAATGGCTACGCGCACCACACTCTTCTATGCCTTTGCGCAGCACAGTTAGTCAATCAATCAGTCAGTCAGTCAGTCAGTCAGTCAGTCAGTCAGTCAGTCAGTCGGAGAGTAACCTTCTTCTCTCCCTCTCTCTCTCGTTCTCAGTTTGATCGATCGAGCGTGAATTTTGTCGCGCGTCGCCGCTCGCGAGCTCTTGGTTCGATCGATCGATCGATACTCGAGAATCGATTCGGTTTGAACGTCGCGGGCCTGCCAAGCCAAACACACGCATGCACGCACGCACGCACACACAGGTGCCTCGTCAGGTTGTGAAACTCCCTCCCTGAGTTGAGTGGAGTGGAGTGGAGTGGAGTGGAGTGGAGGGGAAGGAAGGATGATCTCGAGAAACGGGCAAAGAACGCGCAAAGTAATCAGATGGAAATCAGACTTACCGAAGTCAGCAACGACGAGCGCGACCACGACCACGACCACGACGACCACTCGATCGGGGGCTATCGTCACGCAGCCGTGACACTCGGCGCCGACGCGTCGACGAGGCTACTGTCCGTTGGCCGCGATAAATCGAGACTTGGTTCATTTGACGAGCGGGAAAGCTCGAGGACTTGTATCAAACTTGACGCTCTCTCCTCGTTTACTCCTTCTTCTTCTCCTCCTCTCCGCTTTCTCTCTCTCTCTCTCTCTCTCTCTCTCTCGTTCTTTCGTCTCGAATTTAAATCACGATATAGCAGCACAACAGTAACAACAACAGAAACAAAAACACTACTCTGTGTCGAAACACCGTGTGTAGAAAATCACGCGCGCGAAACGAAAAACGAAGAAACGATACGGTGACCACTACTCCGTTGGAAGAATAGAATCGCTCGCGCTGCGTTCGCGAGGCGAACCTCGGCCACCAACTACCGACGATTCCGCGTCAGCTGCTCGCCGCAGCTGCACTAAAGTTCCGTTCGACGAGTTCCACCACCGTGTGGATCGTTCGAGTGTGTAACGAGCTGTTGCCCGTAGCTGCGTGTTGGACTAGCCAGCCAAAGCGAGCGGTGTACAGCGGGGAAAGGCGACTGGAAATGGCCGGTGGAGTGGTGGGCTACGTCGGAGATGGTCGTCGGGACAGTGGCGGAGGTGACGGTGGTGGTGGTGGCGGCGGCGGTGGTGGTGGTGACGATGACGGTGGCGGTGGCGGCAACGCGGGAAGCTGAAGGAGCAAGAGCTTGAGAATCAGACGAAGGAAAAGGAGAAAGAGGAGGAGGCAGTTGCCTCTGATAGAGAGTGGGTATACGCTCGGAGAACCGGTGAAGAGAACGTCGGAGGAGAAACTACGCTTCGACAAAGAGAAGGAGAACGTTCCAACTTGGTCTCTCTCTCTCTCTCTCTCTATCTCTCTCTCTCTCTCTCTATCCTTCTTTCTTTCTCTAAAACTCGCGCGTTATTAGCGCATACACAAACACTAGCACTCGATTCGATTCGATCCCGATAGAGGTAGTTTTAGAATTTTCGTAAACCCGGCGGGACGAGACGCGACGAACCGATTTCCGTCGACTCGGGACAACGACTACTACTACCGATCTCGAGCAGCCGTTGTTCGACGTAGCCAGAGGCAGCCGGCGCGGCGGTAGCCGCGGTCGCGACTGGCCATGCACCAGCGATAAGATAGACGGCGAATCGGAGCGGCGCGGCGATGGCAGCGTCCGAGAAAAGGTAGAAGGAAGATGGATCGACCAAATGAGACGAGACGAGACGAGACGAGACGAGCGAAGAGACGAAAAAGGGAAAAAAGTTTGATCGCGTCGCGGAGGATCCCGTAACGAAACGTTTCGTTTCATCTTGCTACGATGCCCTACGATGGTGAAAGAGGAAGAGGAAGAGGAAGAGGAAGAGGAGAGAAGAGAGGCTATCACGCGCGTTCCTATTATGATCGGAATGCTGGAAAATGCCGATTCCACTCGCCGCCACTCGCTTGATACTCGGACTCGCAAGATCGGCGATCCGTGTTCTCAGCTGATTGCCGATTAGTATTCTCCTCGGGACCGGCGACCCTCGAAAGACGCGCGCGCGCGCGCTCACCTCTCGAAATACGGCCGTTCTATCGACCGCGTTGTTCCAATTCGATAAATCCTATCGGCTTGCCCGTTCGACGATACGCGCGCGTTTTCTTACAGCCGATATACATACACACACACACACACACACACACATATATACCAATTTCATACCAATTCCATAAACTTCTCGTCGAGTCGATCAGCTTGCGAGCGTCAACCTCGATGCCGTTAACGAGCCACAGTCGAGTTTACGATCGATTCCAACTGACCGTGAGACGACGAAACATCCTATTGTACGTATGTACGTACCCAAGATGTTTATCGAGGATGGTACTCTTTCTTTCTTGCTGTCCTTGCCACACACACACACACACACACACACAGACATACACTCATTTCCCCTTATTCTCTCTCATACGTACTCTCACTCTCCGTGCTTTTGCGGACCTCGAGCGCATCTCGACGACGCGAGGTATTCCGCGAGCGGACATTCTCGTAACCGAGAGTACACCTATCTTGTTAGCTTTCGTTCGTGGAAGCATTTGCAACGAGTCACGCTGAAACGAAAGATTATGTGTAACCCGGTGGCTCGCCACGACTCTTTTTTACCGCGACACATCCTTCCGTCATCGGGACGCTGAATATCGCGATCGGCTATCGTGCCGCATTCGTTTCGTTGCGTCAGACGGAAAGCGGAAAAATGAAAAAAGAAAGAAGAAAAGTAAGCGCGAGACGAACCGTGCCCAGGGACGAAAGATAAATATAAATGTAAATAACAATTAAATATAACGTACATATGACTGAAATTTAGCAGCTGAATCTATCGAAGCTTTATCGAAACGATAATATAATCATATTAACCTTCTATTGCATTCCGTTCCCAGTTGGGTACTTAAATTTCAAACGTTCTATAGTAACAGTCATAAAAATGCAATAATTAACATTTTCTAGTAAAATTTTATTATTTATTTCACGACCACGCTCATTTTCAAGTAGACTAACAGCCCATATACGTATCAACTCGTCATAAAAATTCATGCAATAGAGGGTTAAAATAAACAAATATATATATATAAATTTAATAGACAAATTTATCGCTCGCTTTTGCTTTCTTTCGCGTAACGAGCGCAAGGTCGCGCGAAAACCTCGCGCCAGCGAGTTTCTTACAGCGTGCAGAAAGATCCATCCGAGTTCTTGAAAAGTACCGTTGAAAAGTATCCTCTCTTCCTCGTACGAGATCCTTTGTGTCGAATGTTCGACTAGACCAGTGGGGAAGGGGCACCGGGTCGATCGCCGTTATCCGAAAACGAGTCGCCGTATCGCGACTCGTATCCTGCCGCCGGAGGTATCGTATCCTGCTGCTCGATCGCGTCCACTCTGCAGAGACTAGGATCGCGCGTATCGCACGCATACGACCGAATACGACTTGCGATACCGCGGCAAGGTCGTTGCCGAACGTAGTTCGAACGAATCATCATGCTTCGCTTTCGAGTTCGCTTTCGTCGTCGCACTTCCGCGTTCGCACCCTGATTTCGTCTCGCTTTCATCCTCGCGAGAGAAGCGCGCACACACACACACACACACACACACGCGCGCGCGCGCGCGCGAACACATACGTAAGTTCCAGTGTAGCGGGTCGTAAATCGGGTGGCCGATCGATCGAAAGCGTTTGTTTCAGCTGAGAAAATAAACGAACGCGGCCGGCAAACGATGAACAGACGCTTCTCACGTCCTTCGCGGAAATATCGCGAGGGCAGCGTCGCGGAATCGACTTTCCAGAATCTCCAGTCGCGAAATTTATTTATTTTCTCTCTCTCTCTCTCTCTCTCTCTCTGTTTCGATTGTACGACGTTAGAGTCGTATTCTCAAATTCGGAAATTCAAAGTACCCGTAGTAGCGGCTGCTATTTCTCGTCTATCCGAAGACAAAACTCGGCGAAAGCGAGTTGGACACGAGAGCAACTCGACCGGAAACTCTCAACGGGACGTTTTTCCCAAAACGCCGTCTACTTTGAACGGGCTGTAAATTTTTGTCGAGGGTCGTCATTAGCGTGCCCGGGTCATTAGTGGCTATCTCTCGGTTCATCTCTCTCTCTCTCTCTCTCTCTCCGAACCCTCGTCACTCCTCGTCGTTCGAACGATTTTCCTCGAATCTCTCACAGGCCACCGATCTTCGCTCGAACCGAGACCTATCTCGTCCATGATTTATGAATCGGTCGCTTCGTTTGCCGCTTTCTATCGCATTTTGCAACGCGCGGAAATTCAAAGAAGAATAAGAAGAAGAAGAAGAAGAAGTAGAAGAAGAAGACGAGGCGTTGAATCCACCTTTCGGCTGGATGGACAGAGAGAAGAGAAAGATCGAGGTATATCGACCTCCGAAAAGGAGAGGCAAATAGGTATTTAGGGTAGGAGCGGAGAAGCGAGGTAATTGGTCGAAACGAAGGCTCTCTTCTGCGAGAGAATTCTAACCGCGCGTCCCCCTCTCCTCTCCTCTCCACCCCCCTCGCCGGTTAGTCGGTTCGGCCGCCTCGTTATCCCTGATTACCGCTCTCTCTCTCTCTCTCTCTCTCTTTCTCCTCTTCTCGAGAGAGAACTCCATTGGTGGTCCCCGGGGGTTCGAGAATTTAGCGAGGTGGTCCCGCTTTTAAATCGTTGCGCCGCATCAACTTCTTTCTCTCTCTCTTTGTCTCTCCCTTTGGGCTTGTCCCCTGTCCGTAGTTCCCAAAAAGCCCTCCCCCCCCCCAAAAAAAAAAAGAATCCTCAAAAGTGGCCACCGATCCCCATTGACGCTCCAATCGAGCGTCCCGTTGACTCTTCGTCGTTGTTCGAACAATCTCACAGCTCTACGAGCGAGCGATTCTAAATTTGAATTTCTGTCTGAAATGACACGGCGCGATGGCGGGAAATTCAAAAGCGGGCAACTGGTTCTCGAGGTCGTTGCGTCGCGCAATCTCGGTCGCGAAAAAGGAAGAAGGCTACGGCGTACGGTTCGCGCGTAATCTCGATCGCCGTTTCCGGAAACGACCGTATCCTGCTTCGGCGAGCAGGCAGCCGCGGCCAGTGAGACAGAAGGGGCGGAAGGAGAAGAAGGAAGAGGAGGAGAACGATGACGAAGCGGCGGAGGAGCGAGAGAGGAACGAAGGGCAGAGAGAGAGAGAGAGAGAGAGAGAGAGGGCAGAGAACGCGACTAGCGAGAGGGGAACCGACGCAAAGCGACGCCGCGATCCTCCGACAAACCGATTGGTACACCAACGTATACCAATTTTTTCTCGAGTGAGCTTCGAAAAGTGCGCCACCAAATTACCATTCAACGGCAAGAACTGTTTTTGTAAACAGTAAACCTATTTCAGAGGAAGAAGGACGTTAGAAAACTTCAAAATAACTCACTCCAATAAATAATGATAATAATAGTGATATCTTACTCCAATACTTACTCTCACTCTACGTAATTTGCTCTATGCGCCGCCAAAAAATCACGAAATGGAATTGGCCCTCCATCATGACGTAGACCAACACGTTCTCGATCGTGTCCTGCTGACGAAAAAACAGGTGAAGAGGCAATTAATTTTATCGATGAGCCAATTAGCGGCCAGTCAGCTAGCTTGGCGATCTTTTCCGGAGAGTTGGCGAGAATTTCGAAGCGATCCATCGACACTCCTGGACGCGATGGAATCGAGCACATCGACAAAGAAACAGCGGGCGTAATCGCGTTTCGCGTTTCCAGTCGGGGAAACGTTCTTCCTTCCGAGAAGGAACGACGCTCGACGACCACCTCTCGCTCGCGTTTCCGCGTAATCCACCGCGGCGCACCGGAGACACCGATCTCGTAATACGCGTCTCCTCTCCTCTCCTCTCCTCTCCTCTCCTCTCTGGCAAGCGTCGCGAAGCGACTCAAAGACAAGAAACGTTAAATATTCTTGCATCTCTGGTATTTTCGTTAGACATTTTCTTTGGGCTCGTTCTCCTCAACCTTCAACCTTGCCACGCACGTCGACAGTTTCGTGCAACACTTTCTCCATTCACAAGTATAAAACGCACAAATATAAAAGAAACGATCAGTTTATTACTTCTTCTAACGAAGATAATTTCTATCCTTGTTTCGTAATGGAAAGCGACAGTGAACTTGGTGATATCAGCGATGAATTAATTATTAAATATACAGTTTGGTCACGCGTATACCAACGGTTTAACGTTTACCGAACGAGGGCTTCTTTAAATTTTCCATTTGAAACTGTGATCCCCTTCGCCCGAGCAAATCTATGTAAGTAATGTCGTTTTCTTTTCAAATTTAATAAACATTGCCATCTAGTGACAATAATTTAACTTGTTACAACATAACCTATATTCAACTTGTTATAACATAACCTATATTCCAATTAATTATATCGACATTTCGCGTGCTTATTGTTGAATCATGTTATGAGATTAACTCTTAAATGAAATAAAAAATGTATACATTTGTTGCAATCAAGAAAATTTACAAGTTCCAAGACTATAAATTATAACAAAGTTTGGGAGCTATATTTAATATAATCGGTAAAAAAAAAGAAAAAATTGTTTGATACAAGGAACTGAAGTGAAGGGACTGTCCTTTGAAGTAAACTTGAAAATAAAACACTTGAAATACTAGGATTATTATTGGCAACAAAATTGAAAGATAAGGGGAAGTTAATCTATGAGTCAAAACAGAAAGACGAGTTGCTCATGATTCACTTCATTTGCCACGACCAGTGGATGGCTCTTCCAGAGGGAAATAGAAACAGTCAAACGATCGAAAAAAAATTCGAAAAGAATGTACATCTATCTGTCGCTGGATGTCTGATCGCAAGGATAGGGTCTTTTTCCAGTGAAGAGCCGCTTCCGACCGCGAACGCTCCTTCCTCGAAACGTCCTCGACCGGCAGCTCGGTTATCGCGACGTAAACGAGCCTGCCACGAGAAACAAACGCTTCGTCGTGTTCGACCGATCCGATCCGATCCGATCCGATCCGATTCGTCTGCTTCCGAACGCGAACGTTTCCCGTAACACGTTGCACCGTGCCTCGAGCCACCGTGCCGCGAAACCGCCGAACAAAACGCGCATTGTCGTGCAATCGAGGCGAGGCGAGACGAGGCGACCGGTCTTTCGACCCGCGCGATTCTCTCGTTAATTAACGAGCCGGGAAAGCAGAATCGCGGCGCCAGAATGAATCATCGCGGCGTGGCGTGACGCGGCGTGGCGATTCGTCGAGCGGCGCCGATCGAGGATGATATATTTTACATATGTATATATCTCGGTAGCCACGATGTTCGATCGATTTCGATCGTCCCCCTCGTGCAAACGACATTTCGTGCAAAGAAAGAAGATTTTTGAAGATTGTTAAGCGGATAACTCGACGACGTCCTCGTTGCCATCGTTGGCCTCCATCTCGGCAATGTCGGATTCCCTGGCGCCCGCGAGTCGGCCAATCGCGTGCGCCAGGCGCGTCTTCAGCTTGCTCAGCTCCCTGCTGGAGGCGATAGGGGTGAGCGCGTTCCACGTGGACGAGCACATCGTCTCCGAACTGCTCGCGGACTTCCTCGAGGTGGACTTGAGCAAGGCTGCCAGCGCCGCATCGGCCATCTCCTCCCAATCCTGTCTCGACATTGCGCCATCGACGTTTACGATTACGATTACGATTACGATGCAAACGACGATGCGTCTCTCTCGCAATCCAAGTCCTTACTCACCAGTCGATCGGACGGACGAGGCTCGAAGCCGATCGCTGCCCGCAGTGCCTCGTGCCTCTCGTTGTCGCTCGCGTTCCACCTCGTCGTCACGAGCAGCAGCAACTCCACCGAGCATCGAAGCTCGTGGCCCGTTCGTTCCCGCACCTGCGACATTCGCATTTTGAAATTTTGCTCTCTGCAACATGCTGTTGTTGGCGCTCAATTTACCTCGCATGCGCTAAAACGAGAAACTTCGCTCGAGTCAAATTAAAAGCGTCTATAAGCGAATGTTATCGACAATAATTGCAGCAAACTTCACTCGGATCGGACCTGAGTGAACTCCAATTCAAGAAACGTGATGTAGGACTATTATGTATTGACTCGTGTTTATTTATTAGATTATTCGATGTATTGTGAAGTAAAGCTGAACCTCTTGACTCGATTTACTTTGGTCCGCTGAAAAAAACGCTAACTTCACGTTGCTCGAGTCGAACTAAAGTGTCCGGCGAATGTTATCGACAACAATTGCAGCAAGCTTCACTCGGATCGGACCTGAGTGAACTCCAATTCAAGAAACGTGATGTAGGACTATTATGTATTGACTCATGTGTTTCGAATTGTATCGCACTCTAATTATTGTAGATTATTCGACATATTGCGAAATAAACCTTTCAGTTACTGTTGGCATTTTTAAAATTTGCTCTCGAGATATTGTTGGTGCCTACAGGCGCTCACTTCACGTTGCTCGCGTCAAACTAAAGACACCTTACGAATGTTATCGACGACAACTGTAAACTTCACTTGCACTTCAGACGTAAGTGAATTTTAATTCAAGAGTTACATCTTCAAGAGTTTGTCGTATATTATTGAAACGTAATTATTTCACAGTTATTTCATTTGATACTCATTTGATAAAATGAAAGGTGTGGTAATAAATTAATCTCAAAAAGATGCAAACGTGTAGCGTGTAGAAAACATAAAAAGACGGATTACGAATGCAAGTAATATGACGTAGAATTATATGTTGACCCATGTATCGAAATAAAGCTTAAAGTTACTGTTCAATTTTCTTTTTTCTTTTTTTTTTTTGGTACGTGCACTAAGAATTCAATATACAGAATACGAGCAAATAAATAATACTGGTTTCACATAGCGCAATTTAATATTTCGATTATTTCAATATACGAAAAATTCGTCATTATTCTCGGTGAACTACCGTGCTTGCATTACAAACGAAGAAAGAAAAAAATAAAATAGCGGAAAACATATATGTATGTTATAATCTCAGTTGTTGAGAATCAACCGAAACAAAGATCTTTGTTACACATAAATTAAAATATATAGTTATTGTTGTAGTCTTTTGTTAAATCTTGCAATGTATTTATTTAAAGGAGTTAAATCTATAACGACACTATGCGCGGTACGTATCAAAGTCTGTCTCACGCTTACTCACAGTTCGCGCTTTCGCGAGATCCTCGAGGAGGGCAAAGATCGCGCGACAGGTGCGATCGAAGAGAAACGGCAACCCGGTGTCGGCCAGAGACCCCTCGTTTCTTTCCCTCGCGGCTCGCAGCATCCTTCTCTCTACGTTCCTCAGCTGGCTGGTCAGCAGCCCGATCTCGTTCTATCCTCGACAGATATACAAGTGATATATATATATATATATATATATATATATATATATATAAATATAGATGCAATTGCGAGCTTGTAATCGCTGTCGTGCGATTATAACCAACCGTTATCCTGTCGATCTCTCGCCGGGCCGCGAAATGCTCGTCTATCCGACGATGCACCGATCGGATGTGATTCTGCCCGACGATCGGCGCCTCGACCGCTGCTTTCCCCTCGCTCTTGCCCCTCAATCTGTCCATCAGTCGACGAACCACCAGCACCGAGAACGAGCCGTCGTTGGACTGTACCCGATACCGATTCCCGGACACCACCGTCACCGTCTGGTCAGTGTGCACCTGCCGCAATCCCAGCGCGTTCCATCCTTGCCTCTGGCACTGGTCCGCGCTGAATTCTGAAAAGACGAAAAGACGACGCTTGAGGAATTTTTGTTCTGTCTTTTGAAAAAAAAAAAAAAAAAAAAAGGAAAAAAAACGCGTCTTCTACCGGGAAAGAGCTGAGTGAAGGCGAGCGGAGGAGCGTCGCTCTTGACGACGGTGAGAAAAGAGGCCGAGCTCTCCGGAGGGCAGCTTCTCAGCACGGTCTTCAGAGGCAGTAGGCTGGTCTTTCGCACCGCTCTTAGAACGCCCGCGTCCGTTCGATAGGTCACCGTCACCGAGACGTCTAACGAGAAGACTGGCCAATCTCTATCCAGGTACACTTGAATCTTCGCCACGTGTCGTTCGCCTGAAAATCGTTCGCCGTGAACACGTTGATCGGCGAGCGTCGCGAGAGATCGACTTACAGAGACTCGCTATAACGTAAAAATCGTCGGTGACGAGCAGCGGTTTCGAAACGTCGACGCACACTTGAACGTCGTCGAGGGTCGCGTACGAGGACAGCTCGATCGCCACGTTGCAGATCGGTCGCGACTCGGCCTCGGCATCGCTCTCCCTCTCGCTCTCCGGACGATCCGAGTCGAGCGACGCGTTCACCGACACCATCAACTCAGCGTCCGTCCCGGCGTCGCTCGTTCGATCCTCTGTGAGTCGAACAGATCGTTGGTTATCGCTTGTTGGTGTGAGAACGTTAAATATTCCTTTGGACATTCTCATTATCTTTAACCCTTTGCACTCCACTGTCAAGCGCGAGACTCGACGGAACTCTTATTGTCGAAATTTTTAAATTGTCAATTGAAAGAAACAAAATTGAAAAATAATTCAGAGTGCAAAGGATCATTAATCCCCATATGGGGACGGAGGGTTGCTAACTAAAATATTTGGCTTTGTCTTTTGATACAAAGGTAATATTACAAGAATTATTTTCGAATATAAATTTTCGAAATTCACACGTGGAATAACGTTGTGTTTCAAGGGAGACAAAATCAGTTTTTTTTTGAGGTAAAATTATTCAAATAGTAAAATTCTTATACGATTATTTGAATTTTGGTTACACGGCGCGAATAATCGAAAAGTCAGACGCGACAGCGTTCAATCAAAGTAAAAGATTCATTTTTCGTTTCGCGCAAAAGTCCTTCTGGCGAAGGAAGAATAGTCAATGGTGCAGGATTTTCTCACCAGTCTGTTTGCTCTTGCTCGACACGGTAGCTCGCAGCTGCGACAATTCTCGCTCGGCGGCCGCGTAATCGTAACCCCGTGGGTGAAGCGGCGGCGCGACGAACAAGCTCGGCTCCGAGCCCAGGTAACAAGCTTCCAGTCGACCATCCGCCGACAAGATCACGATCACGCCGTGCAGGTGCTGAAAACGCAAAGTGTCTAAAGTGTCTAAAGAAAAAGTGTCCACTCCTTCGCACTCACCTCCAGTTGAACTCTGGCGACGGTGACCGGTGCGAACGGCAGCTGGGCCGACCATCTGAGCGTGCTACCCTCGTAGATCATCAGAGTGCTCGTGTCGGCGATCACCAGCACCATCAGCTTGCCGTCCGGCTCTGAAAAGCTCGAATCGATCCATCGATCGCACGTAACCAACGTAAACCTTCCAATAATTACCGATAACGTAAGCTCGAAAGCAGAGCGGCTTGTACTCGAGCCTCTTGGCGTATTTGATCGACGCGCAATTGTCCCTAAAGCAGTAGAGGTGTCTCTCGCCGAGAACCACGATCCCGACCTCGAAACTGCTCAGAATGACAACCTCGATACCGAGAACCGCTTCCCCGACGTTGTACGTCGAATCTGGCTCGAGATTGTTGCTGTTGGCGTTGTTCGCGTCGATCCGTTCCTTCTTGTTTCTCGACCACTCGGCCATGCTTTGGTACCTACGACAGCACGCCAGTTGGCATCTCTTAGTTACTCGGTCGTTTACTTGCTACTCTGGTTACTGTGAGTCGCGCGTGAGTTACGCTCACGTGACGAGCTAGCACGTGCCTGTGACACTCGAGACACCAGGATGAGCTGGCGGCGACGAACAGATCGTATCGCGGGACGTACACGATCGGCTCGGCCAGCAATCGATTCCTCGTCGCTTGAACGAACGCAAACACCTCTTGCTCGTAGAACAGCAGCGTCCCGTCCAGGCACTGAACGCACAAAAAGTCCCTGCCGCGAACGCCGCCGAACGGTCCCACCGTCAACGAGGCTGGAAACCTCGACAGCCGGTGCTCGTAGGCGATCTTCATCTCGCAACGATCCCCTGTCAACCATCGTAAATGCCATTCATTCGTTCATCCATCGTCGTCCTATTCCCCTAAACGACTGTTTACACGCTCGGAGTAATAATAACAGGGAGCTTCTCGAAACGCGGAGAAAGGATCGCGCGTGGCGAACGTTCGGTCACGCTTGCCAATTCATTTGCCGGAGGCGTTCTTTCGCCTTTCTCGTGAAAGCTGCCTCGCGTTCTCGCCCGCGCGACGCGTTCCCGCGAAACCGATTGCGAAACGAAGATCGAAGCGATCCATTACCCAGAGGCAAGCCGTATTCGCTGGATTCCTCGACCAGAGCCACGTCGAACACCGTCAACTTGGAGGCCGTCAACACCGCCAGCCGTAAATCTTGCGAGCCTCTGCAACCGATCCGATCAATCTCCTTTCTCTCTCTCTCTCTCTCTCTCTCTCTCTCTCTGTCGGTGATTCCATTTTCCACACGATCGACGTTACTACTCACGAGACAAACCTGCCCGCCTTCAAGTCCACGATGCAATCGTCCAACCGAGTCTCGATCATCAGATCCGTCGACTTGTAGTTGGTCGGCGACTTTGTCTCGTCCACCCATTGCGACGACGGGCTGTACATTCTCAGGTAACCATCGTGGCTTCCCACCACCAGGATGTCCTGCCTCTCCTTTCCAAACAACGGCGCTGCCAGCAAGCTGTGCCTGTCGAACGTTTCGTTCGCCCCGCACCTCGTTCGCCACCACTCTTTCGTCTTGAACAACGACATCGTCCCAAACGCGATGCAATCTACCACCGACCGAAACTACTACCTTTTTGCACGCCCTTCGTCGACGACGTTGCCATGGAACCGCTGTTTCAAAACATTGCCCACTCCACTGTGCTTGCTTGCTTACTTACTAATTTAGATCGATCGACGACGCGACAGCGACAACCGATCCCTCCCCTATTGTCCATCTGGCAACGTTTTCTTTTCCCTTTTTTCTTTCTCTTTTCGCTTCTCAAAAGTTTCTCCCAGGATTCTCGCTGGAATCGAATTTCCCGCCACCGGCTCCGTCGGTGATTCGTACGGTCGACAGGTGGCGGGAACATACAGGTTTACTTCTTCTGATAAATATATTACGACGACAATTAACAAGAAACCGCAGCAACTACTATTTATTTTAATCTATTATATATATAACGAGATGTCTCTATATATATGTATATACTTGCTTTGCCTGATACTTTGCCTGAACAAAAGAAATTATAATATTTCGTTTTCTTCTTTCTTCAGATCAACGTTGTCGCTCGTTTCAGATCGTTTAGAAATGCGCGCGCCGACACAGGTGGCGCTCGTGTCTGTCGCGACTTGTCTTCAACGGTGTCGTCGTTACCTCTCCCTCTCTCGAAAACTCAAACGCTAGCCGTACGAAATTGCGACGACATGGAACCCCAGGACGTCTACTACAGCAAAGCCGAGTACGTGGAAACGGTAGGCAATGCGAAACTCGAAAGTTTCCGGATAATAGGAACTTTCGCGTAAAAAGTTACACGTACGACCTAACCTCTTTCTCCGTGCGTTGTAATCGCGTAATCTCGTTCCAGGCTAGCGGGAACAAGGTGAGCAGGCACACGGTTCTCTGCGGATCGCAGAACATCGTGTTACACGGGAAGGTGATCGTGCAGTCGGACGCGATCATCAGGGGTGATCTCGCGAACGTTCGTACCGGACGTTACTGCATCATCAGTAAGAACGCCATCATACGGCCACCGTTTAAAAAGTTTAGCCGAGGGTTGGTAACAATCAGCGATTTCTTAACCTCTTAGCTACTGCACGCCGCTACAGTGGCTCACTCGGTCCAAGAGGACTGTATATACCTCGTATGTTGTTAGGATTTTGCTAATTTTTTACATGGAGAAAACATGTACTTGTTCGTTCTTTCAATTTCAAAACTTATAATTGCTCGCTTGTTTCCCAATCTAAGAGTTATTGTGTACGGTTTTTCAATTTTAAAACTTATAATGGCGCGTTTGCTTCCCAATTTAAGAAATGCTGTTATGATTTTCCAAATTCTTTATTTGGAGAAAACTTGAACTTGTTCATTCTTTCAATTTCAAAACTTATAGTTGTTGGCTTGTTTCCCAATCTAAGAGTTATTGTTACGGTTTGCCAAATTCTTCATCTGAAAACTCAAACTTGTTAAAAACTCAAACTTATTCTTGTTTTTCAATTTTAAAGCTTATAATGGCGCGTTTGCTTCCCAATTTAAGAAATGCTGCTATGATTTTCCAAATTCTTTATTTGGAGAAAACTTGAACTTGTTCATTCTTTCAATTTCAAAACTTATAGTTGTTGGCTTGTTTCCCAATCTAAGAGTTATTGTTACGGTTTGCCAAATTCTTCATCTGAAAACTCAAACTTGTTAAAAACTCAAACTTATTCTTGTTTTTCAATTTTAAAGCTTATAATGGCGCGTTTGCTTCCCAATTTAAGAAATGCTGCTATGATTTTCCAAATTCTTTATTTGGAGAAAACTTGAACTTGTTCATTCTTTCAATTTCAAAACTTATAGTTGTTGGCTTGTTTCCCAATCTAAGAGTTATTGTTACGGTTTGCCAAATTCTTCATCTGAAAACTCAAACTTGTTAAAAACTCAAACTTATTCTTGTTTTTCAATTTTAAAACTTATAATGGCGCGTTTGCTTCCCAATTTAAGAAATGCTGTTATGATTTTCAAATTCTTTATTTGGAGAAAACTTGAACTTGTTCGTTCTTTCAATTTCAAAACTTATAGTGGCTCGTTTGTTTCTTAGTCGATTCTTCAAATTCATTATAAAACAACACATTGCCAGGTTAGATTTGTATGACGCTCTTAAAAGATTTAGCCTGATTTATACTTTAGATGTCTCAATACAATACACTCTACTTAATTTCTACGATAATACAATATATAATGTTTCAAATAAAATCATTAATCGTCGAGCGAATTGAATTTTCTATTTCATGATATTGTCTAGTTTGTAATGTTCAAAATTTGTTAATCGTTTGTCTGAATTCATTTTATCGTACTTGTTTGAAACGTTTGAAGCACAAGTCTGATCTCAAGTGACATGGCGATCAACGTGTCAAGTTATTCGTTTCTTCAATTTGAAAATTTTAATTCTAATTCAAGGTTTACTCCAACGTAGTTGCACTTGTAGCAGTGTGAAGCACTGGGTATAAATTTATGTACAGTTTTCCTTGGCGAGAAAGACATCTCGTGGTAGCTAAGAGGTCAAAAGCGGAAGAAGACAAAGTCCGAGACTAATTGTTCGTCGTTCCTTTTGTTCAGCGTTGCCTTCTTTCCTTTGACGATGGGAGACCACGTGTTCGTCGGGGAACGGGCGATGATCAACGCGGCGATCGTCGGCTCTTACATATACATAGGGAAAAATGCTGTGATCGTACGTACGCGCTTTACAAGCTTTATCGTATACCCGCTGCTAGTAGACACAAGGTAAAAATCGTGGTTGTTCAACTACCGCAGGGAAGGCGGTGCGTGCTGAAGGACTGCTGCTACATCGAGGATGGGGCGGTTGTTCCACCGGAGACGGTGATCCCCTCGTTCACACGTTTCGCCGGCAATCCTGCCAAGTGCGTCGAAGATCTACCCGAGTGCACACTCGACCTCATGCTGGAATTCACTAAAAATTACTATCAACACTTTCTACCGTTGAACGCTTAACGCGTTTGGAAACATTCTCGGAGTCGATTGCACTCGGCTGTGCTCACCTCGACTTCACGTACTTCGAACGGATCGGTTTCGCTGCGTGGCATCGCGTTGTCGTTGGTCAAACACCGGTCGATCGAGCCTTCGATCCGGCACCAGAGAAACTCCGCCGCCAGTACGACGAGACTGAGAAGCGCACCGTAGCCCACGGCGACCAACGCGAAGTAGCACTCGGTGAGACCTATCCTGACGAAGCTCGTCCGACCGTGGCACTTGGGCTTCTTCGTGTACAGTCGGCTGTCCTCGCGAGTTTGCAGACCGGTCTCGCTCACCACCAAAGCCCTGAAAACGGATCAAGTCGTGAACCACTCTCTCGTCCCACGTCCAAGCTCGTCGTCCAAGCTTACGCGTTCTTCACGATCTCCAAATACGGCGACCGAGTTTGTATCACCAGAAGCGGATACAACATGTTCAGCACGTCGATCTCCATGATCCCGCACTTCTCTTCCTCCAGATAGGTCTCTTGCATTAGCTTGTAGAAGGCGCCCCGCTCCGCGTGAAACGCAAACAGCTCGTTCCTGACGCGGCGAACTCCCTCCTGCACCGTCATCCACGAGCCGTTGTGACCCTTTGGCTCGATCTTTTGATCCACTATTGCTCTTCGTACTGGATCCTGAAAGTTCTGCGAACGAGAGGACACAGCATGCCGAGTTCTCGCCGTACGCGCGCAAGTAAGTAAGTAAGAAAGTACGTCACGCGTGTACCTTGAAGTAATGCCGACTGTAGACCACGTCTTGAGCCCCCAATTTCAACGGACTGTGTAACAGGTCGGCGGGAGTTTTGATGGAGTCGGTGGTCGATTGGAGCAGAGCGACGATGTTGGCCGTGTAAGAAGCGTATAAATTGAGAGCAGCGATCAGGAGCATCAGAGTGACGATTCGGGAGGGTACGCGATACGGTTCGTAGGAGTATCCTGCGAAATTCATCTCAGACGATTCTACTCTACTCGACTCGATTCGAATTTTGTTGCTCACCCTGTTGCGCGATAGCTCCCAGCACCACCATAAAGTTATCGCTGAGCGTTTGCTCGCTCTGATGGAACTGCTGCCAGTACTCGGCGCTGTTGGCTGACGTGCCTCGACGGTACTCCCACGTGGCCGAGACGGAAAGCAACGCGACCACCAGCAGCAGAAACACGCCGATCGCTATCCAGACGGACCGTTGAAACGGCAGCGTGAAGATGTTGCTGACGGTGGACAGCAGAGGTTTACGGAAGATGAAGCACGCGCTGCCGCAGATTCGAAGCGTTTGAGTTTCCTCCCCCGTCAGTCAGTTTTCGAACTGACTCGCCGACACTTACGTGGTGCGCGTGTAAAGTTGTATGTAGTCGACTACCCCGATACGCTGTGGAATAAAGAACGTCCCGGTGCCTCCTATGTCGATCTCACGACGTTGCAACATCCCCGTCATGCCGTTCCACGTCCCGTTCTTGTCCCGGTATCCCCAGCTGTCCGTCACGCGAAACTCGATGCTAAACGAGGCGCGAAGAGACGACCGTGAACCATGAAACGATTTAAATACAGACTCTGACTGGTAATTTCGTCTTTTGTCCCACTTCGTGCATCTTCGATGCATTCATTTTAGTAATTCTACGTTTACTTGGCGTGGATGTGACAAAATTATTTACTTGATCTATAAATCCGTAGAATGTCCTACCGTTGGTGTGAAAAAATGAGAGAGGAGGAACAGTGTTGTACTGTTTTTTTTTTTTTTGCACGCCATGCAACGATGCGTAAAATCTTTTTTCAATGCTGTACTGCTTTTTTTTTTTTTTTTTGAGAATTGAAGGTGATTTTTAATTTTTTAAGCGAATATTATATTTATTATGTTATATTGTATTGTGTCTTTTTTTACATTCCATGAAAGAGAATATTCAATGACCTTTCGCACTTACACAAAATCCAGAACGAAGTGGTTCGGACATTGCGTATGGATGTGCCTGCCGTAGTGTTTCGTATTGATATATACGATACATCTGTACTATACAATACACTCTTGGTGGCTTTCACTATTTGTACTTGTGATCCTGATACTGATACACTTTTTGTTTCAAATCATTTACACTGAAAGACTACCGTAAATGACTCGCAGAGTATTCGTGTGTTTTGTGACATGGTAATTGCTATTGTGTCGAAACACTGCTCGCGCTCGAAACTGACTGAGATTTATGATCGTAGATAATGATCTATACTTGAGGTATGCAAAAAATATGTAAAAGTTTCTAATCTCGAGCACGTCCATGTCATAAATAATAGTTTTGTACGTTTTGTACAGCCTAACTAGGTAATAATACAAACCCTCGTGATGTCACAAGCATAAAGCCACTAAAGGTGTGAAATATGAAACATACGTCAGAAACAGTGCTATTACCGTTGGCCTTCGCAAAATAGTTTTGTATGTTTTTCACAGTCTAATAGCAAGTAAGTAACAATACAAATATCTGTATGGAACACGGAAATATTTTTTCCCGATCTTCTGTGAAATTGAAGTCACGTAAACAAACAAAAACTGCCATTCCATTTTTCAAAAAAATTGAAGTTCAGTTCTCAAAAAAAAAAAGAAAAAAAAAAACGATACGACTGGAAAAAAATTACATTACACGTATACACTGCGTACAAAAAACAGTCCAACTTTGTCCTCTTTCATTTTCCCATCCAGCATCCATCGTTTAGCGAGGAAAAAATACTGGACGATAAATCTACGTGAAAACCTGCTGTACATATATCTTCACTTCGTACGTACGCTATCATACTCGAAGATTATACACAAGTGTATAATCTATTGTTCTTGTTGCAGATTCCACGGGACATGTTTTATCTCCTGTCGCGCTTAACCGTTTCGGAATTTGAATTTGAAAAAACAAAAATAAAAAGAGTGATGCAAGCCAGGAGAGAAAGGAGAGGGGAAGAAGGGGCAGGCGACTCACGTTGCGTTCATTCGGCTCGCTATATGCAGCACCCAAGGAAAATTGGTCTTCGTAATCGGATCTATGTGCTTATTTTCATAATCGGTTAGATGGTTGATGGTATCGGGATCCGTCATCTGCGGAAAGGCAAATGCGGCGTTAATTCATTATCGTTGTTACCGCGTTATTAGCGATCGCGTTCCCTCTTTCCGCTCCGTTCCGCCGGCGTCGAAGCAGCGACGCAGCAATAATAATTAACAACGCGAGCTATCTCGGCGAGATTCCACTTATCGCCTCCCGCTTAATCCGAAACGAAGTCCACGCTCTCCCCCGCTCCGCTTTGCTTCGCAAATCCGCCGGCGGTGCACGATAATTCGCGGAGCGTGATCGCGACGATCGCGAGGAATACCACGAGGCAGGATTTCAAGGGCGTTCGTCGAAGATCTCTCCTTCGTCGCGACGTCGGGCGAAGATCGATCGCGCGGACGCCAGCATCGGACGTCCAGGTTCCTCGGTTCTCCGTCAGAAGCTCGCGAAACGGGCTAGGTCTGTAGATGGACGTTATCTGCCACGCGATCGAGCCATCCTCGGCCTCGAGCTTAGTGGCCACCGTCACCTCGCTGTCCGGATACACAGCCATGTCTTGGAACAACGTTCTCTCGTCGTCGTCGGTGGCGTTCTTCTCGCCGATCGTTCGATCTCGCTCCAGCAGCAGCCACCTGGTCGGCGCGGCGAACATGCCGCTCGCGTTTGCCTGCGAATCAGCCAGGCAGTCAGGCTAGAGATCACCGCCTCGAGATCGTTATTCGTTGTGTTTCGACGACGCACCGCTCGTAAAAGTGGTACCGCGTAGTCGCACTCCAGATCCAGCACGTACAAGACTCGATGATCCCAGAAATCGCGGTCCGTTCGTGCCTCGAGTCCCTCGAGTCCTTCGGCGTGTAGCTCGTGAGCGAGGCCGCTTCTCGACATTAGTCTGGAGAGTCGTATCGTCTCATCTACGGATCGCGTATTCGTCTTAGTTTCTCTTTCGCCCCCCCCCCCCTCAAGGCTCGCAATCTCTCACCTTGGTCCAGACGACAGAGATACACCGAAAGCCTGACCGGTGGAAACAGCACGGTGACAGCGTCGTCGATCAGCTGAACGAACGACGAGTCGTACGCGAGCACGATCGCGATCGCGTTCGCCAAAACGGCGAGCAGACAGAGAACGTGACCCAGCAGAAGCATGACGAGTCGTCGAAGCTTGCCAGCCGTCCTGCCTCTTTCGAGACGTTGCACGAAAGTTGCTGAAATATTCAATGCAACCGGAATACGAACGAAATAGCGGGGTGAATTGTTCGAACGAAGGCGAGCGCGTTCGTCGTCGACGCTGTAATTTCTCGAGTACCTAACCGGTAATTGGTGCGAATCGTCGCGACGCTGCTAACAACCTCTCCGATCGATACATCGATAATCGATGTCGCAACTATGCGACAATAGTTATCAGCGTCCAGTCGTCGAACGCGATCGGAAAGGAGAGACGTGTTCAAACTACAACGTTACCTACCTTCTAACTTTTATAAAATACGTATCGATTTATTATAAATGTATGAGAGATTGAAGGACGAAAAGTTGAGTGTAAAAGTTGACATAGTTTTTTCGTAGTTTGTAATTTTTATAAAATACGTCGATTTATCGTTAATCGATAAACCGAAGGGTGAAAAATTAAGTGTAAAAATTGTTATAATTTGTAACGTATCCTACAATTTTTATAAAACTTATCGATTTATCGTTGAAATTGAAGCGTGAAATTAAATGTAAGAATCGATACGTTTCTTTTTTTCTTTTCTTACGACGTTATTTGTAAACTTTTACGAAACGTATCGATTTATCGTTGAAATCGAAGCACAAAGTTGATACATGCCAAAGTATTGATACTTTGTTTTCAAACTCGTTCTCTCGCCGGAATAGCATTTTATTTCTTTACTTTCTAGTTCTTGCAAGATGAGTCTGGGACTGCAGTACCATTTACAAATTACTGAAAAAAATTTCGATGCAATAACGCCAAATTATTCCAATCATCTACGTCTGATTTTCATCTTTCAGATCTCGAAGAAAAGTACCAGTTCTCGATGCACTGAGTTTCACGCTAAAGTCAATGTTGGCCTGAAAAAATGAAAAGAACAGCCAGAGTCGTTATATTCATGCACTAAATTTAAACATTCGAAGGGAATTTCAAAAGCCAGACACAAAGAAATACTTTGAAGAACATCGTACGTAGGAAGTCATCGAGGAAAGACACAAGTAAGAACTCGATTAACTGTTTTATCTCCAGTTCCAATTCCGCGATCAAAGTATATTAAAGAAAATCAAAGTAAACTGAAGAAGTTTGACTCAACAATGGAATTCATGAGCGTGTGATTCAAACGAGAAATTATCTCTTCGAAGAAACGGAAGTTTATCAGAATTGGAAATCGCAGTGAAACTTGACATTGCTATTTCTATAGTAAGTGTCTCTTTCTACAACAATTATAAAAATTATAAATTTCTCGATGCAAGAGACACCAGTTAACGCAAATTATAAAATCATGTAAATCCTGATGTAAATTATGCAAAGTATAAAATTATATTGCCATTAAGATAATAATGAATGAGTGACAAATTATAAAGTTACACTTCCTAGTGTGAGAAGGATCTATTAACGCAAACAAATGACAAATTTCATTTTTTTTTTTTTTCTTTTAGATTATTCGGTTCGGTTGGAAGTGATTATTTCTCCCGTCGTTTTCTTACACGCGTGCGGAGCGAAAAGCGGACTGATTCGACAGAAGAATGGAAGAAAGATTGTTACACACACACACACACACACAGGTGGTAGAACCTGTGCCTGATTGCGAGTTCTCCATGTTCTCGTCGAGGACGGGGGGAATCCAATCGACGTTGCGCGCGTCGCGTGACGAGATAGTGATTAACACGTGCGCCGAGACTCGCGAGCGATCGAGCGAGTCGAGAGGTTACACTTACTCTCTAATCTCATAACCCGTAAGCTATACGTTTCACAAGCCGTAAGCCGCGCGCGGAATCCTATTCACGCGTCAGCGTGTTATCGCGACGAGCGATACGCGTGCTCGGGGATTCGCGGGAAAACCGTTTGTTGTTTGACGACGTTGTTTTTTCGCCTCTGGCCGCGAACCGCGTTCGTCGAGGGATCGACGATCGAACCCGAATCAAGCGGTCGCGGTTTGTCAAACCGAGAGTGTCATCGCGAGGTCGAGGCGAACGAGAACCGCCACGCCACCGGAATCGTTGATTCCCATCCCATCCCATGAACGTCGAGGTCTCGTTAAGCGAGACCGCGTTCGTGCTTGGAATAAATCGTCATAAAGGCGAGCTCGATGACGCGTAACTGGGCCGATCCTCCTCTCCCCCCCCCCCTCCGTCGAGAGTTGTCGGTCGATCTCTTCCCTCCAGAGCCGATTCTACGATTATCGAATCGGAACCGAGAACACGAGCGAGATCGCTTTTCTATCGCTACTCGTCCAACAGGATTCGGCGTAAGAGTCTTTTTCATGCTCTGCATTTGTGTCGCGACACAGGTGTGTCGCGAGGAGAACCAAGGTCGAAACGAAGTGGGTGTAATTTCGCGGAACAAGGAACACAGAGAGAAAGAGAGAGGAGGAGGAGGAGGAGGAGGAGGAAGATTTGGAAGCGTGTACGAGACGCGACGGTAGAATTCTTCAATTCGCCGCGATGATTCGATTCGATAGAGAGAGAAACGATATCGGCGCGTGGGGAAGGCGGTGGCCGACGGTGGGGCACGCATCGCGTGTTCTAATTGGCCAACGTCCGCTAGGTGTTCGCGGCTAAGTGTCGCGAGTTCGGCGGCATCGGCAACAGTAGCTGCGAGAGAGAGACACAGGGCGCGCGCGTTCAACCTCCCGACCGTTTTTGTTGGCACTACAAGCACTCTGCTTGCTGGTCGATCGATCGACATCCACCCGATCGTCATCGTCACGTCTTTCGGTCACGTCAACTTGTCGATTGGCAGCGACGAACGAACATGTCGACGAACGGTGTTCCCGGCGACTCGGCAAAGTCCGAGACCAAGAGGCCAGCCGAGGTGTTCGAGAGCCAAGTGCCCTTACCGTCCGGTGAGTCTCCCGGTAACGAGTTTATTTGCTTTACTCGCTTTGCGCTTTCATTTCTCTTTCTCTTTATCTATCTATTTATCTCTCTCTCTCTCTCTCTCTCTCTCTCTCGGTCGATTCCGCGCTCACTGATTCAACATTGCTCGCAATCGGTTGCCGATTCGCCCGCAACGCCGAGAGAAATCTACAGCGATCGTGGAAGATCGCGTTCTCTTTACGTAACGAGAAACTGTAAAACCGTTCCCACTCCCCCTTTTTGTCACGAATTAAAAATCTAAGCGGGAAATCAAGGAGACGATCCACCGACACAAAATCGTACATACTCGATTCTCTACGTGCGTTTGCGCGTGTTTCACTCTCGAGAATCGTGAAACATTTAATCTTTCGGGGGGAAATTTACCCCCCGAAAGTATCGCTCGTTTTCACAACGCTATCTCGCGTCATCACCTTGGTGTTCGGTAAAGTGAAATTACCGATAGTTGCGTCGCAATACGAACGGTATTGTGGAAGGCGAGGAAGGCGAAGAGAGCCGCCGCACCTCGTGTCGCTCGAAATAATTTTCCTTCGTTGGAAAAGGAATGCACGCGCGTTCCACGTGTTGTTACAAAGGCACCGATGTGTTTTACGGCCGATCGAACGAGCGCTTTTAACGCGCGCCGACCGATTGTAGATCCGAGGCCTCCAACCGTACCAAGGTCAACTCTTGCGGCGCGACCCTGCGATCGATCGATCGATCGATCGATCGATCCGTGGCGCGGATCCCGTTCGTCTTTTCTCTCTTCTCGACAACACATCCGATCCGACTACACGGCGGCCTACTTTCCCAGGCCACTGTCAGAAATCTTTGTCGATTTTTTTCTCTCTCTCTCCGAAAGCGAAACCACTTGGCCTGGCCTCTTCTCTCCACTTGGTAGGAACTCGAACGTACTCATACGTGGCCAATTATCGCGCCTTCTCTTTCAATTAGCCGAGCCGCGTATGTATATATTTCGAGGCAAACACCAGTTTTTCCCTTCTCTCTCGTCGATAATCGTTTCTTCTCGTTTTTTTTTTTTTTTTCTCTACAACTAGCTTTATCTCAGACGTCAACGTGTCGTTCAAACATAGAAAAATTGAAACGAACGAACGAACGAATCGAGCACCGTTGTTGCTGCAACGCGAGTCATCGTAACTCGTTCCTTTCGATTAGGCCACTTGGAAGGAACGTGGTCGTGACACGCGCGTAGGCGTCCCGCAAATACGTGGACCCGACTGATAAATCGGCCTTGCTTCCAATATATATCGAACACGATCGAAGCGGATCTATCCTTTTTTTTTTTATTATCGGTAGAAATTCTGCGATTATCCACAATATCCACAGAGAAAACTCTCTCTCTCTCTCTCTCTCTCCCATTCTCGGTTCGACGAGTCTTTTCGTCGCGGAAGCAAAGAGGCAAGAAATTGTTTCGACAGTCGCTCGCCGCTCCCACACGTTCGCTTCTTTTGAATAATACATCGCGCGACGTTTACGCATTCTCCTCTGTAATCGCCGGCTCTCTTTCTCGCCTGGTATAGTGTTTTCTCGCGAGGACACGAAGCAGCAATGACAAACAGGAAACGATCGATAAATCGATCGATGGAACCGCGAATTCCAACGACTCGCGGACCGATCCGTCTTTGACCGCGCTTCAGTGCCACGCAGCGCGATCGCGCTCTTCAGATTTCACGTGCTCTTGCTCTTCCAATTTTACTTTCTTTTCGATTAAATATTAATCGTTGATCGTCGAGCAGATTTCTCGTGCGAGTCACGAAACTTTGGCTCTATTCTATTGTTTTCCGTTCCTTTTGTGAAAATTTTGGCACACGTGCGTACGTTGTCAAATGACAAGCCCTTGGATATTGTTTTCGTGTAAACAACGCAATTACTTCAGAGTAATTCAAAAATTCAAAAATATTATCGTTACATCGTTATCTTGATTATCTTGACATCGAGTTCAATCTGCTTGGTTTGAAAACAATTTCCTGTATAAAAAAGTTCATTTTTCTACTAAATATCTCAAGATTTCAACAATAGCATCATCGCCCAATGGAAACTTGATTGTCACCCAGATATAGGTGATCCGGCGATTAACGCGTCAAACTTAAATCACGTGTATGAACAGTCAGGTTTCATCTACTTTTATCTCGTTGCTCGATTTTTCGCTATCGCGCCGCCTAGCACTATCCAGTAAGATTTATTAACCGTGCTGCACGTCGTTATCGTCGATCGTCGTCAGTCATATTCCTCTTCCAATTATTTTCTTTCCGACCAAGCCCAAAGCACGTGCATAAAGAGGCGCGTTTTTACGAAACAGCGCGATCGCGTTGCTTGGTACCTCTAACAGTACCTGTTACATTTACATAACACGGTTTTTTATAACCCTTCTCGATCGAGAGATTTCCGATTACGAGAGAAAACGAGAAACGTATCGCGACGACTCGACAGCAGCAGCAGTTGCTATCAGTTTGCTGAAGCGTGAGACTCGGTGGAAAACGGAACGTCAACGTAGAAAGTTTTTCGAGCATGTGGCAATGTCGCGCTTCCAGCTTGCGTTTCTCGATCGTCCAATTCGACGAATCCTTCACGCGCGTCGGGACGAATAAATCCGACTGTCAGAAAACCGGTGGTGAAGGCTCGCCTCGACACGGATCGTTTAGAAAGTTGGAAGAAACTGTTGGAGGGAAAATGCGTCGATGCGCTGAAAGGCCGAGAATCGTCGTTCCTTCCGGCTCTCTCGGCTGCTGCCAATTTTCGCGAGGCGGACGTATTACTCTCAATCTCGAGTTCCGCCGCGAGCTTCCGGTGTCGCGTGTGCACAGTCTTTCGTTAGTTGCTCGAGGAGGACGTTATTTTCCACTTTACAAAGTGAATAACGCGTTCAGGGGCCGAACCGTTTCCTGTTGACACGCGTGACCACGTTACCGCGCCGTACCAGTTTACGACCTGCATTCATATACCTCGTCTGTACCTGCATCGAGGTCACGCCATCGTTGTCGTCGTCATCTAGGAAGAAAAAGAAGAAGAAGAAGAAGAAGAGACGCGATCGTTCGATTTGAAACGTAGCAAGCGGTTTCTCTCTCGCGTCAGTCGAAGTTGGACATCGAGAGACCTCTTTCTTTGAGAAATTACCGACGCGTTACCGACCGAGCTTGCTGTTCGATCGACGATCGGTCACTACTCGACTGTTCCCAGCTTGTCCGCTCGTCGGTAACAAAGACAACTGTTTGACGCCAGTTTTGAAATATGATTACGCGATTACGCAACAACGATTCGATCAAGCGTTCGAAACGTTTGAAACTTGAAAGCATCGATAGGAATCTCTCTCTCTCTCGTTCGATTCTCGTCTCACGCCAAGATGGCGAGCAATCGCAGAAAATACGAGACGAAAGAGCGGCCAAGCCTGCTGCCACGTGTTTCTCCGTACCGTGACAGAACGATTCCTGGCACGCGAGATCCGCGATTCTATCAATAGATCGCCGCCGATCGTCTGTCTTTTATTTTTACACGCGAACCCGCTGGACGGCGCGGCTGGTGCAAAGTTTCAAACGTCTCGCACTCTCTCTCTCTCTCTTTTTCTCTCGCGCGCAGGTAAATTCGCGTCACGATTCTCGAGAATCGGTTATTTATCGACGATCATCATCTGTGACGATGCGTTTCCGCGAGTCTCGAATCGACTCACGATGAAACGCCAAATCGATCGACGAGCCTGCGGTCAGCAGCAGGTTGCCTGTAATTTGTTCCATCAAACGGAATAAAGTGGCGACCTTGGCGCGTTAATCGTCCAACTCGTCGGAAAACTGAGCGAACGCGAGGTAAATTCGTCGCTCTCCTCTCCCGAGGTAGGATCCTCGACTATTCGTAACGCGCAACGTGTGATTACGCCACACTGTAGCACACGCGCCAGTGTGGCGAGCAAAGAGATAAAGCGTTCTCAAAGGTTGCGCGAGTATCGGCAAAGATAAGCGATCCGATTACATCGTCCGGATGACTGTGCGCAACGTAATTCTTCCCCGTTACGTAAACTATAATTACGCGCGGCGAAAAATCGAGTTGGAAAAATCGTGGAGGCGATGGGTGATGATCGTCGATGGTACACGCGTGCGTACGAGTTCCGAGTTTAGAAACGCGAAGGGGAACCCGTGATTTTCGCGCGCGAACATCTCATTGGCGGAATCGCGGCGAGAACGCCAGATGGCGCGGCCGCGTCCAATCGGAGGCGCGGATTGGCTGGAATTGGCGAGGCTCGGCCGGCGATTGGCCGAGTGGTCTCGGTTCGCTCGGACGATCCGTTTCGTCAGACGGCGGCTCCCCCGGCGATTCCCGGCTTTGCGCCCAACCGACTGCCACGAGGGAGAAAAAGAGAAAGAAGCAGGTGCGTGCTCACTTCCGATCACGGGATCGTTGTTAATCATCGTTATCGGTCTACGAAACCGTCAACCGATTCATACTCGTAGCCAGCGATCAGAGCACGATATTATTGGCGCGGACAGTGAGTGAGTGGTCGATCGCGGCCGAATACGCATCTCGAGAATCGTTGTCACTTTTTCTTCGTCGTCGTCGTCGTCGTCGTCGTCGTTGTCGTTGACGCCCCGAGAGCGCGTGTTCGTCGAACGCAGTGACACCAGCCGTGTTTGATTTTCCTTGGCTGGCACCGAGAAAGAGAGAGAGAGAGAGAGAGAGAGAGAGAGAGAGAGAGAGAGAGAGAGAGGATCGACGAGAACACGGTCAGTTTTTTTTGTCGGTCGACAACATCGTTGGTTGCCATTCGGCGATTTTCCCTCGTGTACGGTGCATCGGTTCGGTTCGGTTCGATTCGGTGTATGTGTGTGTGTGTGTGATACGAAACGGACGGCTGACGCTTTGAGAGCGCGTGTCGAGGGAGCGATGAACAGCAGCAACGGCAGATCGAACGGGGAGAACAGGGGACGAAATGGCCACGTGCTTGTGTGGGAGCAGCCCGGCCTGGAGCAAGAGGACAGACCTAACGGGAAAAGTAAATGTACGTGGAGAATAAGCGAGGCGCGACCAACTATCTACCGTCTGATCTATCATCTGTCTGTCCTTTGGCGAAATTTTCGTCTCGAGTTCCCCTCCCCTCCTCTTCCCCTGCCCTTTCGTAACGCGAACGAGTAGTCCCCTCGACTCGAGAAACGACCAGTTTGCAACTCGGTGTTCCATCCCGTGAATCCCGCGTCGAATCCACGTGCTCTACCACTCCCCCCCTCCTCTTTCCGTCAGTCCTCGTCGCTTTCTCCTTTCGCTGAAGTAAATACGTCAGTTTCAAAGTTTGCACGCCGCTCACGCCATTTCGACGATTCCATCGTCCATCCCGTGCGCGCGCGCGCGTGTGTATGTAGCATATTAACCCAAGGAAATGCAAGAGAGCATAGACACGAGTCTCGTTTCGCACTCGGTCTCACCTCTCCCGAACGGATTGACCTTTGAGGCGAACTTTGACGGTTCTCGTTCGGAATCGGCACAGGTAACGATCGCGTCGCGTCGAGGCGTCACGTGCGTTGCCCGACCGCGCTTCTCTCCCCTGCACCCCTCTCTCTCCCCATTCTTCCTTCCTCTCATTGTCCCCTGTTACTTCACATCGCGTCGAGCGAATGTGCAACAGAGACGCATGCGTGTGTGCGGACGCGAGCCAGAGTTATTTCCACGACCGCGACCACGTGCTCGGTGGATGTCCGATCCGACGAACGCTCCATGTGTGCGAGAGAAAGAGAGAGAGAGAGAGAGTGAGAATGAGTACGTAGTCGCGTACTCTTGGCGAGGGGAATGAGCGGGGCGCGACGGTTCTTCGAAACTTTCGAAATCGAGAACCGGGCTCGATTGATCGCAAGTAGCTGTGACGCGCGGCTGTTTAACCCGGCACTCGCTCCTCTCTCGGTAAATTGCGCTTGATCACGATCGGTCGCTGAGGCGGCCATCACGCCTCTCTATCGGTGAAACGAGACAGAGAGAGAGAGAGAGAGAGAGAGAGAGAGAGAGAGAGAGACGATGGACGGTGGAGACGTTCAAAGTTCAGACGCCCGTCCGTCGTCCACCGAAAAACTCCTCGTACCACCGATTTCTAACGCACGCGCGTGGCAACACGTCGTTGATATCTATCGCATGAGAGACCCATGTACGAGAGATGAATTACTCTTCATCGGCCGTCGGTTTTACTTCGTCGTCGTCGTCGTCAATATCTATCGCATAAGACTCATGTATGAGAGATGAATTACTCTTCATCGGTCGTCGGTTTTACGTCGAATTCGCCCCCTTCGTCGGTCGCTGTTGCACACCGAAAATAAAGCTTACGTCGTCTCTATTATTAAGCCGCGATATGTGATTGCATATCTCAACGTTTCGTCGCCGGAATAATAACGCGTTATAAATAAACGAGGAAATTTGCCAAAACCGGTGAAAGGATCGGCGGGACGCGCTTTTCCGTCAACGACCGACACCACCGACACTCTCTCTCTCTCTCTCTCTCTCTCTCTCTCTCTCTCTCCCCTCGACCTTGCCCCCTCACGTGCTCGAGATTGCCGCGTCCTTGGCGCGCCTCTGTGACCGTGGTTTTGCTCTTTGCTTTCGTCCTCCTTCCTTCCTTCCTTCCTTCCTTCCTTCCTTCTCATTTACTCCTTAGCCTAAACAGCAATACGACATTATTCGTCATTTTTCACTCGTGACTTGCGCAGATAGCGGGGCAAATTTTCAGGGAATATCCACCGGCGACGATTGATGACACAACGCGATTCGACGCCTATATTTACACGTTGGTTTTCGACGTCGTTCGTCGTTATCTATCTCGGTTAACTCGTTTGTCGTCTTGGTCGTATTGGTCGTCGTCGTCGTGCCGATGTTAACGCTTTCACGGCGGGTATCGCTGCCATCGAGTATAAATAAATAAACGAACGTGCGTCTGTACTTGACGCTAGAACAACCGCGTCTCGGAATGCCTCGCGCGATGAATCATCGTAATTTAAACGACGATTAAAATAAAACAGGCTCGTTACGACGAGATTACGTTTCACCGACGGAGATTCGTATCGATTTCGACGAGATAATGTCCCGAACGTCGATGAATCGGCGTGATCGACTGCCGACGACCGTTTCTATTTCTGTTCCTGTAAATATTCCTCGTGATAATTAACACGAGTAATCAGACGATATTGTGGAACAAAGGAAAAAGAAGGAAAAGGCTTTCGTTGTACTTTTTTGTAACGTGATATGATGTCTCACGAACGTATTTCAGGTATTTCGTCTCGTAGACAAAACGTGTAATCCAAGCAGTTGTCAAAAGTCGAAAGTCTGAAGTGCGTCGTATCGGGCGAGGTTCGATCGTGTTCGACAGCGGAAAACTTGACAGAACTGTAAAAAAATGTATCCCAGTTTCGTAGGATGCGGCACGTGTCTCGTATGCGACTTTCTCGCAATGATAAATAAATTTCTTTTCTCTTTTTTTTTCTTTTTGGTAATTTTTGCACTTTGTTTTCGTTTTCGAAATCAAGTTCAGACCGAAAAAGGAAAAAAACAGAAAATTCTTCGAGGCACTTGACTGTGCGTAACGCAATTAGCTTACTGTTGAACGACACAGAGGAAGAGACAGAGAATTTGATAAATATCTCGCGTTCTCGTGAAATTTATCCAAACCCAAGGTGAATTGGCTCGGGCGTTGCAGACGCGCGAAAAATAGCACCGACAGCGCAAAGTGTTGAAAATAATACGACCAAACAGAATGATACGGATGTGATAAACGACGACGTCGTTCCCTACGTGGAAAATCGTCGTTGGGAAAGCATGTAGCAGCGTAACACACGGACGAACACGTTTGCTGTTGCAGCGTTGGTGGGTTCGCGTCACGTGGTAACTTTGATGCTGTTCCTCGGCATGGCGAACGCCTACGTGATGAGAACGAACATGTCGGTGGCGATCGTCGCGATGATCAATCACACAGCCATCGCGAGCACCGAGGACGGCGATAAGAAGGTCGTGCCGAGCAAGTGCAGCAGCGGCAACGACACGAGCGTAAGTGGAGGAACACGAGCACACAATGTGTGTGTGTGTGTGTGTGTGTGTGTGTGTGTGTGTGTGTGTTTGCTCGTGTAGATCGTCTCTCTCTCGTGTGTATCGATCGATTCGCCTTGCTAGCGCTGTGTAGCAAACACGAGACGAGCAAACACGAAGCCAAAGTAGCAAAGAAGTAGCAAAGTTAGTTTATCAGGGGCTTTTTCTTTTTCCGTTTGCCACCGCAGGAACACGCCGAGAGCAGCAGCGACGGTGAATACGCGTGGGACAGCACCATGCAGGGCTATCTGCTCAGCTCGTTCTTCTACGGCTACGTCATCACGCAGATACCGTTCGGGATATTGGCGAAGCGTTACGGGTCCAAGTACTTCCTCGGTGTCGGTATGCTGATCAACTCGTTGTTCGGCCTGTTGGTACCGGTGTCGGCTCACTTCGGCTACTACTACCTGATGACCGTCCGATTCATTCAAGGCCTCGGCGAGGTAAGGCGATCACGGTCCCCGCGACGCCCCCCTCCCCGCTCTCTCTCTCTCTCTCTCTCTCTCTCTGTCTCTCTCGATCTCGTGTTCTCACCCACGCGCGGGTTCGATCGATCGATCGATCGATCGATCGATAGAAAGAAAGAAAGAAAAGCCTTTAATGTTGAACGCTTTTTTTGATCGTTCGGGTGTATTTCCTGCCCCTAGGAATGGATTATCCCTATTGCAGGGTCCGATCGTGCCTTGCACGCACGCCATGCTGGCCAAGTGGATACCGCCCAACGAGCGCAGCAGAATGGGAGCCTTTGTATACGCCGGTAAGCTCGTTCGTTTCGACGATATCTTTTCTTCCGGCTGCGTCTACCAGATAGACCTACCGTCTCGCGCGTCCTTCAACGCCGAGTATCGTGCTATTCTCTCTCTGGGATCTCCACCTTTCTCTTCTCTTCTCTTCTGTCGTCTCTTCTGTCTTTCCTTCTCTTCTCTTCTGTCTTCTCTTCTCTCTTCTTTCTTCTCTTGTTTCATCTTCGTCACTGGTGTCTTCATCCGTAGGCGCGCAGTTTGGAACCGTCATTTCGATGCCACTGAGCGGTGTCCTGTCCGAGTACGGCTTCGCCGGTGGCTGGCCATCCATTTTTTACGTATTCGGCGCGGTCGGCACCATCTGGTGTATCGCTTTCCTGCTGATGGTCTATGAGGATCCGGAGAGTCATCCCCGCATAGCCGAGGACGAGAAAAAGTACATTCTGAGCGCGCTGTGGGGCAACGCCGGTGTCTCGGTGAGTATATATCCATCTTCGTCGTCAGCTTGATCGAAACTCTTGAAGCAATTTCACACCGCTAATCGGGCGCTTGGTCTCCGCGCGTGTGCGTTTGCAGTCTCCACCAGTGCCGTGGCTATCGATCCTCAGGTCGTTACCGTTCTGGGCTATCCTGATTGCGCACATGGGCCAAAACTACGGATACGAGACGTTGATGACCCTGCTGCCCACCTTCATGAAGCAAATCTTACACTTTGACATCAAATCGGTAAAGACGCGGTAATCCACTCGCGCGGCTACTCTGACGCGCTTCCACGCGATCATCCTCGCGTGAATGTGCGTGTATGTGTGCATGTGTGTGTGTGTGTGTGTTTCAGAACGGCATCGTTTCCTCCCTGCCCTACCTGGCCATGTGGATATTCTCGATGGTGGTGTCGCACGTGGCCGACTGGATGATCTCCAGCGGCAAGTTCACTCACGGCTACACGCGAAAGATAGTGAACAGCATCGGTCAATTGGGCCCGGCGATCGCCCTGATCGCCGCCTCCTACATCGAGTGCAACTCCTTGCTGACCGTCGCCATTCTTACGATCGGCGTCGGTTTGAACGGCGGCATCTACTCCGGGTTCAAAGTGAACCACCTGGACATTTCGCCGAGATTCGCCGGCGTTCTCATGTCCTTCACCAACTGCTTGGCCAATTTGGCCGGCCTGCTGGCACCCATCACCGCTGGATATATAATCGTCGGATCGGTAAATCGTCGCGCGTTAAATCATCCTCTCCAACCGCAGAAATCCAACAAAATCCAAATGAAAACTCGCCTTGTTTCCGTTTTCAGCCGACTCAAGCGAAATGGAGAATCGTGTTCTTGATCTCGGCCGCCGTGTACATAGCGTGCTCCTTGTTCTACGCAGTGTTCAGCTCCGGGCAACGACAGACGTGGGACAATCCGGACAGGGACGAGGAGAAGGACGAGAAACACGGCTTGCAGACAGTGAAGACTATCGCGGAGACGCAACACTGACGCCAGCCAGCGTGTTAGTCGTATCTGTCCACTTCTATCACCACGTATTATTATTCGTACTTTAGTCTTCGTTTCTCGTTTCTCGTTTCTCGTTCCTACCGTACTCTCCACCGTTTTTCAACGCGACGCAGTTCGATTGCCTTCTCCCTGCATTTCCATCGTCATCCTTCGTCAACTCGATTCATCGTTCGACGAGCGGGATGCGTGAAACGGGTAGCGCGAACAGAGCCAGTCGCAAGCAGGAAGAAACGAACGCGCGCGTCGATCATGAGAAAAATAAAAAAAAAAAAGAAAAAGAAAAGGAAAGAAATGGACAGTCGAGAAAACCGCGTTTGTGATTTGCCAAGAGCCACGACGGATTGCCTGGACGATTAATTCTCCCTCTTCCGGTACGCGAGGAGCCGCACCGTACCATACATTCGCTGTTTATTCTTCGCTCGTGTGCCAAGAGTTAAATCGCACGCAAATATTTGTACAGCAAGTAAGTCAAATCGAACGTCACGTTTCTATATCAACTACATGAGGTAAAGGACGAACGTGCTACACCTGTGTGCCTGGGTTTGTACTTTTAAATACGTTAAATGCGTGGCGTAATGCGTGACTGTACGAGTGAGAGAGAGAGAGAGAGAGAGAGAGAGAGAGAGATAGAGTGATAGAGAGGGAGGGAAGGAGAGAATGATAGCGTGTAAAAAAACGAGCGAGCACAAAAAAAAAATAGGAAGCAGATAATTTTACATTTTTATAGTATACTTTTTCATTTAATAGAGATTGCCGTGCCTTATTACGACCATCTTAGTGTTGAAATGAAGAACAAATCGAAGTATTTTAATGACGCGTTGATTTTCATTGGATCGCGCATGAGTAGCGGTTAACCGATCCAGCCAGAACGATCGATCGATACTTCCGTCCGATTTCTCGATGCAGGAAGCCATCGCGGATCGCGGTTTTTCATCGCAAAAAACACATAAACGAGTGCCTCGCGCGAACGCAATCAATGGCACAAACGTGTGCGCGACGCGTTCGACGCGTGCCGTTTCTACGAAAGTAACGGACAGCTACTAGAACAGTATTAAAGGAAATATTCTCGCGTTTCTCTTCCGTCTACATCTTCGTTCGTTACTTACTGCGCGCTATATCGCGGGCAATTGCCATTTTTTTACCGCTTTTACGACCGAAACAGATCGCGAGATGCACGTTCTCGATGTTGCTCTTCCCACGTTTCGCAAAAGATCCGAGAAATTTCAAACTGTCGCAATCGATTTGCTGTAACCATACGACGGTGGTTCACACACGCACGCACGCACACACGCACACGCACGCACACACACACGCGCGCGCGCACACACACACACACACACACACATAAATATTGTAAATATTTTTACGCGTAGATTCTTTTTCCTTTTTTTTTTTTTTGTTTTATCAAGTTGTAGACGTTAGACAACTTGCTGCTCTTACTTATTTATGCAATGTGTACAAAGTAGAATGACAGAATAAGAAGAAAGAGGAAAAAAAAATGTCAAGAAAGAAAGAGAAGAAGAGAGAGTGAGAGAGAAAAAGTAGAGTTAAGTACGCCGAAAGAAAGAAAAAAAACAACATTCAGTTATATCTACGTAGTGGAATGCATTTTCTTTTTCTAATTATTGTTATTACTATTATTATTACTATTGTTGTTTATTGTTGGTATTATTATTATTATTATTATTACTATTATTATTATCAGTAGTCGTAGTAATAATTCATCGTCGTCGTCATCGCCATTGAAACGTAGTTGCGAGTAGTAGTAAATTATCGTAGGTCACACGAACGCCAAAGCAAAGAGAAAAAGAAAAAAAAAAAAAAAAGAAATGTACGCCTTTTCTCGTTTCTCTCCCCTTTTTACTCCCGTACATGCAGGCCGTTGTTACGGGTGTATAAACTATCGATCGACCGCATTGTCACGGTTTGCACGAGCTCGAGCCGTTGCGTACGCGCGGCCACACGCACAAGTATAGGTACTCGTTTACGAGCGAACGCTTTTTCAGCAAACACTTTTCTGCTCGCGACGCTGATTCTTAGCCACGTGGTGGTGGTGGTAGTGGTTTCTCGAAGCGAGAAATCTGTCAAATTGTCAATTACCTACCGTTCGTTATCGCCTACCTTCTTGTTCGACCGATCTGCGAACATGCGTACCGACGATACCTCTGGTGTATCGCGAGAACAGCGATCGCTGCGAATCGGTTTTCAAGTACCTGCGTCTTCCTGTGATCGTCCGTCTAAAATGGAAATGTATCTTCGATGACTTTCTCCAAAGTTACTAATTTACTAAGCTAATCTCGTCTGTAATCTGTAAATTATTCGAGTCGCCGAAATATCACGGTCGATTGATTGCCCGTTTGGAGTTTTTCGCGTCAGCTTAATAATCATTTGCGACGCAAATTCGTCCTACATTTGTACGTATGATGTGTGATGAATACGTACATACTTACGTAGCAACACGAGTACGCCAAGTACGCGTGCACGCACGAGTTACCAACGATCACGATTAAAAAGAAAGAAGTTGCCAATGAATTTTCGATATCCGTTGATAAAGACAGTTGTAAAACGATCGATATTTTTATACGAAATGTTTATAACCGTTGCGCGGCAAACACCGTCGCAATTTCTTGGGACCGTACAGAATTGTCTTTCGCATTATCGAATTACATTTGAAATTGTAAAATGCATCAAGTGTACACGCGGGTAAATAAAATATCGCTCAACAAGTACCTCATTTTCTTGCTGCGTTTCATTTCAGCATAACGCGACTCGACGATATTATCATAGTGTTTGCACATAAATTAAGATTGCGCCATTGACCAGAAACAGGATAGACCTGACGTACAATGGTTTCTTTTTTTTTTTTTTTTGTTCTGCGTTTTGGAGGGAAATGATCCCTTTATCATTTTCGTGTCACGTGCAACCTTATCGACTGGGTAACCGGGACAGACAGACGAGGTATATAAGGGATACAACGATTTGAAATTAATTTTTCCTGCGGAATTTCAAATAACACGTACAACAGAGTATTTTACGTGTGATCGGAAAATCAAGAATTCTATACTGACTTTGGCATTAACATTTCCTGCGTTATTGATTGGAATTGATGATTCCGTGATCATCAATGCCTTGGAATTTTCAAATGACTATTGTTTAATTTTGAAACCCATTAGTATTTACGGACGTTTAAGCTCGCGAAATAATTCCAAATAAAATATTTCTCAAGATGAAAAAAGCATTGTATTTTATAACGTGAAATTAATTTCATTGCCATTAACTTATATCCTATAATTTTATGCTACGTGTTAATTCATTTTGCAAATTTTTTAATAAACTTCACGAAGGATATTTAGTTTTTTAGTAAGAATCAATTGCGATGATCATTTCAAAGTGAAGCCCATAAAAAGAAATTAATATTTTACAGACAGTAATTTACAGAAATATAATGACATCTTTTCGTAGGTTTTTTAAACATAAGTGAGTATTCGATCCATTACAAATAGTTTGCAAACCTCTACATGTCCATTTCATAGATCAAATTTAATATAAAAAGATACTTAATGAGGAAAACGCAATTTGTTTTTACTTTTTTTTTTCTATGTATTTACATTTATTTTGCGGCTCAAACTCATTAACTAATTAACTAATGACTACAGTTAAACTAAGAACACACACACACACACACACACACACACACACATATATGTATATGCATATGTATACAAGGATACTATGATTCGAGTTACGACTCTACTTGTTTACAGCACGGGCGGTTTGCTCCCAAAAAGCGCCTTTTCTTCTAAACAACGTTTCAAGTTAAATTCATTTTTTTAAATGATATCATCGCTCAACCTGCAAAAATATAATTTGCACCACATAATGTGCCACTTTGTATGAAATTTGGAAAAACATTCCTCTAGTCGATTTTGCGAGATATATAAGAATATATTAGTTTTGTTACTTCCATGATATTACCAAGTAAAGGTTATATAAAGATTTATATAAATTTCAAATAATGCTTTAATTAGTAAGCGTAATTTTTAACTAATGAATAATGGAATTTATGTTCTTCCTCACGCTCGATCCATAATACCGTGATTATGATAAAATTATTAAAAATTTAACATAAATTTGAACATGTAACATGTAAGAAATACAATGATTTTAATACTTTAATATCAATAATAATTTGAAAATAATAGTTGAAAATTGTTTTTAAGACTGTTTTATAAGATATGAGTCAGTTATATCCAACCACGTATTAATAATTTTTAAATTTTAAATTTTAATTTACTATTTAATCATATAAAAAAGAAAACCATCATAAATCCGTAAAACACGAATAAAGCTCTTTGCTATATGTAGTCGAACGATTTCGGTATCGGAAGTTTAACAACATCCCAGTAATGGATTTCAAAGATCCCGTTTCTGGCAGATTCACTCTATTCGATCAACTTTGATCGTTTTACTCGTAGTTCTTCGATTCGCCGTTGTTAGAGTGCGCTAGAAAACCATTGATTTTTTTACTACGTCACGCAAAATCCTATAAAACGTAATGTCTATGCACGTACCTCGTCTGTGATGTCGCACACCATTGACCAAAGTCAATGCATATAGTATATATATTTCACGCCTAGAACGAGGCCACGTTAATCGCGCTGTTGGCCGAGAGATGGCGATTTCAATGATCGAGTAACTGTCAAGACAGAATGAACGTGAATGGTACTGGATTTTCATTGCTATCTCATTTCAAGGGTAAGCGACGCACTCTCCATTTTTACATAGCGAACTCTATTTTTGCAGTTAACAACAACAATCTCTCAGGCAGTGGATAGACTTTGCAAAACCACGGAATATCCTAGTGGCTGCGTCGATCTTTTAGAATTTTTTAGGTTAGTTTCTCGAACGTTGATAGAGTCGTGTCACAGATCAAAGGATCGCGAGACACGTCGATGCGATAAGAACGCTTATAGAACGACAAAAATGAATCGACCGTTGGTCTGTTTGCAGATAAACAACGGTAGACAGGATGAGAGTCCAATTGTTGGTCGCGCAGGTGATGGCGGCCGTGATGATGGTAAAATGCAGCGACATTACACCAGCGGTGTTTGGGAGCGTATTGGACGGCATGCCAGCGGCCTTTGGCGATTTTAATTCCGACGAATTGACCGACGTGTTCATGCTGCGCAAAAACGCCACCACCGTTCAAATTTTCCTCGCCGCCGAACAGGAGCCTCTTTTGAGGCCTAGCTCCGAGCTAAGTTGCACGTTCCGCCATTTGGTGGTGGGCGTAGTGCCGGGAGACTTTGACGGAGACGTGTTCATGGACGTGTTGGTCGTCACACACAACAGCGAGAAGAACTTGTCGCACGGCTACATACTGTGGGGTGGAAACGGCCGGTTAAACTGTACGAACGAGGATCACCCGTTGATAAGCATGAGAGGACAACCGCTGGCTCTCGACTACAACGGCGACATGATAATAGATCTGTTTGGCTTGGACGAACAGATGAACAGGGTGTTTTGGATATTCGACGAGAGCAGAAAACCTCCGAAAAAGATTCCTATGAAACCGCCCGTGAACCTGCCGCTGGCATCCATCCGAAAGCCTCACTCGAACGCCTATCTCGACCTGAACAGCGACTTCTTGGCCGATCTGGTGGTCACGACGGACGAACACTTTGAAATTTGGCTGGGCGTGGAGCAAGGATTCCGATACGACAGACTGATAAAGTTCCCCGGCGGAGTCTCCAAAGGTGTGCTGGGGCAAACGTTGTACCTGGACGTCGAACTGACCGGCAAAATGGATCTGCTTTTGCCTCTGTGCTTCGACAGGGCGTGTGCCAACAGCACCATCATGATGTACTCCGCGGACAAGTGGCACGATCTCAGGGTGAACTTCAGGGACAACGACAACGTGCTGTGGGGCTTCGTGACACCGAACGGGCACCGATACACCGACACGATCACTCTTCGCGGCGGTGACTTCAACATGGACGGTTATCCAGATCTGCTGGCCACGCTCAAGCCGACCACTGGCAAACAGACGCGCTCCTATCTGCTGGAGAACGTGGCGTGCGACACGTGCGAGAATTTCACTCGAAAGTTCCAAGTAAAATGGCAGGCGCTGAGTCCGTTCCGCAACGAAACAGCGATGGCCGTGTTCTACGATTTCTATCAAGACGGGATCTTGGACGTGATCTTGGTGGAAGTGGAGACGAGCAAGAACAGCTACCGTACAGCTGCCTTCAAGAACAGCTTGGACTACGACGCGAACTTTGTGAAGGTGATGGTGCTCACCGGACGCAACAACAGCATGTATCCGATCTCGCCGGGCTCGCTCGGCAAGAAGAAGCGAACTTACGGTACGAATCTTCCCGGTCCGTCGATAGCCTATCGCACCACGACTCAGGACGGCAGCCCGCGAAACGCGATCGCCGCTCAGCTCCCGCAGAGCGCCCATTTCTCCCTGAATTTGCCATACACGACCTTCGGCCTTGGTAGAACTCCCAACTTTGTCGATGCTCTCACTATCGGGGTAAGCTATCTTTCTCTCTTTGCACTTTCTCTCCAAATTTGTCGTCATTCGTTTGTTCGTTCGTTTGTCTGTCCACGACAGGTCGGGGGGAAATATCGGGAATGGCCGCAAATCATTCCCAACTCGCAGATGGTAGTGATACCGAATCCGATCATGGAACCCTCGAGGTGGAAAGCCCAGCTGTTCGTAACTCCCAGCAAACTGATATTGTTGAGCGCTGCTGCGTTAACCGCCACCTGTGGTCTCATATCCTTGATCATCGTCGCGCTCTACTGGAAAGAGCGAAGGGAGGACAAGCTCGAGAAGCTTCAGGAAGCGCACCGATTCCCATTCGACGCGATGTGAGGGTGGTTCCATTAACGATCCGTCGAATATATCTTTAAGAAATGTATTTAATAGATCTACAAGTTGTTTCGTAATGTCGGCAAACAAATAGTTTAACTAAATATTTATATAATTTAACTAAATCTGTAAATCAATAAATATACAAACATCTACAAAATGAGTGAGCAAGTGAACGAACGTACGGTTGGACGCGATGCGTAATACAAGTCGAGATACGATCAGTAATACGCGCGAGTTAGCGTCTATGTGTATGTAAGTGTGTTGTGTGTTTGTGTGTGTGTGTAGTTTAAGGAGATTGGCGATATTTTGTACAACAAGTTTCTGAAATATATCGCGCACTCTGCTTTTTTTTCGAATAGAAAGTCGTCGTCGTCGCTAATAAAATTGACAATTTATTGATTTCTCTTGGACATTCTTATTTTATAACACAGGACCCGTCTCTCGCTTCGTCTCGCGTCATAATCGACGCATCGAGTGCGAAATATATACTTACGATACTAGTTACATTTTATATATATATAAAAGTATATATACATGTATAAATTTATATATATATAAAATTTTCCAACGCGTCGCTTATCAACAAACGATCATTGCCGGCTTGATTTTGGTCGTTACACTGTCAGCGATGACAGGCTGTAGATGGAATCGGTTCGAGCGGCGTTCCACTACTGACAACGATCGTTTTTAATGGCAGGGTTCAAATCGTTGAAGTAAGGATGCGCCATTGCTTCGTCCGCCGACAACCGTAACGCTGGATTGCACACCAGTAACCTCTGAAAATGAAAGTTTCGACAAGATGACGAGATTTGTTGCCGAGCAGAAAGATTGAAACGTATCCTCGTCGAAGAAAGACGAGTAAATACAGTAGGTGCCCACTTGAGTGTCGCAATCCCCGATTCTTAGAATTGGCATTATCTCGCTCCATCGTGCTTTACCGTACGATATGTCGAGGACCGCGTGAAACATGATACTTGATACAAAGATTCTCGATACCGATATTTTTCGCACAATTCGCAAAACGCATCTATTCGTTTAAACGTACGATCAGCAGGCTCTACTGTACTCGAGTACTATTAGATGTACGTATATACACGCATCGCCGTACCTGCAGCAAGTCTCTGCCTCTGGAATTAAGTTTCGGCGTAACTTGAGCCAATCCCTGAGCAGGATGATAAAGCGGAAAGGGTTTGTAGTCGGGGAGAGTGGTAAAATCCGGCCACGTCTCCTCGGTCGGCGTACCCAACATTTTGAATATTCTCTTCAGTTGATCGTCCACGTCCGAACCGGGAAACAACGGTCTACCGGCGTTTGCTAGCTCTATGCGGTTGTTACATCGGTATCATCCACACGTGTCCCCATCCTCTCTCTCTCTCTGTCTGTCAAGGTTTTGTCATGGCAACTTACCAGCAAATATACAACCGGCGCTCCACATGTCGATGGACGTTGTGTACAACTTTGCCCCAAAGAGAACGTCCGGTGGACGGTACCATAACGTTACGACTTCCGCCGAGTAGCATTTCACTGGGATTCCGAATGCTCTGGCCAGTCCGAAATCGGCCAGCTTCAACTCGCCGTTCTAAACGTCGTGCAAAAGACGGTTCAAACTGGCAAACACTTGATTTAATTTTATGGAATGTGAGCTATAAATTCAACTACATTATATATGTGATTCAATTATATTACCGATTATATATAGAAATAATAAATCAACAAACAATATATATATAGAGAGTAATTTAAGAAAAAATAATTTAAAAATTAATTACAACGATTAAATCAGTAACGGAGTAAGAGATACGTTGTAATCGTTTTTTTTTTTTTTTTGTTTTAGGCTGGAATCACCCGGTACCTTGTTGATGAGCAAGTTCTGCGGCTTCAGGTCTCTGTGCAGCACGTTTCTACTGTGACAAAACGCCAATCCGCGCAGCAACTGATACCTGAGGAGTATAAAGAGAAAGAGACACGGGAGAACACGTGTTGTAACACGAGAATTCGTAATGGCGCGCGAAGCGACCGCAGCGAGTGAATGGCAAACTGTGATACTCACAGAAAGGACTTCACCACGTCCAGATCGATCTCCCCGTTCAGACTGTCGAAATACTTTTTCAGATCTTGGTCGCAGTGCTCGAACACCAGGGTCAACTTTTTATCGCTGTGCAACACGTCGTACAACCTCACGACATTCTTGTGTTTCAACTCTTTCAACAGGCAAATCTCTCTGAGCGCGGACGACGGTACACCCTGCGTGTCAACAAGAATCAGAGGAGACTGTGGTCAGGTATGCGGCGGGATAAAATCTGATTGCGAGTAAATGAGAGAAAGAGATGCGAACGCGACGGAATTCATCACGTCGGCTTACTTGCTGTCGCCATAAACTTACTTCGTCGTCTTCGTCCAATCGGACTCTCTTTAAAGCAACGATTTCGTGAGTCTCGCGATTCTTGGCTTTGAAAACGGTTCCATAAGTACCTGAAGTACGCAACAGATCGATCTATACATGTGTATATATATATATATATATATATATCGTGGCGATCGGTGACGATCGCAGTCGCGTAAACGACACGCGACGTTCCGCGAGGATCTCGGTTGTCAAAAGACAGGACGCACGCACGCACACACGCACGCACGCACGACTCGGCAAAAACAGTCGACGAGCAACCAACACGAACGTTGCAACCAAGAGAAACTGCACGGCACACGGACACATACCACTGTAACAGTCACTCGGGATAGAGTGGACGCTTACCTTCTCCTATTTTCTCGAGCTTCTCATATTTTTGCATATTTTTGGCGATTCTGCGGGCGGAATGATCACAGAGTGGTTAGCGCTGCACTCGAAACAATCGTGCGCGAACACACCGCTGCAAGTGGCGCCATCAATCGTTCGCGGACTCTCAACGAGAGTCACCGCGCTTGGCCACCGGGGTCGCTTCTCTTACCAAATAGCTGCGCGCCGCTTTCAAACCGCTTTCAAACCGAGTGCACGCGGACTAGCCCGTCTAGCGTATCTGCTGTTGTGTAGTAGAATCGACGCGTAGAATATTACGAGTACCGAACAGTAACTATTCTTCGTTTCTTCCCTCGAGTTTAACACTGAACGTACCGGCATTTTACGTATACCTATCTTACCATAAAGGTAAATATAAATTTGAATGCCCCTTATGAATAAACGTTGATTTTTAGAAAGAAATTCTTAATTTATTAAAGGAAATAATTCGCGACATAACTTTTGATTTCTAATGAAATAATGAAACGTATATTTTTATTTAAACAAAAAAAATAATCAATTAATCGCATTTTTTACATACGACTGGTTTCTCCTTCATACGTTTGTCCGCAGACGAATTTTTTGCAAATTATGCAAGAGTTAATTATGTTTGAGTAGTTTCATTACCCGCGCACAATCTTATTTGACATTTCCTTCGTCATTGGGAGATATTGCTGCTTGATGTTCCCTGTTGTAGTGATGTTTTCCTTTCCTTCTTCAAGAAATTCGTGATACTCTGTGACTGTCATAGTTTACAGTTATCTGCTAATTGTAACGGGAAACGCTGTCTTGATATCTTTATTCCAGTTGTTTCCCGATAGAGTATTCATGCATTGATTCCAGCTAAATCCGGGATATCGAAGAGTACGTGCACAGATCTATTGCATCTGGATTTGACGCTGTATTTTCGCGCCATTTGGTGCAACCATATCGACGCCAATAGTCTTATTGTAATAACTAATTGTTTCGGTTTTTCGCTTTCTACTGTTTTTGATTTTGACGCATTTACGTCTCGTAACTTAGTATCGTAACTTTTTTCGTTGGTTTTGATTTATAAATTCAGTCAGAAAAATACGTAAATTTTCGTAGGGGTCAAATGAACCCTCGCGGTACATAAGGTATGCAAAGAATTTTTCTCTGTAAAAAAATAAGCTAAGAGGAGAACAGAAAGCGAGAAGTTGAATAATCAGATAATATAAGAATTTACAGAAGATCGGATTAGCGAAAGAAATAACAATGAACGTACGATTTTTGTCAAAGGGTCATTTGACCCCGCTTGATACGTTTAGTGTTAACAAGGAAAATGTTTGCTATTTTTTGCTTCTTACATTCGCAGCGGGCAAACCCGAGCAAATTCACTTTGCCGTCGGGTTTGGATAAATTTTACGAGAAATTTATCAAAACTCCGTCTTTCCGTGTCGTCGAACAGCTATTCCAGTAATAAAGCGACTTCAACAGTAAGCTAATTGCGTTATACGCTGTGAAGTGCCTTTTAGTCAGCAGATAGGAAACACTCGTAACGATCCAAGTAATAAAAAGTAATATTTGTCAATAAATATCAGAAATTTGATGAGTTCATTTTGATGAGGAAAACGAAACTTACTTTCCGATACTGCTAATAAATATATATATTTAATATATAATAATACGAAAGTCTCCCTTTTGCAAATCAAGTTATTCTACAAAAACTTGTTTCCTCAAGCCACTAAGTAATAGAAATAGAATTCGATGTAAAATTATTATTCGAAAATGAAAATTTCATTGCACGTATATAATATAAATACTTGAACACAAATTACGAATATAAAGTGACATAAAATTAACAGAAAATATTTATTTAGCCCTGAAAGTATTTACATACGTAGATTCATCTATAATGGATTACTTGATGCTCCGCGGAGTAATTTTATATGCATATATTTGTATAATAATTATGACAACCTATATGAGTGATAGTTGCAGCAGAATGATTAATGACATCCACTAGATGTTTACGGTTTGGCGGATCGATCAAAATATTTCTTGCGTGGAATTTAATTTTTAACAGAAATTTCTTCTGTGGAGTACATCATTGGAAATTATGGTGTCTTGGTTATGGTTTAACCAACGAGATCACGAACTTTGGTACATTTTCCAAAACCGACCACACCTTCTTCAAGTTATTTCCCGTTCTGTTCCTACAGTAATCTCCGACGAAATCAGCAAACAATAATTAAAGTAAACGAACGTGCAACTCCCTGAATATTTCGAGCAATTGAGGGAACATTTCGTCCCCTAGGTCACATGAATATGTTTGGCGTGACACACAACTTTTGATTGCGCCTTTGTTCTCCGAATAATTAAATTATCCGATTCGTTGAAGAATAATATTATTCTTTATCTTGCTTCCGAGGCGTTTCGAGATAAAATTTCACTCATATACTTTGCGTTCGTCGGTTGTTCTCTCAGAATTTCGATGATCAGAATTTGTCAATGAGATTTTAATGTGATTAATAACTTGTCGTAATCCACTTTTAACGTTAAATAAGCATTTCATGTTAATTTTACGCCATTCTATGCATAGCGTGCAATAACACCTGGAGTAATAACTTTCTGTCGAATGTTTTTTGATTCTTAATGCAACGATTTAAAAAAAAACGTAAATTTGTAGAACATAAACTTGATTTGCAAAAGGAGTGCAAAACATTCGTACACGTGAGTTACCTTACCTGTATCAAATTAATCCACTTGTCATAACTTATGACAACGACAATCGGATATCGTCGAGTCGATAGCGAGTCATGGTAAATCGAATCTAATCGAAATTGGATAGAATTAATTGAATCTTGCGGTAACGGACGAGTTGGAACGAACGGCTACCGAATTACGTCGTATTACTGTTGCTCGCAACGTTACGCTTATCGGTGGAAAATGATCGGCTTACCCGATATCGCGGATCGATGTCGAATTTCAACGACACACGCAAACACGTAAACACTTTGGTGCCGCGTCGAAGGATGCGGCGGCCAGCGTCGTATAAAATTTATTTTATAAATATCGTATGCACCAGCACGTTGCGAAACGCGTGACAGATACTCGCGTAAACACGTGCAACGAATTCTTTCGAGTCGTTCGAAATGTGAAGAGAAAGAAAAGAAAAAAAACAAAAGAAAAGAACCTTGTCGGTGAAAAAGCATCGTTGCACTTTGAAACCGACAGCAGCTTTGAAACGACGACGTTGTAATTTCCGCGAATCAATCGCACGCATTTGCTCCCCTTTCTCGATTGATTTCATAATTATCGGACGGAGACGCGCGATTCGTACAGAGGGGAGCGATCGTTCGTATCGTTACAAAGCAAGAAAGAAAGAAAGAAAGAAAGCAAGAAAGAAAGAAAGAAAGAAAGAAATAAAGGAAAAAGAGGAGAAATTTCTTTTTCTTCTTAATTTTTCTATAATAATTGTCGGGAGGGAGAGGACGAACGCCAGCGTCAGTCGTGTTGCAATCGATTTGTTTATTTTATCGGCTTTTTCGACAAGTACACCCCACATTGACATTATAAGGAAGCAGAGGAGAGGGGAGATTGCGTGAGCAACTCGGATGGAAAGATGGCGAGGCGATTAAACACCAAGAAGCGGAACCGGTGCACGAAAAAACTGCAGATACGGATCGCGTCGTATTTCCGAGTTGCGGAGAAATCGAATCGTGCACGTGGAGGAAATCGCGCGCGACAGAGGAAACGCGAATTGCGTCGAATGTCGCAGTATCGCGAAACCGAGGTAAACCGAGGTAAACCGAGGGACGATCGGAACAGACCGAGGGAAGTTGGCGTCCAATCGTGTTTTGTTTTCGGGGGAAGCATCGCGTGTAACAAGAACGACATGTCGCGGGGAAGGAAAATTTTCGGCGAGAATCGACGATAGAGCGAGGGTTTTGAGGGTCGAGGTTACCATCGGATCGGCGCACGGTAGATCGCGAGGACGATTTTTTCAGGACGCGTCAAAGAGCGATCGAGTTCTCGCGGAAGAGATGCAGCTGCTTGTGAAGCAGGTGTTGGGCAGCGCGGTCCCAGTGTTGGCCAACGTGGCGATACTGTTCTACGTTTTTCAGCGCGTAAGCTATGGCTTATGGAAAAAAAGAAAAAAAAAGAAATTAAAGAAACGACCTGGTAACGGAGGCGATCGCTGTTAGTTTCTAGCGGCGACGAGACTGCGACGGAAACTCGTGAGGGAGATGAGAGGCTTCACGACGATGGTAACTGACACTCGCGATCTGCACACTGGCAACGATTCTTCGTCATCTTCTTTTTTCTTTTTTGAATGTCGTGTCGACAGGTCGGGCGGGCACGCGACAACCTGCGCTACATCGGCGAACGAGTGACCAGAGGAATGGACGAGGTGCGTACGATCTTCATCTCCGATGACTATGAAATTTCCAGACGACGTACGCGTGTAAGCGTGTAATCCATCAGATCGAGCAGGACGTTGGAAAGGAGCTGCGAGTTACCGGTCGACTGACGACGCAGAGCGCGAAACTGGCGGCGGTGCTGCGACGATTCGCCGGCCTCGAGGAGGACGTGATCGAGGTACGATCTCTCGACATCGTTCGATGTCGATCGGCTCGGAGTCGAATGAGATTCGCGACTGATCCATCGTCCTTTCGTTCGACGAAAACGGAAGCAGCTAGTACGTATGGATCGTAATCGAGAGAACGCCAAGGTCGAGACACCGTTCGACGTGAGCACGGAGATCGAGAAGGTTGTCGCGGCTGCCGAAAGAAGGAGCGCCGATGGCTGCCGAGAGAGACGAGACGCAGCACGAAGGAGGAACGAGCAGCAGCAGCAGCAGCAGAGGAACGAAGAAGAGAAGGAGCAGGAGGAGCCGGCGATACGGCGAGAACGAACCGGCCAGGACGGCGGTGTCGCCACCACGCGAAATCCTCTGTCGAAATTCTCGACGTGCGGAGCTCGGGAGATCGGTTCGAGAAAGGTTCGAGTCGCCACCATGCCGGAGGTTCGTCTTCTCGGTGAATCGAGATCGAGTAAATAAATTCTCTCTCTCTCTCTCTCTGTCTCCTGCCTTTGAGAAACGACGATTTCGCGCGATGCGAATATATATATATATATATACGAAAGAGACGGAAGAGAGGAAGATCGACGAAAGACGATCGGGAAACCGTGTTAGCCGCGGCGTGCCAGGACGTTGCTTCTGTTGGTGGTCAAATAATCGGCCAGTCTCTTGACGAATCCGTTCCAGCCAACGCGACCTATCTCGTCGAGGTTTCGCTTGAAGAAATTGTCGAAAGCGGTCCGGTCGATCTCGTCGATGTTTCGCTTGACGAATCGTTCGAGGAGTTCTCGGTCGGTGGGAAGAAGCGCGATCGACTTGCTGCGAACACAAAACGGATAAACGTGAAACGATAACGACGAGAGTCAGGGGGTGGAAGTTTGAGAATTCACGCGACATTTTCGACTCGTAAAAAGATGTCACGATCAAATTTGACACAGATATTTGTAAAAAATATTCCCTTAATCGCTATTTCATTAACTTTGTGAACAAATTTTTTACACATATTTGTCAAGTTTATTTGTTCGTGTATATTCTGTTTAATATATTTTTTCATCAATTTAGATCATACATTGGTGAAACTTTTAATTTTATTAAATTATTCTATATTATATATATTAAGCAGAACAGAATGAAGTGTTTAAACGTGCTCTTCTTTTATTTGTAAATATCCGTTACATGGATTCTGCTTTTTCTTTTTATTTCTTAGCTTCTTAGACGCGTATATTAACGTAAAAGTAGTCTGCTATTTTCAAATCTATATTCTTTGTGTTTAGTTCCCTTTGTGCTTCTTTAAAGTAATTGTTCAATAGGAAACGATGCATTTCTCACTGTATCTGTTCGACGAATAAGTAATTTGTGGATAGAAACTGGCATGAATATGATTTGCAGTTTCCAAGTGAAGATTTTGAAATTTTTCCGCATTTATGGTACATGTCAAGATGATATTACTCCAAGAACGATATGGAATCGTTTTGTCGAATTGATCGAACTTTTCTGAATGCAGTCTAGGCCCTTGAGACCTGCCTCGCAAAGTTGCGTTGATCAATAGTACATGTATAAACACAAACGCGACGCAAATGCAACTTCAATAGAATAATATCTTGAAAAGTCGAACGCGGATGGATATGGTTCTTACATCGTTACATAGAAGATTTACTAAATAGACCTGTTGGATCGTGGGACTTTGGGCGACTTGAATGACATTGCTCGTCAAATGTAAAAAATTTAAAAAAATTTTTTTTTTCGTTCCGTCCCAACATTTTTAGAAGGAATATATCATGTAGTACAATTGCCAAAGTGGGAACTTTTTCACCTTTTGTCGTAAAAGAGTTAGACACAGTTTTGCCAGGATATTTCAAAGAAGGAGAAGAAGAAGAACCAAATTATTCGATGAGAATCGACATTTTTAAAAAATGTCAAACTTTACGTGTCTGTGTTTCGACTAAATTATTATCGTTAATTTTTCCCTTAGAACTCAATGTATATGAAAAAAGATATCAAAATGAGAAAGTTTGTGATTCTTTTGTAAAATGTCGCGTGAATTCTCGATCGAGCCCACTTGCTTACCTGGAAGCCGACCATTCGTCCACGGCGTTGTTGTTGTTGTCGTTGTCGTTGTCGTTGTCGTTGTTGCTGTTGTTGTCGTTGTCGACGAGATGCGTGCTCGATCCAGAAGCGAATCCGAGGCCGTTATCCCGACGATGGTCGCGTTGTTTTCTCGCTGTCCCGACGAAAATGGAAAAAACCCCGCTTGCATTAGAAGAGAAGAGGATCGACGAACGAAAAAAAAAGATGGAAGATGGAAGATGAAAAAAGAAGGGGAGAAAAGAAGAAAGGTAAGCGGTGCGCGAGGTTCGTGCGCTAGCTAGACTTTATTACTCTCGTTGATCTGGTACTACACGGAAAACATCTACTCTGCTCTCTCTCTCTCTCTCTCTCTCTCTCTCTACGCGTTATCGTCGATATCGTTGTTGGCCAAATCTCGCACCAAATTTCCCCCGCCGATTTGATCCAAGTTCCTGCGGAACGCAGAACTCTCGTCGACGTCTCGCACGAGATTCCCTCCGCCGATGCTGTCCAAGTTCCGCTCGCCACGATCGGCCGCGCTTCGAAGCAGATTGCCGCCTCCTATCTGATCGAGATTCCTTCGCGACGACAGCCATCGCTGGCCGTCGAACGAGCCCCCTCGTTCCATCGCGGAGGACAGTCCTCGGCGCAACAGGTTGCCGCCGCCGATCTGATCGAGGTTCCGCGAGAACCGATCCTTCTCCCTCGCCCCTTTCTCGCCCCTCTCCGCCAGGTAGAACGCCGGCACGATCGACCGATATCGTTCCTCTTGCGCCGCGGCAGTCTTCTCCCGCGGTGACGAACCTGAAATTTGTCGATTTGTCGTTGCTCGTCGATTTAAACATCGATCGATCCACCGATCCTCCACGTTTACTCCACGAAGCGACAACGACGACAGTAGCCTCCGATCTTCGCCACTTGGCCTAGACGTGACACACACGCGCGCACACACACACACACACACACACACACAGGGACAAAACCTTGGATTGCTCCGCAAAACAGAACAGACGACAAAGAAAGAAGCGTATACGAGGAGTTTTTTTTTCTTCACTTACCGTGACCGTCGAGAAACTCGGCGAAGAATTCCGAGTTGCCCGGTTGCCCGTAAAACTCTCTCCGCAGGGGGCTCGTTTCAGCCTGAAACCAACCAGGTTGTTCGATTACGCCGCCGACACGCGACCATTTCCAACCACCGCTTTTCAACTACTATCACGCGATATAGTCGTAGTCTCCGAGAGAGATCGATCGATCCCTGGAAAAAAATTCACCGAACGAACCTTCCGTCTCTCACGATTGTTATCCATCGATTTTGACGACCGCGAATTTCGTTTTCTTCGTGCGACAATCGACAATCGACAATTCGTAAGAAAAAAGAGAAAGCGCGTAGAAACTCTGCTCGCTCTTACGAGAAACGACTCAACGTCGACCGAGAGCACGAAAAAGAGAGGAAGAGAGAGAGAGAGAGAGAGAGAGAAGAAAAAATAGTAAATGCAAGTAGATTAAAATACGAGTTTACCTGCACGGTCGTTGGCCAGTCGACGATCGAAAGAACCAGGACCGAGAGAGCGAAAGCTGCACGCTGGCACGTCGTCATATCGTCGATTCCGCCCGGCGTAATCTCTCGAGATTCGGTCGATCAGTTTGCAAGTTCAAGTGCCACGAGTTGTGTCGTTGTTGCTGCTGCGAAAATCGCGTGCCGTGTACCGGTTCATCTCGTGCTTCCTCGAAATATATAGAGGGGTGAAAACGGTCTCGCGGAGAACGCACGCGCCGAACCGTGCGTCGCTGTCGCACGCGCCGCCGAAATCCATTAACAGCGTTACGCGCCTCCCCCATTCTCGTCCCGATCGAATACACTTTTTATCCACCTTTATCCTACTATTATTTTGTCCACCCATCCACCGATTTTTCAACGTTCCAATCGTTCCGCTAGGTTCGACCCGTTGCCCTTGACAAGCATTTAATTGTCGCAAATAATTTATTTCCGAAGCATCGCTTCGGATAAAATGCCATCCATTGCATCGGAGACAGTCGTTCGAATGGCATTTGCAACGAAATTTTACCGATCAGACGTGCTTTCTAGCGTGCAATTTAAAGCAATCGTCAACACCCGGTGCACTGCATAGAGCAAGTATAATGTCACTAGAGTTAATGACACAGGCGCTGTTCAATCTCTGGCAGTAATAAAATAACATTCTCCGGCATTTTTTTTTTTTTTTTTTTTTGTAACTTTTATAAGAAGCAAGCGAAAGTCTAGTTTACGCGAATTATTCCGAGTTGCGTGAATTATCGAGTGTCAATCCTTTTGTTCCTCTTCGTGCCGTTATCGTGTCAGAGATATTTGCCGTTTTCTTCGAATTTAATAAACCTAGTGTGACAATGCAATTTAACTTGTATCACAGATTGTAATACTTTTAAACAAAATAGAAAACTTATGGTTGCTTACGAGTACCTCTGCTAAATGGTGTGTCCGTCCATCATAATTATCAGCAAAAAAAAAAAAAAGAGAAAGTCCGACCTGTTGACTTGATTCAAGCATTTGACGTGCCCTACGGTCGAGTGAAAAGTGTTAATTTGACCGCGTCCTTGCCTCTTCTCTACATCGTTACTCATTTTGCTCGTTACTCGTTGCTCGTTTGGCATCGAACACGATCCATCGATCGCGGCCGTCGCCGCCTTCGCCTGTGATTGTTCGTTCCCGTAAGCTCGATTTCCCTCGTCGACGCAGCAGCACCGACGAGGCAAAGAGGAGCGTAGGCAACACGTAGCGATCGATCTCTCTCTCTCTCTCTCTCTCTCTCTCTTCGTATTTGGTGCGGAAAATAATTCTTGCCGCGGCCGTGAATGCCACGCAGGTGCGTGCGTGCGTGCATGCATTTATAATTTACGCGCGGTGCGACGCGATGCAATCGCACGGGGCGCATAGTAGATGCCGGGATTAAATTGTTTGCCGTTTCGTCGAAGCTTCGTCGAGCGTGAGAAACGGCGCGAAGGGCGCCGCGATTTTGGCCCCGGCCGATCGTACATCACCACGCGACGCGTTTTCATCCCCCTGCCCCATCCCCGCGTGTCTATCCAGCGGCATTTCGATCTCGATTTTCATTTCAATTTTCCTGTTCGGCGGAGCGCCGTGAACCACGGCGATGCAGAGATACGAATAAAACACGAATAGTCGGAGAAACGAACGACGGGCGCGTGTCTCCAACGTTGAAAACTTTCGGTATCGCGTAACGTTGTGACTCTTCGACAAACTCATTTCGAAGAATCACTCTCAAATACAATGACATCATGTAGCATCGCGGGTAATCACTCGAATGGTATTTAACGCGAAATTTTTCGTTCGTTATATTTCTCAAACTATGCGACCGTCGTGTATTTTTAAATTTAAAGCAGTCGTCGACGTAGTTTCAATCTCTGGCAGAACAATATCCTCCGCCATTTTTTCCAACTTTTCGTAAGAAGCAAGAAAAAGTCTAGCTTATTCCGAATTGCGTGAATTACCACACCTATAGTTGATTGACTCGGGACTGACTGTCGTCAAAAATTTCTTCTTTTTGAAATTCCTTCCGCTCTTCTTAGTTGCTTCTTCCTAATTATTATAGCTTTCACTCCAGATACTAACTGTCGGTCAGAAAAGAATCTCTCAATTTTCTCAATACATGCATCTCAGCTTTCAAAGCTTTTTATCACTGAAAGCAACAACCATCTGCTTCAACGCAACTTGTCTGCCGACAAGTTGCAAAGCTTGTTTATCCCAGGCAACGTGGAATTCCGGCTCCCTGGAGTCGATGAAACTTTGAATAGAAACTTTTCCGCGTCGGCTTGGTTTTTAAAGAGTTCTTATCCTTCGAGAAAGTTGTTTAAATGCTAAAAAAAAGTTGGAGGAAGATCTGGCTAGTACGGCGGATGAGGTTAAATATTTTATAGAAATAAAATATTTAAAAATTCCTATCAACCAACTCGTTCAATTTTTGGATGGTTTTTTTCCATTGATCAGTGCAGCCACTACATTCTTTCAATTTTCTGACTCTAAGTCGACTGTACGATCTGGTTTCGCCAGGTTTCAGAAAAGTACAGTGAATTAAGCCGGTTGCACACCATCAAACAGTCACCATAATCTTTTCCACGTGCAGCTTGGATTTTGGAAAATTTATCGTTATTAACTCCACCGTTGCACCGTACGGGTCTTAACGATATCCGAGCCAAATGCATTGTTGACTTTGTGCATGGTTTCTGCTGCTTTCCTTGGTTTTTGATTCGTAAAGAAAAATTGTTCTAATTTGTTTTTTGTTCCAATGTCGCTTCAATGGCCAGAAATGGAGCCGAATTGCCTTTGAGATGCCGAGAACGTGTGATTCCAAAATATACAGAGTAGAATGTACTCTTCAAAATTATATGACACCAGCAGGAATCTGCAAAAAAGGGACGAGGGAAGTATACAAAACATAAAAAGCGTAATTATTTCCCGACCTACCCAATACTATTATACCAAATGTATACGTTCATTATAATTATCAGCAAATTATAAAATGAAAAAGTTCCAGCTGTTGGTTAGATTAAGTACAATGTCCCCTCGGAAAGGACAGAGTGCAAAAAGTTGAAAATCTACTTTCCACGAGTCTGTCGTTTTCTTCTCTCGGTTTCTCGTAACCTAAACCTAACCTATCGTTATAAAAGATATATCACGTTGTGATGCTATAACGTTCAATCGTCGATGATCGCACAGCACCAGACATCGCTGTTCTATCCTATTCTAGAAAATGAGAAGAAGAAGAAGAAGAAGAGGAGAAGGAGGAGGAGGAAGAAAACACGAAAAGCTCCCTTTTTACAATTTTCATTTCTGGGAACGAATTTTCATTTCTGACGTGAAACATGTGCCAACGCTTTACCGCCTTTATGGCCACTCGAGGCGGTGTTTGCATTGCAGTTAAATGTTTGCATGCGTTTAACTTTGCTCTCTCGTGTGTCTCCGCGATCGTAGCCCCTCAATCCCTGTTCGGGCAACTCGCTTTCCACTCGAGAGCACTCCTTTCTCGATAGCGCGATAACGCGATAACGCGATAACGCGATTGACAGCAACTCGACACCTTCTGCTCGGCGTCAACCAACTGTGTGCATGTACATCTACGTCTCTTATCTCTCTCATTGTCGGTAGCTGTTTGTTCGTTCGAAAGAACGTCGCGCGTCCTCGCTAGTTTTATCACGACTGTTGACTGACCCCCGAGGGATCGAGCCGAGTCGAGTCACCAGTGTGTGGTGAGAGGTCGTCCGGAAAACGAGGAAAATCAAATAGACTCGCTCCCCCCAAAGGAGATGACCTTTGTCCTGCCAGACGATGACGACACACTGTCGCTAACGTCGATCTTTACCTATCCGGTAATTATGCCTCAAAGTTTCAGTTAGAAAAAACAAGAAAACAAATAAATAAATAAATAAATAAATAAATGAACGTCATCGTTCTGGAAACGACTGGACGGCTCGCCAGCGTGTTTGGTTCGGCGTTCCGTCCGAGCAGAAAATCACCGGACGACCTTTCCAACGACGGCGACTAACGCGGGAGAGACGACTAATTTTAGACGGTACCTCGGCAAATGGATTCTCGTTGTCGCCGGCGGTAATCGAGTAGTCGAGCAAGCTGTTCACGTTAGACCAACGTCAATAATTATGGATGCCGAGTAATTAATCGAATTTACCCAGAAAACGGGAACGTTCGCCAAACGCTAACAGCGAACGTATCGACGCGAGTCCCTCCTTATCGAGTTCGAATTTCCCTTTAGTCGGCTATAACCCAACTAACTAATCCAACTAAACCGCGTTCGTCCTTCGTCTCGAGAAGCTCGAACGCGAATTTAGCGAAATTTGCGAATAACAAATAAATTCATTCGTTCAATTTTCTTCCTCCTCTTCTCTTCACTCTGCTTTTCTTTCTTTCTTGTCTTTTCCTTTCTCCAGCTTTCCTGTCGCATCTCTTCAACGCGATCTGTCGTCGCGTTTCTTGCTCGCACAGCGTAAAGCGTAAAGCGTAAAGCACAAGTAAACTCTATCGAAAGCGTAACGTCGCGTTTTTCTTTGTCGACTGCGCGCTTTTTCGCGCTTCCTGATCGCGTTTCCCTGGCCGCCGCGAGATGGCACTGTAGGTACGATGATTGTAGTTACAATAGCGGTAAGTGATAAAGTCACCGTACTACAAAGGAAATTTTATACTTTATTTTAACGTTTACATAATACAGAATATAACGGATGAATGACGACTGTTTATTAATTTCTTAACAACTGTTGTATATATTCTTGGCAATTTGTTTGTAACTTGGTAACCAGTAATTTGTTGGTATCTCCGTGGTAACTTTTGACGAGACAATTGAATAGCAATATAGATGTCGCTACATGATCGATGATCTAATCATCGTACTACAAAGATTAACGAATAACTTTATACTTAATTTTTTTTCTTTTTCTTTTTTAGAACTAATACTTAACAATATATATATATATATATATATATATACACACAATGAAAACGATGAATTACAACGATTTAATTCAATTACTATTCTATCTATTCTCTTTTAACTGATTATTTAACGACGACTGTAGACTGTAGACTGTGTATTAACTCTGTGTGACAACTTTTAACAATTATTATACATATCCTCGATAATTTGTTACGTTTCCTCGACAAAAGACTGATCATTTTACACAGTTTCTTGCTTTTTCGAGTTTCATACAGTTGGCGTCGTAAATTTACCGGAAATAGATGTCGCTGCACCATTGACAGCTGTCGATCGATACATCGCCACCGCGTCATACGCGTGAAAATGAAAACGACGGCCATCTCTCTGCTCCTCTTTGTGTTGTGTTGCTCTCTCGTCGAAAGCGTGCCGAATCGTCGACCATTCCTCGACGAAGGTAACCGTGGGAGATGCGTCACGATCGAAGTCGGAAATCGGTTTCGACAACTGCCTCGCTCAGAGTCGCAAGATCAAACGCGCGTCTCCCGCCTTTCCTAACCTATAATAAATTCGTTTCTCGCTTTCCGAGGAGACTGCTCTTGCAATAATAATCTTTCGTCGACACGTTGCAGCTGAGCCACGACGGAACCTCGATCTCGACCGTTTGATCTCGTTGCGCGAATACGCGTCTCGCGATGATCGTGGCGAGAGCGAACGACGAAGCGCCAACGGCGAGGACGAACCGGAGAGCTGGACAGGCCGATGGATGCCCGACAGACCGAACGATCCTACCCCGCCGCCAAAAGTATTTCCAAAGATGGATCGGATTTCGACCGATTTCGAGTCCTCTCATTCCATTCACGGCGGGGTACCGATGGGATATTCGTCGAAAAGCTGCGACGACGCCAAGGTAACTCACTTTCGATACCTTTCGACGCCGAGGTTCTCACTTTGCGTCTCGTTTTTCTTTTCTTTTCTTTTCTTTTCTCTTCATTTTTTTAGACCAATTTGACCGTCGACTGGGACGGTAATCCAATCGGTTACACATGTTACGACGAAAGAATCACCCCGAACAGAAGCACGATAGCGCTGAAATACTGCGAGCGCATCCCGAAACACTACGTCGTAAGTACACGTTCAGTCGCAACGAGGCGACGACGAACAAGCTGAGAGTGATCGGCCGAAAATGTTTGCAGGCAACGCACAAGTGTATGTACGAGAAAATTGAATACGACGACGACGTTCCGCTGTTGTAAGTACGCCTTTCGTTTCGTCGACGAAAGAAATCGGTACGAACGTACACGTTGGTACAATTAACGCGGCAACTTTCAGCGGACCGCACAGGCCACTCTGGCCAATCTACGGCGAGTACAAATTTCTACCGAAGCAGAGGTGGCTCCACAGCCTCGAGGTAATCGTGACGACACTTTTTCCTTTTCATTTCCCCAACTCTTACCAGTTGTCCGCCTTGTACGTTTAGCACGGAGCGATCGTCGCGTTGTACCATCCATGCGCCAATCCGATGGAAGTGAAGCGGTTGAAGAACTTGCTCTCCAGCTGTCTACGACGACACGTCATCAGCCCTTACAACCTGTTGGACGAACGCCGTGTAAGCTCTCTCTCTCTCTCTCTCTCTCTCTCTCTCTCTCTCTCTCTCTCGTAGACGTAAGCCAAGCTCGACAAGAAAAGTGTTGCGTTAAACGCGAGACGCTGATGTTTCAGCCGTTGGTACTGGTGGCATGGGGATGTCGTTTGAGCATGTCCTACGTGAATGCCGAGCTGGTGGTTGGATTCATACGCGAGCACGCTCTCCGCGGGTCGGAAGGAACGCCGAGCGACGGCGACTTCTCCCAAGCTTTGTTACACCCAGCGAAGATCGTGTCCGATCTCTACGACACGATGCTGTGCCCGAGCGCGCGTACAGTTTTGCGCGACTGACGTCGCCGCTCTGTATCACACCTACCTGTTGTACATACCAACGTGATCTGATCCTCTTCCCCGCTTATTTATTATTAGCCACGTTTCCCTTTGCCTTTCCAATTGCCCTCTCCTTTTCTCGTTGCTTCGCGACACAACGACGCAGAAACGTGGGAATCAATAAAGATAAAGTCCAAAGGCAGTCTCTCGAATTTTCTCTTTTTCTGTTCTTTTTTTTTCTCCAACAAACCACGACGCGACGAAGGGCAAAGGGGACGAATAAATGAGACGCGCAACGTTCGCTCCCCTGATATATATATACATATATATATATATATTTTTTTTTTTCTTGTATATTGCGTTCACCCTTCGAGAAAGATCAATCAGTTAAGTATATTGAATATGGTGTTTTTTAAAATCTCTGCGGTCCTTTGTTGTCTACAGATGTATAGCAACTTCACTGTAGTGCTGACTATAATCGTTACTCCTGCGAATACACGTGTGTACCTTCGATGATATATAAAATTAGGGTAAGACGAGCAACGCTATCGTAATGTAATGTAAAATATACTACTCGTCTACGCGATAGTAAGTCGTTAACGTAAAAGAATATAATTGTACAGTAAACGCCGCTTGGCTTTCTTTCATTCTCTTTCGTCTTTGTCGTCGCTTCGATAGTTCGATGATCTATCTATCTAGATGAAAGATGACTGGCGCACAGCGCGAGGGAAAATCGGCGAATCTTCACCCAGGAGGAGACGACGGAACTGTTATCGTATCGTTCAACGATTCGCCGATTTGACACTCTCGCTGGTCGACCGAACGTCCGTGCGAAGCGTGACCCGACTCTCGTCGTATTCTTCCTCTCTCTCTCTCTCTCTCTCTCTCTTTTAATTAGACACCTCTCTGTCACAAGGCGAACCAGATTCATAGAACATCTACAGGATTTGCTTTCTATCGTGTGAGAATGCGCATACATGGGCTCGCGAGTGACGTTTACGTTTCGTGCAGGATTAAACAGAATGAAAGGACACACGTTCCCTTAAATCGGCACTTTTCAGACTTTCGACAGCCCTGTATGTATGTGTTGCACGTGAGTAGCAAGTAGTAAATGAGCATGCACTACGTTAGTCAGTGCTGCTACGAATTCTTTTCTCACTGTTGGATGACGAGCGCGGACTTTGCTTTCTTCTTTTCTCGTCAAACGTCTAATAAATGCTTTACGACAGTGCATTTCTTAACATTATTGCCAACTTTGTACAGTGTCGATAGTAATAATAATGATAATGATGATAGTAACAGTAATATCGCATAAAAGATGTAAACAAAACAGCAATCTATCTCGTTTAACACAGACAGATATATGTGTATATGTATGTATGTGTGTGTATATATATATATATATATTTTATATATATATATATATATAGAGAGAGAGAGAGAGACAAAGAGACAGAAAGAGAAATAAACATATCCGTACTCGTTCAACGCAAATACAACTCGTAGGCGGAAAAAACACCGTTCATTTATTTAATAAGTAATCCTTAATACAGGTTTCTTTTTATCTTTTTCTTTTTCTATTTTTTTGCCTTTTCTTCGTTCTTGAGTAATTCTCTCACCTAATAGAAGTGTGTCTACGATAAAAAGTATTTCCATAGCATTGTTCAACGTGCTAAATTTTTTTTTTCAAATTTGTATATCTCTTTCGTGCATCGGTTTCTCTCGCGCATGCACGCATACGCACTTTTTTTTTTCTCTCTCAAACGTTTTCTAACATCGTTCGTTCGCTCGTTCGTTCGTTCGTTCGTTCGTTCGTCCCTGCTTTCCAAACTTTTCCTTCCATTCTCACCTTTCTTCCTCGTACTTTCATATTCTCGTGTCTTCTTTTTTTCGTTCGTTCATACATTCGTTCGTTCGTTCGTTCGTTCGCTCATTCGTACTTACGTGCTTTCCTTTTCTGCTTCCTCTCCCACTCTCTCATTCCCTAATTAATTTTTCTCGATAATGTAAATTTATTATAATAATCTCACTTTGCCGCGTGGCAGTCAAGAGACACGGCCACGTTAACCTCTCTTATCGTTATAACTTAACACCAACACCCCCAATCATCACTATCGCTCTCTTTATTTTTTTTTGTTCGTTTGTTCTTTTTTTTCTTTTTTTCTTTTTTTTTTTCTCTGAAAACATTCGCAAACTTACGATTTACGCTCGAAAGTGGAATTGACACTCATAAGGTTATTGAAATAGTCTCTCGAAGAGTAATAATTGCACCGATGCGACACGACCACCGATATTATCTCTTGTCGTGCTCTCGAGGTCTCGAAACCGTTCCCTCTGCTTCGTCACGATTCCCGTTGCGTGTTTACTTCCTGATTGGTTCACGCCGATCCGTCCATCTGTCGATCTTGTCTTTCGTCGATCGCTGGTTTTATTTAATCACTATTTCGGAAGATAGCGGGGAAGAAACAGAGAGAGAGAGAGAGAAACAAGTATGCATCGTAAAATTTGGAGGAAAGAAAAGGAGAAAAGACGAAAGAAAGGTAGGTAAGTAAATAGAATATAGATCGATCGATAGATAAATAGGGACAGACAGACGGACAGCATCGTTGCGCAAACATAACGATCGAAAGATTGATTCGCATTCGTGAAATCTCCCCTCGTGAAACAAAAGGAAATCAACAAAGTCACAGGTAATATACATGTACATATACAACACGTGAACGAGAGAAAATCGTCTTTCTTTCTTTCTTTCTTTCTTAGTTCTCTTAGGCCAAAGTACGTATTTTTTCTACGCGCACATCGACCGCCGAGATCGTCGATGATACGTACCACTGAGATTACAAATGATACACATAGAAGAAGTCTATCTCAAGTGGCCGGGGGGAAACTTATATTCGATGGTGCGAAAAGTAAGTTTGATTCATCAATTCCTAGTCGCGAGAATCGCTACACACACGAGCGCGCGCGCTCGTTTGAGAAAAAACGCTAACGACAGAAGAATTGTTACGAGGTTCGAAGAAGCTAGCCTGGAGGAACAAACAAAAGGCGAACGACTTCTGTCCAGGTTGCAAGAGAGGCAGGCTATGTACAAATAATGGTGCGCGCAATGGAGAGTTCGCGACGACCTCCCGTCTCGGTGACGCGGATACGCGCGTCAAGGCCAATAACGTGTTCGCGATTGTGTTCCTCTATGTTCCGTAGAGATCGGCATCGAACCAACAACAACAACAACAACAACAACACACCGAGAGAGAGAACCAACCGTGTGTGTATTATCGACGACGACAATCACCAACCAACCCGTCGTATTCGTGTGAAGTGATCATCACTCGATCGATCTCGAGATGCGAAGCAACCAAGTACTAAGGAGCAGGAAGAGGAGAAGGAGGCTCTGTCTGTCGAATAGATGGACTACAGTAGGCAAGGTTCTCTCCGCGTATTCTTTCTCTTTTCGACGACGACGACGACAGTCCATGCGAAAAAACGAAAAAGAAACTTTTTTGTTTTCTTTTTTTCTTTTCTTACGATCCTCCTCTGTCAGCTCCAACCGTCGTCGTCGTCGTCGGCGTCCATGATCACTACAAGAGAGAAAACTATTCGGTTCGATTCGAACAATCAGGCATCATCATATCGATCGACTCGTCACAGAGGGATCATCCGGGCTTCTTCTCACTTGTCTCTCTTAATCGCATTCAACGATTAAATAATAGATCGTGGCAACGTAGCTACCTAAACTAACAATCAGTATGCTTCTGTACAATGCAAAGTGATTTTTGAAATATCGTTAATTATCGTTATTCATTATCATTATGATCGTGTCGTTCGTTTCCCCTCTTTAACGACGCTTTGCCACGTTGTTTTTTTCTTTGTTATTGTTATTATTATTATTATTATTATTATTGATACCGCAGCATCGTATCCACCGTCTTCAACTCGCATTTCAATTATATACTGCTGTTGCAGCAAAACGTGGCCTGTGTGTAGCGTAACCGTTTGTCTTCTTCATCTCCTTCTTCTTCTTCTTTCTTTCTTTTTTTTTTTTTTGTTTTCTCCTTGCTTTCTTATACATATTATTCTGAAACATTAACCCATAATCTTTGAAACGCGTGTACCTCAACGTTCATATAATATAATCAACAAAACATTAACACGAACGTCGCCCGTTTTTTTCTTATTTTTTTTTTTCTTTTTGTTTGCTCGAAAAGCAATAATCAGACGATAGTTTACACGAGCAACAGGCGTCGCGAATAATAAATTATCATCGTTAATATATTACTCTTTTCGACTGTGCCGACTACCTATTTTATATATACATGTAATATGTTTTTCTTTTTTTTTTTCTTCTTCTTCTTCTTTGTGTGTTTCGTGAACGCGTTGCGCGTTGCACGTCGCGGTATGCGTGTGTGTGTGTGTGTGTGTGTGTGTGTGTGTGTGTGTGTGTGTGTAAATATATATATATACGTACGTGTCATACTTGCTCGTGACTCGTGCGTCTCGCGAGTTTTCTCCGAGGGTGTGTATGGCTCTCTATGTGTACGTGTTTGTCTGCGCGTGTGTGTGTATACGAGTGTCTTTTTTCGTGTGTATACGTGCGTGTATATATATACATATATATACACATATAGCAATAAATATATATGTATACACTTTGTGTAGATACGATACACATCGGTATGATCCAGATTTTTATCGTCGACGATTGTATTAGCGTTAATTAATAGTCTCCCGTAAAACACCTATATCTTATTATTGCTGCAATTTTTATAGATCTCCTCTTCCCTGTTCTAACGCGTGTTCGTGTTCCTCGTCTCTTCCGCGTCCATTCGCCTGCCACGTGTTGCCTACTACTCGCAATCGGTGTTGCAACCAACTTGGCAAGCATCCTGTGTTCTTCTCCGCGCCGCGTGACCGACCGCTTCTTCGACGCAACCGACGCGTGCCATGCACGCACGCCTTTTCGATTTTCAACCGAGCTTTCGCTTCCCTCCGCGAAAAACAGAAACAGATTCGTTTTCCGAAACGAAATCAAACGAACTTTGGTTCGAATCAATCGCGGTGATCATCCGACCAACCACCATTTCGATCGTCACGCAGTGTTATTGTCGTTGAACTGTCGTTACTCGTTTGATTTCCGAGTGGCTGACAACGTGCTCAGTATCCACGAGCTCAACTGGAAAAAGAGAAAAGAAAAAACACCAAAACGCTCTTGGCGTTTGTACGCATGTCCGCGCGCGTGCGTGTGTGTGTGTGTGTGTGTTTGTTCGTCGTTCGTGGCCGTGTGGGAACCGAAAAAGGGGGGAGGGACGGAAAGGGTGGCTAAAAGACTCGGCAAAGATCGAAAAGGGGGCTGCTGCAATCTACGGAAGGGAAGCAAAGCGATTACGCCGATCGGTCGATCGATCGAACCCACTGTCCTAATGGCGTTTCGTGCAACACGAAGTCAACGACTCACCGTTCCACTACATTCGACTCGCCGCGGTCGTTCTCGATTGTTGACCGGCTGCCTCGACTCTGCTGCCATCGACCAATCGATGAATGATTCGGCCACGTCGAAAGCGAGAAACAAACTACTTAGGTGTATACACGTATGTATTCCGTCGAACGAAAGCTATCCTAACGTTGCGACGCACTTGGAAATTTGCCCTTTGCGCTCTCGCGTCTGGTCTACAGCTCTACGCGTACGGTGGTTTTCTTCGGCTTTTGAAAGAGGATTCTCTACAGCCAGTTTTCCCAACGGAAACACGCCTCGCCAAACTACTCTTTTTGTTTTTTTTTCTCTCTCTCGTCATTACGCGCGAATTGCCACTCTACTCGACGGAAAGGAATAGCGCCGCGGCTAGGTTGGAGCGGCGAGAGCGGGAAGGTGCGCGATTCGTTATTGCGCGAGACATCGACACGCCTGGAAATCGCATGTACGTGATATGTGGTGAGCGATGGGGTAACGCGCGTTTACAGAGAACGCGGGAGATATCGTAAAGAACTAATTTCCAAGCTCGGTTAAAAATCACAGTCAAAAGAATGCACTTCGGTAGGTAGTCGGTTTAATTGGACACCGGCTACCAGAGCCGGCGCGCCACCACGCCGTGAAAGAAACGGCGTGAAAAACGAGAGGATTACTCGGTAGCCTCGCTCGCGCGACGCCTCGCGTTACAGAAAAACTCCATTAGGTGGTTAGGCTTGGCTCGGAACCAGATACAACATTCATACATACATACATCGTGCACGTAGGTCGAGATTTACGACCATTTACTACGATTTATGACGATTTACGACTCATCCCTCGCGGGCAGCCACCCGCCGCCAGGGCAGTAATACCCAACTCTCTTCTCTTTTATTCCCTTTTCGTACGAGCTTATAGACTCTGGTCGCCTCGCTCCCCGATCACGTTACACGCTTTTTATTACACTTTACCGCGGTAACAGGACTCCAAGGACGCGTTCCTCCGCCGCTTCGATACAGAATCTTCTCGTCTCTGATACACGTCGTCTCGCCAAACGACGAGAGATCGCTCCCGTCGCTGTACGTCGTGCACAAGCTTCCCTTCTTCTACCGCTCTGTTTCCCGCGTCTATGTGTCTTCTCTTAGATGGTACTTGTTCTTAGCTCGCTACGCCCGCGTTTCCTATTTACAGCAGCGACCAGGAAGTGAACCAAAAGTGATCGCGTCTCGCGACCCGAGGGGTTGGAAACGGCTTGGAAAATATGAGAGGAGAAAGCTTCAAAGACCGGGGAAAGACGGAGCGAAGCTGAAAGAGGGGACAACGACGACGATGACGATGACGACGACGACGACACGGCGACGATCGGTCAACGATGGCGAAAAAGCTGCTGCTGCTGCGGCGGCGGCGGCGACGACGAACGAGCAACGACGACGGCGACTCTTTTCGTTATTATTACGTTATTTATTTTCAGCGATCGTATCTCCATGTTGTCCTTGTTTTCATTCTTGTTTTCGTTCTTGTTCTCGTTCTTGCTGCTCGCGCTGCGCCTTCATCACTCTTCTCTTCTCTTCTCTTCACTCTCGCTCTCGCTCTTCTTTCCTCTTTGTTCGCCAACAACAGTCGACAGGTTGAACGCGTGCACGTGAAAACGCGTAAGCGTAACAGAAGGCAAAATCCAGCAAAGACGATCCGTAAGACGAGGAGGAGGCGCGGCGGCACGCGCGGACAAACGGCCTGTCGACGACAACACGCCGTGGCTGCTGCTGCTGCTGCCACCGCCGTTTACGATGGCGAGATGCCGGACGACGACGAGCAGCGTCGTCGTCATCGGAGAAGGAGGAGGCTTCGACTTGGTTCAGCTTGGTTCCAATGTTGTCTCGGGCCGATTTGTCTGGGCTCGACGGTTGTTGCCGGCGTTTCTCGCGATCGGTGACCAGCATCACCACCAGGACGACGACGACGACGACAATTGGCTTCGGCTTGTCTGCAAGCAAGAAAAAAATAAGTAAAGTAGCTGAGAACGTTCCACGTTGTCAAACGTGAAACCTGAGAGAGGCGTATACATACCTGAGTGCGGCGTTCACAGCCCAAAGTATCCAGCGACAGTGGTGGTGAGAACGACGGCGAGTATTGTAAGGCAGATCATGATCATGATCTTCTTCTGCGCTCGGCATCGAACGGATCGGCAAAAACACAATGACAGATTACAACGCGGTACGCAACAACGGCGTACGCCTCCTACGGTAACTAAGAGAGTGTCGTGTTGTATGCAGTACTCGCGGGGATCTCCTCCCCCGTGAGACATTGCTGCGTGGCATCGCTCCCTTTTTTCTTCTCTCTCTCTCTCTCTCTCTCTCTCTCTCTCTGTCTCTCTCTCTGCTTATCGCGTAGATACAACACGACTCACGCATACGACTCACCACCGGTACCCCTTCGATCTCCTCCTTTTGCAACACTCTTCGCGACAATCTCTCTCTCTCCCTCTCTCTCTCTCTCTCTATCTATCTATCTATCTATCTATCTATCTATCGATCTATCTATCTATCACTCTTCGTGTGTGCTCGTGCGGTTCGTGGTTCGTGCCCTCGTGCTCCTGATCCTCATCCTCGCGAATCTCTCTCGTCCGATCCTAGAGAGAAGACACCTGACACTCCCTCGTTCTTTTTCCTTTTCTTTCGTTTGGATTCGTTTCGCGACACGCCAAGTCCAAACGAAAAGTACAACAAAGAACCGTCGTCCACCGTTTACACCTTACGAATGCACAATTTGTTCTCGTTTCTTTGAGAAATTCCGTTTGATTCGGGCTCGATTCGTCGATTCGTCGATCGGCGCGTGCGAATCGTAGTTGGAAATCGTGCGAATCGAAATTACCGCGAGAAAAAAACGAAAGGGAGAAGACGCGACTACCGATGGCGAACCAACAACAACAACAACAACAACAACAACAACAACACCATCATCATCATCTTTCGATTCCCGACGAATCGACGACGAATCGAAGAAAATAATAACGAGCGAACGTGGTGCACGATCCACGCTTCGAAAACGTCGCGAGCTCGCGTTCGAGCAGGTTGCTGGCTGTAACAAACTTGCACTGTTTTCTCTCCTGTCTTTCTTTCTTTCTTTCTTTTCTTTTTCTCTTTCTATTTTTCTCTACTTTTTCCTCTCGTCGTCGTCCACTTTCTCTCGTCTGTCCGCCTTCGTGCACCCCGCGCGCCTCGCTTCACTGAAATCCTCGCGGCGTCGATCGATTCTCGTCTTCTCACAACGCGTATACCAGAATGATTACGAGAATGATGAACGCTATTGTCAGGCAAATTACGATGAACATCAATTTCTGCGAACAGAATACAACATGGCTATGTCACACTCGACGAACGCGCACCAGGCGCATCCGAGAAGAGTTACCGCGAGAGAAGTAATTGGCAGGACATCTCTCGAGAAGCCGACAATACGAAGGAGGAATCGCGGTAACTGAGGTTAGTCAGTGGTCTGAGTTAGTCACAATCATCATCATCATCATCATCATCATCAGCAGCAGCAGCAGCAGCAGCAGTAGCAGCAACAGGCTCGTTCTCCTCGACTCGCGAGAGAAAGAGAACCTCTCGCGCGAGCGTTTAGGAGAACGTTCCTCCGCGCGTTAAGTTAGAGACCAGCTCGAGACATTCTTGGTTAGTGAAAAGTTATTGCGTTGTTACGGACGACAAACGACTTTGTGACAACAAAGTGACTTTGACTTTCCAAATGTTAGAGACCATGAACAGAATGAGAGAATGAATGTGTGCCAGGGGAGAGACGGGAGCTCGCCGAGAACGCTGCGTTTGAAAACGCGGGAAATTCGAAATTCCATATAATCTACGCAACGAACGCGTACCCGTTTCTTTTTTTTTCCGTCGTCGTCGTCGTCGTCGTCGTGGTCATTGTCGTCGTCGTCCAGATGGTGTTCACGATTTACATTGCTCCGTAGTTGCGCTTCTTTACCTCTCTTCGGATCGTTGCGGCTCGCGCGAAGCGTACTCTACAACACTGTCGTGGTCTGTGTTGCATCGTGTCGTTTACGATCGACTCTCGATCTACCAGCAAACGCTCTCCAACGCCGTCGTCCTCTTCTCTCCATCGTTTTCCGGTCGCGTCGAAGAGTCGCGCGCGTACGCGTCCCGAAATCCCGAGTATAAATCGCGAGTCGTCGGTCACCCTTCCCGTCCCTAGCGCGCGCGTTTCACCCCGTTTTTACCATTTTTTAGCCTCTCGGAACGAACCCTATTATTATGGAGATTAATACCACGGCCAATATTAACAGGCAGATTACGATGAAGATCATTTTCTGTGGACAGAAAGAAAACAGATACGATTCGCATGAGAGGCATGGCGGACATGGCTCTGCGTCTGCGAGCATCAACGACCACACAACTGAATTTCTGGCATCGAGTATCGAGCGGGCATAATGTGCGGACATCACCACAGAGAGGAATATGGGGAATATACATATACATATATATATATATATATATATATATATGTATATATATATATGTATATGTATATGTATATATAACAGCGCGCGTTGCGCCCGGAATCTACGATTCTGCTTGTGAAAAAGCATCCGTCTCGGACGGACGCGTGCCTTGGTTCTTTGGCTTAACACTTAACAACCGGAGGAAACAAGAAGAACAGACAGAGAAACAGCGAAACAGAGATAACGACAGAGACAGAAATATTTTGATTTTGGTCGGAAAATAATTGCGCTTTCTATGCCTCGTATGCGCTGTTTTTTCGCAGATTCCAGCCTTGTAAAAAATCAGTCCTCCTGTCATACGTACCCTTTTGAAGAGTATATTCTGATCTGTACATTTTCGAATCAATCATTTCCTCTTTCAAGAGCAATTTAGCTCCATTTCTGGCCACTGAAGTGGTTAAAAAACAAATTGGAACAATTTTTCTTTACGAATTCAAAGCATTTGGCTCGGATATCGTTAACGCACGCGTGCAATGGTGGCTCGTTTGATAAATTTTCAAATAAAATCCAAGCTGCACGTGGAAAAGATTATGGCGATCGTTCGATGGCGTGCAACCGGCTTAACTCTCGCTTCGAAACCATCGAAACTTACAGCCAGAAAATCGAACTGCGGGATAAAAGAAACTCAGACGTCTGATCAATAGGAAAAAACTGCAGCAGTCGAGGTTGCAGCGATTACCCTCCAAAAATTCAAAACGTGAGTTGATCGATGAGAATTTTTATTCTTTTACCTCATCAGCCATACTCGCCAGATCTTTCTACAACAGATTTTCATTTTTTTTTTTTTTTTTTAAGTATTTAGACAATTTCTCGAAGGATAAACTCTTCGAAAAACCAAGCTGAAGAGTTTTCCTTTTCAAAGCTTGTAATTTATAGAGTAAGTCGCGTTGGAACAAACGGTTGTTGCTTCGATTAATAAAAAAGCTTCAAAAAAAAAAAAAAAAAAAAAGGCTGAGATGTATGTATTTGAAATTGGGGGTTAGAAAAGCGCAATTATTTCCCGACCAAACAGAGACAGAAACAGAAAACAGGCAGGCAGGCAAGCAGAGACTATCGAGACCGAGATCGAGATTAAGAACGATCGAGATCGACAATACCGGACGAAAAGAGAAGAATAGTTGGCCGGGGTAGAGACGACAGAAGGAGAAGGAGGAGGAGGGAAAACACGGTTCCGGTTCCGGTTCCGGCAACTGCTGGGCGACAGAATCAATTTTCTAGAGTAAAAGTTTTGCGACTTGTTCGCAAGCAACGGAGAAAAGCGGACGACGTGGCGTGTACCTTGAACGTTGCACATGCTGCTGACACTTTTATCTACGCTCGAGTCAGCCTCGCACGGTCGATCGGTATTGGACGACGTCGAACAAAAGTCGGACAAAAGCAAAGCGAAGAAAACAGGAAGAAAAAAGGAGGAAGAAGAAGAAGAAGAAGAAGAAGAAGAACGCGCGTAGTAAAGAGGAGAAAGAGAATCGAACGAAGCGACTCGATCCAGCTTGGAGCGTCGTCTCCGAGGAAATTTTGCACAAATCGACGAGCTGCATCGGACCTAAGAAGGCAGAGGGGAGTCGGAAAAAAAAGGAAGAAAAAGAGAGAGAGAGAGAGAGAGAGAGATAATCAAGAGGCCCGTTGCTTCTCCTCGAAGCTCGTTATATCCTCGTTATCCTATTATATAACGAAACACAACGAAACAACAACATCTATCGATGATCGCCGCTGGATAAATGAACTTTTGCCATACGGAGAGGAAGCTCCGACCAAGTGTTTTCCACTCGATTCGTTTACCTTACGCGAGCTTTGCGCCTCGATACTCCTCTGAACAGCAGCTGTTTCCCGTGCCTGCCTGGTGTCAACGTGATCGCCACCACGGTTTCATCCACGAGGCGTTCAATCCGGTCCCCACCGACTCATCACCCTGCCGTGCCGTGTTCATCAGGAATCAGGAAACGAAACAGCTGGGAACCGGGACCGGAGCGGTGGCGTGAACGGACGATTGGATTGGACTCCAAGGGAGAGAAAAAGTTGCGGGAGCAAGGATGATCAGTGGACAATCGCCCCTCCAACAAGTTTGGCACCCAAAGTTAATCGTTAAAATTATTATGGTTCCTTCGCACGTCCTTCGCGCGTTTACGCGTATACGTACGAGAACGTGTTGTTCGCATTCATGTTCGTATTTGTATTATGCACACTGGGTGGACAGAAACGTTTGTCACGGATGAATTCTTTTACGATTTGATCGAAATTTGCATTGTACTCTACTATACTCACGTCACGAGTAAGATTGAAAACTTTTCCAAGAAGTCGCAGGTTGCAATAATTTTCCTAAAAAAGTGGCAAGAAAATTTCTCAATCGTTGCGACTTTACGATTCTGCATGCGCGGATATCTGTTTTCGAGTAACGTTAACATCTAGCTTTATCGCTTCGATATTCAAACTCGCGCTAAGATGCAGCTGATGACGAATCAAATGTCAAACGAAAAATTACCCATGTCCAGAACGACATAAAGTCGCTGTTAGCGACTAACGCGCGCTAACATTTCCGTCACTTTTCAGGAAAACTATCAGGTCGTAGCGACCTACGACTCCTTGGGAAAGTTTCACCTTCGTGACGAGTACGATGCAAGAAAGTAAAAAAAATTGACTCTGAAATTCAAGAGATTCTTGTTCCCGTCAAACTCGTCGAACGGAAGAACGTGGTAGAATGATTCTCGTATTCGTGTTCGCTTTTCGAATATTCAAAGGACGAGCGTACGTATACGCGCAACACACCGGCGTGCACAGCCAGAGTGAAGTAAGTAGATAAACACAAACGAAGCGAGAGACTCGGGGACACATGATGGCGGCACTCACACATCGGAGATTACCGCGCAGGTATCGCAAAGTGGCAGCGTATATCGCGTTATCGCACCGTCATCGTCACCCAGCCCCGCGTGCTGAGAAACAGCCAGCCCGAAACACGATGGTTCCACGCGCGTGTACACGTGTGCCCTCCCCACTGTATATAACTCCACGGAGCCAAACACCACTTTCACCACCATGGGGGTGGGCACGTGTACAGCACGCGCGAGCCCACTGAGCTCAAAGTTAGACAAAAGTTGGACGGTTAGATAGCAGAGAGAGGTTAATACACGTGAAGTTTTGAACAGTATACAAGATACACGATAGACATAAAACAGTTGACGGGCAGAGCCACAGTTAGTTAGCACAATGATTTCCATACAGTGGGACAGAGAGCGACACACACAAGTATAGAGAGACAGAGAGACAGAGAGACACACACACAGACGACAATGCATGTATACAGCAAACACAGAGTAGATACGCGTGTCGTGTGTGCACGTGTGTACATATTTTGTGTGTACATACACACACACACACACGTGTATATACGCGCGCGCGCGAGAACACAGAGAAATGGAAAACAATCGAGTAAAAAAAAGGATGATAAGAACGCGTAAATGTAAACGTATACAGATGCACATCGTACGCGAAATTCGATCGAAACAAAAGAGAAGGAATCGGTCGTTACTTTTTTTTTCGTTTAGTCGTCGTCGTGTTAGGGAGCAACAAAAATAACGGTGGTAGCAGTAGCAGTATTAGTGATAATAGTAACAGACAGAACAAAGGGGAGCCAAGTAAACCAAAAAGCGGAAAAAAGAAAAAGAAAAAGAAAAGAAAAGAAAAGAGAAGAAGGCGAAGAAGAAAATTAACATAAAGAGTTATAAAGTAAAAAAAAGTGACGAGAGGTGAAGACGGTGACCAAGAGGAACGAGCAAAGGGCAAAGGTTAATTGAGGGGAACAAACAAAAAGAAGAAGAAAAAAAAAGTGAGCAATTAGACGCGAATGAAAAACGTTGGTTTGGTGTTTCTCGCGTGTAATCTGGGGAGGACTCACCCGTCGAGCTTTGCTTTGATACTTGAGCGCTTTTTTGGTGTCCTGCGTAGCCGTCTGCACGTAGTCCACCGCGTGTTCCACGTGGTATTCTATGCGATCTATCATCTCGCCCTAAAGTGGATGCGTGACGCGAGAATCCACACAGCGTCAACGGGCAAAGAGAGAGCGATGTTAGTTTTTTAGGCAGTACGATGACAATGACAATGAGAATGAGAAAGAAACAAAGAGAGAGAGAGAGAGAATTACGAGTCGGGTCGTCGAACATTTCTCTCTTTGATCGAAAAATAAAAATCTCACTACAGAGAGAGAGAGAGAGAGAGAGAGAGAGAGAACAGACGAGAAAAATTCATGTGGTCGTAGGCACTTGGCGTTATCGTCGTGTTGTTTGTTTCGTCGTTTTTCTCGTGTGTACACGTGTGCACTTGTCGGCAATTTGGATGTCGGGATGCGATCGCGGTCCCGAGAAAGCTTTGGCAATTTGCCCCGTTCATGAATTCGACAAATACCGAGATCAAAGTGTACTTTAATAGCCCGTGTACTCGTCGTCCACTCTCGGCTAACGCGAGACCAGAAGACGCTGGAGTATAGAGTACGCGAGAGAAATGTTACGTCAATCCCCTCTCCTCCAAATTTATTTCATTCTCTCCCCGTCTCTCAATCGCAATCGCAATCGCAGCTTTGTTCAAATCAGCTTTCGCGCGAACCTTCCAATAAATGTCCAATTAAAAAAATATACAATAAAATTTCATAATTAATAATTGATAATTTATTTATTGTTATTTATTTTTATTTATTCTTAAGATATTTCTAAATTCTAAAATTCATTCGTTATTTAAAATTAAATAGCATTATATTGAAAAAAATGATATTAATAATCTTCAAGAAAATAATATAATTCTAAAAATTAATATTTCTATAATAATTTAAAATATAATTTTATATCTTTGAAATCACAGTATTCGGTATTCTTATTTAAACTATTTAAATATAATAAATTGAGAAGTTAATCTCAAGTAATTTATTATTTTCCGACCCTGATGAACACCCCCGATCGAATGTAAACGTGGATAATTGACGCGCGAACGACAAATCAAACGACGAGAAAGAAAAACTTGAAATCAACCCTTTGGCTACTAAACAAGTGCTCAACTTGTTTCATCAGTTCTGTTCACCTGAGACTCGAAAGTCGAAACTAAACTCGCTTATACACGCCCGGCTAATAGTAAATGTTATCGCGGCAAACTTTATCTCCCGATCATCGGATCCAAGTGAATTCCCAATTCAGAAGAAAATATCTGTTCCGAATTGTACCGCACTTTTATTTTAGAACTTATTACACACGTTTTAAAACGAAGCTTAAACTGTTCAACTGTATTCAATTTTTAATACGTGCATCGCAATACACCACGGATAAATAATAACAGTGGTCATTAAAACAGCGCTCAGTTCAACGTACTACTCTCTTAGAAATTCGCAGGCTGACGAAAAATTTCGTCGCTCGCGTGCCGTCTGTAGCGAAAGGGTTAAAACGCGAAAGAATAGAATCGTAGGAATTCGAGGAAGGAAAATATTATCGAAAATAAAGGACGAAAAGATGCGAAAAGATGCGAAATGGCGAGCGAGGCAAAGACCATGAAATCGTCGCCGATCTTACCTGACTTTCCACCAGCATCGCCATGTCCATGAACATGTCGTGAAGCTCCCTGATGGAGTTTTCTAGTTTGATGATGTCGGCGTGGCGCGCCTCGATATCGGCGAGCGTCTGTTTCGCTTGTTGCGTTTCCATGATAATCTGCGAGAAACGCGCCTCGATACAGCACCATGCTTTTTTCGATCCATCATGTACAGTCAAGTCTCCTATAACGCGGTGTTTTTTATGACGCGATTTCCATATAACGCGGAGCGAATAATTGCGACAGCTCTCCTATAACGCGGTCTCCTTATAATGCGTTTTTCGTACAACAACGTTCCAACAACTCAAATGGCTTAAAAATTTATTTATCTATGGCAGCGCTTACTTAGCGATGTGTTAGATCTTTGTGTGTAGTTGACATTTATGGGGTATTCCCGGTTTATCAGTTCCAGTTATCAGGCAATGAGCAAACAATAAAGCATTGCTCTCTCTTTTAATTTATTCCAAGATTGTCTTTAAATGAGTTCAGACGTATGTGTAATAAGAGCTAGTTCTTTCGACTTGTTTAATTTACGTTATTGAAACTGCAGAACATTAGAGAACATGTAGGTAAAATTTTTTATTTGCTGTGTTATTTACCCATGAGAAAAGTAATTACCCATAGGTTTGCAAAGTGAGGAGGATTTTCGGCCAATTAGAAAAAAAAAAGAGGTAGACTGTAAATATTTGACAGTGATGATGAATAATACAGTCTAACATGTATCGAATTAAGTTTTTTTGTTGGAAACAATTTTTTTGGTTTATAATTTTATTATATGAACTATATGTATCATATTCGATAAACCTAAATTCAAATATGTAAGAATCTACATATTCATTGCCATTCCTATTGTAAAATTTTATTCATTAACCGTATCAATCACAACTTGACACTCTGGGAATGCAGTTTTTATACAGGTCTGATTCATGCACAATTTATTTATTTCTGAGATTCCATATAACGCGGTACGAATTCATTAAATTTCTATTAATTCTGAGTTTCTTATAACGCGGTATAAATTAATCTGATTTGTCTTATTTCTACGTTTCTCATAACGCTCTGGGTTTCCATGGAACGCATTCCCTGATTTCAATTAATTCTGATTTTCTGATAACACGGTTTCCATATAACGCGGTACGAATTAATCGCGTTATAGGAGACTTGACTGTAGTTGAAACGGAGAAACGAAGAAACGAAGAAACGCTCACCCCCTGCGTGAACACCGCCGGATTCCCCTGTTCCAGCATTTCTTCCAGTTCCTCGTTGGTGGTCGTTCTACCGGCTGAAAAAGAGAGCGATCCGGTCGCCGTTTATGAAACACACACACACACACACACACCTTGTTGTACCAACTAAAATCCGTGTGTGTAAAATCAAATCCACGCGAATCAGATAACAAATTACGTGTAAGATTTTCAGATTACTTACTGATTTCCAACTGTCGTTGTATCCTTCCCTTACACCGTTCTCTGTAATCGGTTTGCGTTCGATTGTACTCCGTCATCACCTCGACAAACTTCCTCGAGAGCGTAGAGTGCTGTGTCTTGCGTATCCTCAAGTCCGCCGAGGATTTGTTCGTGTGCTCCTCTTGCTCGATATTTTGTTCTATCACTGAGGAACGAACACATCGGAGAAATGCAGTCGGTGATTTCTAGATTTCTCTCCAGTAACAACGCGTATCTTCGAATCTTTTTCTTACTTCAATCATCTACCAGAAACACTGGAACACACGCTACTATGCTACGAAAACACGCGTTTGTTATTACTTACCCTTCAGCTTGGCTCTGACTTTATTCGCCGTTTTTTTGATGTCGGACATCAGGTCTTCCAATTCCATTTTAACCTCTGCAACCAACACGATTCTGAATTGAAAAACGCCATTGGCAAACGCGTCGATCAACTCGTCCCGAGATTCCCCGATAAGATTTCATTTATGCATCGATTTTTACTCTCCATGTGTCTCCGTAGATTTTTCTTTTATTTTAGCGACAACTAATAAAACAGCCGACAGCGCCCTTTTGTATTCTTTTTACAAAAATACGTTTAAACTTCTGAACAATTAAACTTCTTTAGCAAGTCTCACCAATCTTGGACCAATATTCTTTTCTCTCTGATCCATTCCAGTGGACACGAGTCACGTAATTTATTTTATCATCTGTCACAGAATCACGGGCAAGTCACTCCGATCGTCGGATGATATCTCACGAGACACTCGAACAAAGATACTGTCATAGCTCTAGTAAAAAACACCAAAAACATTCGCCACACGGGCTCAAACAATTGCTTGCTCTTTCGCATTGGCGAATATTTCGGGTATATATAAATATATAATATAAATTTATAAATTAATAGAAAATTTTATTTCTATATTATAGAAAGTATTATTCAAAACATATACTCGTTCAAGTTCATTCGTTTAAAATTTATTTTTTACTATTAAGTAAGAATAAATGAAAAAATATAATAAAAAAAATACGTAACTGTAAAAATTATTAAGTAAGAATAAATGAAAAAATATAATAAAAAAAATACGTAACTGTAAAAAAATTGTTTGAACCAATAAACGGATATTCAATTATTTGTCCACCTAATCACGTTAATATAATTGAATTATTAATAAACAATTCAATATAAATACTGATTTATTGGATAGAATTTTAATCTTTTCATTTTATTATTGTTTGATAAAGGAATTAAAAATAAAATAAAAATTGATATAAATAATATAATTAGACTCCGTCTAATTTATTAGGAATAGATCGTAAAGTTGAATAATAAAGGCAAATAAGAAATGTCATTCTGGTTCAATACGAGAAAGAGCAATTATTGGATTAGCTATTTTGAAATTATCCGGATCTCTTAAGATTAATTAATATAACGATTAATGAAATTAAAAAAATTGTAACTAAATCTTTAATAAAAAAAAAAAGTAAGGATAAAATACAATTTTATAAAGATTCAATTTCGAGCGAATTGGATTTGAAGATCCAGATCAAATGTAAAATTATTAAATGAATAAATACTAATATTAAAATAATTATTGGTAAAATAAAATGTAAAGAAAAACACTGATTTAAAGTAGAATTATTAATAGAAAACCCCCCTTAAATTCATTCGACAATTATTTGTCCAATATAAGGGAATGCAGATAATAAATTAGTAATTACCATTGCTCTTCAAAATGATATTTGACCGTTGATTCGTCGAACGCGACAGATGGCCATTTTTCGTACACGATGGAAGCAAAATTAATGGAAAATCCATTCGAATTCCAGTCGATCGGTATTTCTCACCGCCAACGACACTGTCTTTTCCATCTGACCTGCTTGTCACTCGCTACACTCCCCCTGTAACCCCTTTCTCAGCTGTTGTCCCGGTTGTCCGGTTGTTCATCGGCCGAGATGCGCGATCAATCGGTGCACGGACGATCGTATCGTTTAATTATCTCTACAAAATTCCATCTCTTCTACTTTCTCTCTAACCATACGCACACATACGTCACGTACGCGTTACGAGATACAAGCGAGATGAAGGACTTTCACAGCATCAGTGTCCATGTCCTTTTAAATCTTCATTTTGGCCAACTGGGAAATTTCGTCGACAGCCAAACAATGCGTAGTTTACGTATTTTTTTTTTTTGTTTATCACTTCGATATCATTGACGTTGAAACAAAATTTTGCAATGAAACGATTGCGTTGATCAGAAGAGTATACTTGTATTGATTGACATTTATTGTTAACGACGATGACGAGTATACTCGACGAAAAAACATATTAAACACGCCTGCTGTAAGATTGAGTTGAATTGCAACGAAATGATGAATTTTTTTTCTTTGAAAGATTTTCAATTTTATTCTAAAACATGCTAGAATCACAAATATACACACACACACACACACACACAAACACACAGTTTTTTTTTTACCTAAATTTTGCAATAAATAGCAAAGGTGAATTTTTTGTCTACATGACGAGTACACATTCACGAGGTAAACTCTTAAGGGGTCGAGAAAATTAGAAAATTGTCAACGAGAATTGACACCGAGGCTCGTTTTTCAAACCAGTTCAATCAATATCTGGTTTGACACGGAAGCAGCGACGATACGAACGAGTATTTTCCAAGATGCTCGTCCTAAAATTTCTCTTCCTATTTAATTTTTCGCGTGCTTCGTGACACGGGGGAAGAGATCTGCTCCCAAATAAAAGGGAAGAATCGCGAAAACTCTCGTTCAATCGTTCCGAGACACACCTGTTCTCTTCTACAGGTGCCGTGAACAGGAGACGTGAAACGAATCGAGAGAGAAAGAGAGAGAGAGAGAAAGAGAGAGGGGGAGAGAGAGAGAGAGAGAGGAAAAGCAAGAAGAAATCATTCGTCGGCGAATTCGAATGTCTGGACAGATTGGTGAGAATTGGCCGGTTGCGTGACCACGCGTGTGCAGGCGAGACGAAGCGAGACGAGGCGACGGCCGCGCGCATTCTCCTGCGTCGAGGGTGCTCGATGGAATTGGGTTAATACGGGGGTGGAAACGTGCCAGACCTACTTGCAAAGCCTCTCGAGAACTCGGCACGCCCGGGAGATATACGCGACGCTCGAATTCGATCGAATGGCGCGCGCCTTTTCCGTCCCAGAAACATTTCCTCTTTGTACTCTCTCGTATATCTACCTGTGCTTCCTTCTTCCTTTCCTTTCTTCTTCTTATACTATATACTATATCCTATATCCTATCCTATCCTATCCTATCCTATCCTATCGCGACCTGCCAGCGATCGATCCGACTCTCGATCCAAATCGAGCCCTCTCTCTCTCTCTCTCTCTCTTTCGCTTTCACTCGTTTCACTTTGTCGTCCAACCCGCTCCCCCGGTATATCGAGCACGCACTTCCGTGTCGTGCTCGTGTGTTGCACATATATCGAGCGTAACGAGCGTAACGAGCGGCACAGCTAACGATAAGGATCGATCCACCTCCTATCTCTATATATCCTACCCGACCTATTTATTCCAGCCGAATCCTCCACGCGTTATCGTCGGGATACGCGCCAGACGACTCTTCGATTTCTTCCCTTCTTCTTCATCTTCTTCTCTCTCGTCTCTCGACTCTCTGTCTCTCTCTCTCTCTCTCGATTAGAATTAAAATCGAGCAGGCGATTCCGCCACTCGTTCTCGTTTCTGACAGATCGATTTCTTTCGATCGAGATTGTAGAGATGTTCTGTTTCGTTAGATGGCGCGAGCACGTGTATCTATCGACGCACGAGAATACACGCATCTCGCTTTCGAGAGGAAATTCGCCGAAGAACAAGAGGAGCAAGCCAGAGGAGGCTCGATCGATTTTCCTCGCTTGCAAGTTAGCCGAAAGTCAGAGGAAAAAGTGTACGTGTGTGCACGATTCGGCAGCGTGTGCATCGATCGCGTCTCCTCTCCAGTTTCTCGCCTCTACTCTCTCCTCCGCTTTTGCTCGTTCGCACGTAGCAGCGAATTCGTCGTCGTCGTCTGTTCTCCGCGACGAAATATCATCATCAGCCGCGCGAAATTCCCAGCTCTGCTGCGCTCTCGCCACTTTTCCAAGCGCGCATGTCTTCGCCACGTTTACCCATCTACGCGTTCGTCATCCGAATTTACGCTGCGAGTCTCTTGCGACAAATTTCTTCGACACATCGAGAGAGAGAGAGAGAGAGAGAAAGAGACGTTATTTACGACGATAGACGCGTATCTTTACCCAATTCGTCGCAGCGTTTTCTAAGCTTCTTCCCATCTATTTTTTTCTTTTCTTTTTTAAATAAAATATCAGAATACAAGGAAAAACTAATTTCATTAATTTTAAATTAAATTCAAGTTCAAACGTGGCCTTTCTCCATTTCGTGTTTAAAGATTGTTCCCTTCAAATGTTGAAAGAGAAGTATGTAATAAAAAAATCACGGATTTATTTTCATTTATCACAGAAAGTGATTTTTGACCCACTCTCTCTCTCGCTTTTCACATACATGAAGAGCTGCCGGAAAGAAATTGGCAGGAATAAATTCCGAGTATCTTACGAGATAAGCGAGGCTAGAGTTATTACTACTTGACTCGTCAGATATCCAAACATAATTTTATCTGTGCTTCCGTGACAGGCAATGAAACAAATTATTATAATTTAAATTCACTGGAAAAAAATATTTACGTACACCGACGACATCCATGCCAGAGTATCTGAAAGAGTATTATCGCTAAAATCGCTAAAATAAAAATTACATTGCGTAAGATCCGAGTAGAATATGAGTAGAAATGAACACAAATGTGTAGTCTCAATTACCTCATGTACCCAGCTGCCCGAACATCTTACAAGATAATTGAGATTAGAAGAGTATTATATATACTCGACTCGTCGGATTGTCAATTTCACCTCAAGACGTTTCGAGTAATTTGTGTTGTTTTTTTTTTTTGTGGCAAACAATATTGTGGATCGGAGAGAAAAAAATATCCAAGATTTGTAAAAAAATATTTTTGTGTATCGGCGACATCGCAATTGGAAATCACTGTTAGTTCAAAGTGAACGCACGAGCCTTGATACTACACTTGTGTTAGTATTGGGTTGGTCAAAAAGTAATTGATCTTTTTTTTCCAATAGATAAACATACACGTATATTTTGAAATGTAAGCAACTTTTTATTTTAAATCGCATACTCAATCTGCAAAATTGTTCGAGCTTGTTTTAGAAAAAAGAAACTCTCGCACGATCTCGTTAACAATTGTTTGCTTGGCGTCGGATTCGAAAATGGAAAATCAAAGTAGAACATTCTCGTCATATTTTGCTGTGCTATCTTCGAAAAGAAAAAAAAAAAAAAAAGAAAAGAAAAACACTGTACAAGCGCTCGTAAAAAAATTATCTGGGAGTGTACGTGGCAAAGAAGCCTTAAAAAGAAGCATGTGTCGAAATTAGTTTGCTAAATTTCACTACTGACGAGGATATCAAATCGTTCTTGGAAATATTTTTTCAAGTATAAAGATACGAACTTTTTCACGAACGCGGAATCGTGAAAATTGCCTGAAAGATGTCGTCTGAATAAAGCTTTCGTTTCTCGTGAAAAAATTCGCACCACACAAAAAAACGCAGTTGCTCTGTGGCCAACCTAATCTATTTTTATTATATAAAAGATATCTGATTTAAAATAATAACTCCGTTTTATTATTTATCGCTAAAATAAAAATTATATATACGATGTGTCTATGGTGTTATCGACGAAAGAAAAAAGGCACAACAGACCAGAGAGAGAAAGAAAGGAAAAAAGAATTATTAATTATATATTTGGAAAAATAAGGAAAGACATCGCGCGAAATTGCAAAAAGAAATCACGATCCAACCTCTGTGCGTTTCACATGGACGATAGTAACGAGATCAAGGTCGATCTTCGTTAATTGCTGCCCCCTCCCCTCCCTTTTCTCTTTTTGACCGAGGTTCGCGGTCGTTTTCCCAATCTCGAACGCGCGTTGCAAAATTGGCCGCGTGCGTTTCATCGCGTGCAAAATCGTACAGAATAAGAATAAACAGATCGTTGAAACTCACTTTCGTCGGTCTGTGGTGCCGACAAGATGGCACTGTGTTTTTTCTTCACATCCTCTACGTTCGTCTGGATCCTGTCTATCATTTCGCGGATCTCCTCCACCTATGAAAACAATTGCAATTGCGTTAAATCGCGCGAAACGAAAGAAGAAACATATATAAGAGATAGAAACAGAGAGCAATAAATTACCGAAGAGTAGATATTGAAATATTTATGTATTTCGAACGAAGAGAAAATCGAGCGAGGACTAAAACACGTGTAACGATCGTGAATTAGGTGTACGATGAAAATGAAGAAGGAAAACGTACGACATACGTACGTAGAGACACAAAATACCAAAGAGAAAAAAGTTACCTATAGATGGCAAACCGGTCAATGGTAACATCGTGTTACAAATCCAAAGAAATTGAAGGATGAATTGTTCGGTGGCGGTCTTTCGCAATTCATGCACGTACGCACGGCAAGAAGCATTACTGAGCACGAAACGATGAAAAATTGTCGATATTTTAAACCAGTGGCGGCCCGAGGGCCCCTATTTTCTTGATCGCTAGCGCTATCCCCTCCACTGCATCGATCTCTCCCACTGGTACAGGGGGTGGAGGGGGTAGCGCTAGCGATCAAGAAAGTAAGGGCAAGGACCGCCAGTTAGCCACCTTTCCTTTAAATTGTTACAGCTTTATAAAAGAACATCACATAAGAATGTACTTGGTCTCGTTTTTCTTACGTCTCGTAAATTTAAATATTTGTGAGAACAGTGGTCTCGAAAATTTTCTCTTTACAACGTTGCACGATTTTTTTCTTTTTCTTTCATTTTTCTTTGCAATTTTATTGAACACTAGGAGTTTGATCCCAAATGAATAAATAAAAATTTTTCAGCGTTTCTACATATGTGTGAATTTCTACAAAGAACAATTTTTTCCATTTGTTACGTGTTAGTGTTAAAATATCTGGGGGGGGGGAGACAACGAAATTAAGATAGTGAAAACAGCTCTACGTTTTAAAATAAGACGTTTAAAAATAGATGATTGTACGATCTTTTTTAACGAAGTTACAACACAGTTTAAAATACTGATAATTTTTCATTTGAATTAATCGTGGTGCAAATGCTCACTCTACGAAAACAATTTATATTTGCCAGACAACAGTGACGATAAGAAGCACTCTGCAAAACGGTATGTATTTTCCTTTTTTCTACGTGCAAATAAAACATTCGATAAAATATCGTTAATGTTAAAAATCCATGAGTGTGTGCTCAGTTTTGCTCGCCAGCGTAAGTAAGTGACTACTTGCGTATAACAGGTAGCAAAACGTTCGATCGACGCATCGGTCGAAACGAGATGCAAGGAACGAAATTGGGAGTACGCGACGAAAGGAAAACGAGACACGAGTCAACCAATTTCATTTCCGAGGGAATCTTTCCGTTTCCACGGCAACGATTCGCATCGACCTTTGATAAAATTGTCTCTTCCCACGCGGCCACCGGTCCCGCATATAAAAAAAAAAAAAAAAAAAAAATTGGACGGCGAAACCCACGCGAAACAGCAACGAACGCAAATGTCAAAGATGCCGTTTGCACTTTCGAGTCGTCCGGGTCGAACGCGGGGTGCGTGGAGTCGCGTCGCTTTTAATTTCGATTGTTCCGCGTTTGCTAAACGACGACGCGCGTCGAGCACGATCAAAGTACTGCACTGCCGCTCAAAAGTCGTGCAAGGGAACATACCGAATTTGTGAATCACCGATTTTGATTAAATCTGGCGTAAACGTAATTTTTCAAACGAATATTTTTTTCCATCGGCAATCGTCGATGTCGAAAGGATGAGAACTACTCTCAAAGTGGTGGGGGCGCGGAATACATATTTTGTCAAATATCTCGGAAATTATTGAAGATGAAATCAGTGTTTTTTTAACTACGAATTTAGTAGCGTGTACATCATTTTCCTAGATAGCCTTTCGTTTAAACGACATATTAGAAAAAATATTGATACATCTTCATAATCATTTTTCTTTGGAAAATGTTAATAAATTTTCTTGAATATTTGTTTCTGAAAACTTGTACATTTATTGTACGAATTGCGGACAAAATGGAATCTTGAATCTTTTGCATTATAAACAAATTCGAGATTGCTTAACAAAATAATTTTCACTTTCACACAGTTCACGATCGCTAATGAAAAAAAGGGTCAACTATTTTTTTGAAAACTACAGTTTTCCTAAGGTTTTGATACATACTCGGTGTTGCCTGTTTACCAAGTCAATACCAACCGTACAAAACAAAATGGTAGAAAAATTAATAATATAATATAATATATTTGACGATATAATAGAATTCTGTAAAACCCCTTGGAGATAAAAACAACATACTTTTTTAAAATTCCTTGTAAAATTTAAACTCACAGGAATCTGTGAAATATTAATGTACAATGGATACGAAAAGTATCCATTATACACTGTCTGGATTCGTCGTATCGAGTTTATTTCTTTCAAAGGCGGTTTCACCGTCATTTTCTTTCAAAGATACTTTCCTCGTCGAAAATTTTGTTCACAAAATTTACTAAATTTATCACGGTCCTGAAGATCGAAGGTCCTCTCCCCGTAAAATTGATTGTACGATTCCTTCTCGCGAAGTTGTAAGATCTGCGTGTAATTTTTACATCAAGCGTACGATGAAAAACCACGCTCAACGTTTCACAGATTCTCTGTTCAATCTTTCTCCACTTTTGAAACAGAAATATATCTGGTGCCAAGGAGGCACCCTTGTGAACCGGGGTGCAAGTGCCTACACCTAGCTAAGCGCAACGCGACTCAATCAACGATAGAGATTCTATTGCAGAGAAGGTGGATCGGAAATATTTGATGTATTTCGTACGCGACACGACGTGACGCGCGATACGGCCATTCGGCTCGGAATCGTCTCGACCTAATTCCCCAATATCGAGACGAAACCGTCCAAACAGAAATTTCCTCGCGTTTCGATATCAATATCACGATTCGTTTGTGGCCATGTCCTAACTGATCGGCGTCACACTATTGGCCGCGCGTGTAATATTTTTACTTAAAGGATATTAATCCTTCCATCTGGATGAACCGGCTTCTGTCGCGGAATTGTCTTGTCCGACTAACAAACAGTCTATCTCTAGAGATTTCAATCTCTCCACTTTCAGTCCACCTTCACTCCGAGCGAAGAAGTGTCGCGAATGCACACACGACAGAAAAAACGTAAAGGAACAGAGCGCAAAGGTGGAAACGTTCCACCGATTCCGCGCTCTTCATCCCTCTGAAAGGAAATAGTTTCGCTTAATCATCCGAACGAACGAACGAATCGACAATCCAATTCCAATCTCCATTCCAACCGGATCAGATAGATAAACCGATCGATCGATTCGGTTATAGCCCCTAACCTAAACATCCCCCTCGGCTACTCTTCATTTCCCGATATAGCCGCTACTTACTTGCTCCGTACGTAGCACTTACTTACGTAGCACAGAGCGAAGCAGAAAGAAGCCTATCGATTATCCTCGATCGCGTCCAACACGCGCCGCTACTTCAATGATCGTTATAACACGCTCGGAGATAATTCGAAAAAAAAAAAAGGAGAAAGGAAGAAGAGAAGAGAAAAAGGAAGAAAGAAGCAATCTACTATTCGTAAAGAGATGACGATTCGAAAAAGGAAATGGAGCGAACAGATGAGATGGAGTACGGGTTGAAAGATTGAAAGAAGAGCACAGAACGGGCGAGAAAGAGGCAAGATGAGACGAGATGGGAGAGCGACGATATTGTTCCTTGCTCCGGAGACGAGAGCAAAGAGAAATAGCACACGTTTGCAGAGCACGTTTGCCAACGATGAGAAAATCTCCACGCTCGCGTGCTCCTGCAAACGCCATTAATCAGTATTAATCGGCATCGGCCGATTAACTGTTATACTTACCTCCGCGAAGAATTCGGTCATGAAATCATCGGGCCCGCCGACGTTGACGGACACATCGTCCGCCACGTCATCGTCGTCCGACTGGGCCTGAAACAAACAGATCGACGTGTTCGTTAATAACGTTCGCTTCCCTCTCGTTTTCTTCGACTTTTCGCAGTCGTGCGCTTTCAGAGAGGTCTTTTCAATCTCTCTCTCTCTCTCTCTCTCTCTCTCTCTCTCTCTCGCATGCCAAATATTTCCAAGTGACCGATTCGCCGATGTAATTAATTGTGACAGGCAATGTGAACATCTTTGTCGGTCTTTCAAATACAACTCCTTCTAGCAAACAACAAAGACACACGAAATCGACGAAAAAGAGGCAGAGAGAACGAATCGCTGCATTTTACTACTCTGTTGTTAAACAGGCACGCATACTTGGGTACCCGTAGCGATCCGTATCGCTATCGATACACACCTATCCCTCCACTAGCAAATCAAAAGTTCGGCAATTATGCATAATGAATATCGTCGAGCCCGATACGATCGATACGATACGATCGTGCATTTTCGGAACAATCGCTAAATACCAAATAATCAATCGGCAATATATATATATCTGTGTGTGTGCCGCTTAACCTTCTACTCCCACCTTCTTCGTTTATCTGTCCAACTAGCTGTGCAAGCTCGTGGCAAAATTCGCCAGACATTGTACAATTGTTTTTCTCATTTCTCCTCCTCTCTCTCTCTCTCTCTCTCTCTCTCTCTCTCTCTCGTTTCTTCCAAACTCTTACTCGCGTTCTTCTTACAATCGAAATCGAGATTAAAGATAAATATCGATATCGGGATTACCACGCGACACGATTTTTTCGTAACGCGTTACAACACAATGCGAAAACAAAAGTGTAATCCTGTCTTTCTTTTCTTTTTTTCGAGGTTATGGTGATATATTTACTTTGGCTTGCTTGGTAAACCAGTCGAAACAAACTTTGATTGCTTTGATCATTGGGCGCAACAAGCGCACATTCGTCTCGACTCTTTTCTTTACTTCCTGTCTTTTTTCTTTTTTTTTCTTTTTTTTTTTTTTTTTAGTGCAATTTACTTCGCTTTGACCATCATTTTCAACTGTATTGGAAAATAGAGCTATTTCCCCCTCTACCCCAAAATACATATTTATCTTGAACCGTGAACTATCTATTGTAAGTTACTATGCCACGTAATAGACGTGAAGTAATTAAATACGATTAATAGTGAATAATTGATTAAAACGAACCGAGTCGATTCTTACGATTGAGAAAAGAGGGTGAGAGAAAGAAGAAAAAAACGAAATTGTCGGCACGACAGGTGTTTACGGCAATTACAATTTTTTTTTTCTACGTAGAATTAATAAAAAGATCCATCGACGGGAGAAAGTGACAAGCGAAAAAAGTGACGAAAAAAGTGACGATGCACTTGTGAAGATACGCCCAGATGCAGGGTTCTCCGTAAGTGTTAGTCGATGCCTCTGACAATGAGTCATCGACACCGACACTATTCCTACGTACGATCGGTCACCTCCCGATGAAACTATAAAAATACCCGTCAACATACTCGCGACGTTGTATCACGGGACGGCGCTCGAGCATCGTCGGAAAAAGTAAGTTTCTGAAAGTGACTGCTTGAATCACTCGTACCGGAACCGAGATCGACAACTCTGTCATCGTTATGAAATAAACGATGACGAAAAACATATATTGGCAAACACCTGTCAGTCACGGGAAGCATTGGTCTCTCTCTCTCTCTCTCTCTCTTTATCCTCGTCCCCTTTTACTACGCACACACACACACACACACACAATAGAGAGATATTACACACATTATCTCTCATTCTCTACCTATTTATCCATCTATTTATTTGTCAGTCTTTCTCTCTCTCTTTTTCTACTCTCGTCTGTCTGTTTCTGTTTTTCTGTCTCAGTCACTCACTCGTTCGTTCTTCTCTCTGTTCAACTACCAAATGGTCGACTGTCAAGCAGGCACCGCGGAAACGCCTTCTTTCCAGTTTACCAGCAAACGAGATTCGTTTGACATCCGGTGCGGCTTCAGAAGAAATATTTAGCCTCGTCGAATGAAAAGACAATAGGCTATGATGACATACATGATATACATACACATATACCATACATGTACGTATATAGTTACTTGCATATATATAACACATATATGCAGGTATGTACACCGCACAAGAGTTATCCGTTTTTCTTAGAACGTGGTTCGTAAAATACGAACGATGCAGAGAGTCGGGACAACAGAATTGAACAAACGCGGACAAGGGAAAAAAGGGAAATTCGCAATGGGGGAGGAAGAGAGCACGCACGAATCGGAAGAATAATGCGGAAAAACCAGCGGAAAAAAGAGAGACAGAGAGAGAGAACGTGAACGAGCGAGTTGCGAGTTGCGACCGTTCGACGACGAATCGGCTCGATTTCGAAAAATATGCAGACGGTTTTTTGAAAACTCACCGCAACCAGAGCTGCTAATCTATCCTTGGTCATGGTGAGGGTAACAAAGTGTTGCGAGTCAGCGGGTGTACGGAACGATGAGACTAGCGACTAATCCCATTCACGATTTTATCCATGTACTATGAGCACGACCACTAAAAACTAAAGGAAACGGACGCACTAGCGGCGAGAGACACGATCGTAAAATCGATACACTCGCGAACTGCTTCGGCTGCTTCTGCAGTGCCGTCCGGTCTGTTGCGCATGCGTCGCTGACGTCAACTATATTCAGGACCGAATCTAGACTTCGTCGTAGCCCCGCCTTTCCCACTTCCCTCAACGCCGCCACTTTGCCTGTACCACGCGAATTTTCCTTTTTTTATCTCTTTCTACGTTTTCTATTTGTTTGTTATCGAACGACGATTTTCCAAACTTTCGATATGTCCAATCTGTCGATACATGCTTATATCTGTCACCTTGCAGGTGCATGCTGTTTTCAACTTTGTCAAATGTTTGACTTCATCGATTAGACCGAGAGAAAGTTGGGAATCTACGGTTGTGTGTAAACCCGATCGTACGAATATCGAGGGCAACTTGTTGCAACAAATGTAAATCTTACGATTCGCGCTTTTATAATAACGCTGAGTTATTTACGTGTCTCATCGCCGTCGCATTGTCAGACGCTAAAGGGAGGAAAAAAAAGGAGGGAAAAAAGGGAGGGAAAAAATTTCGCAGAAAGTGTGAGAGGACGGAGAGAGCGTACGCGGTGAAATTCAACGTTTACCGCCGAACGTGTCCCGATATATCGTTTCACGTACGTACGTGCGCGTATTAATTCTCCCGTTAAAAACTGAAACTCTTCGATACCGGCTCGATGTGGCGCGCTCACGTCATTCACGTGATAGATGTCGCTCGCCACGTCATTCTTTGATCGTAACTTTCCGACAAACATACCCATTTACGTATTATTTTAACAATCTGAACCGAAAAATATTCCAGTTTAATTTTTTCGCGGTGCACCGATCGGACACGTCGGTTAAGTTGGATCGCGTTCTAATTAACGAATGGTGAAAACGCCGGACCCCTGTCGCCGACTCGAAGGAACGCCATTGTGAGCCGTAACGACTGTGCTGCAGGGTAAATTTTATCGGTCATTTTCACGTACACGTTACTTGCCGGGAAATTTCGTACCAATAATTCGCCGATTTTCATAGACCCGTGGTAAATAAATCTAGATCGGTCGGTTTATTCGGTTTATTCGGTTTATTCGGTTTATTCGGTTCTTTGTCGTTTCGATAGGATTATACGCGATCGTGTGGCAAGATTGACGATAGCGAAAACCAGTGTTACGACGAGAAGCGCCATTCTCTCGCAGTGGAACGTGGTAAATTTCTACATTAAGTCGTTCCGAAGCGTGGCACGTTGACGAACCGGCATTCCGATTTCCTTGGAACAAATACGATAAAATTGTACTTTCGTAGGTGCGTTCGTGTCATGGTACGAACGTATAACGTATCATTTTCAAGTAACTGTGCGAGTGTATTGGAAACAGGCATCATCACGTCGATCACGTTTTCGACGCGTGATACGATTTTACGATCTAGCATATTCCAGCAACTTCCAACTATCCGAGTTGGCATTTTCGGCATTTCCACCGACAACCCGAGCGTTTTCACTTTTTTCTTTTTCTCCCGTTTTCTCACCGTCGCAATTTTCATTTTCCTCTCGTTCAACTGTCCACAGTTTTGCATAACGTTGTTTCTATTTTCTTGTTTCTTTTTCAGATCTCTACTCGTCATATCAGAAATCTAAGTAAATTAATCATCCGGTATAATGGCCCAAGAAGCTGATATTCCTACGTTCAAGTGCGTGCTGGTCGGTGACGGTGGTACCGGAAAAACGACGTTTGTCAAGCGGCATTTGACCGGTGAATTCGAAAAGAAATACGTGGCAACGTTAGGTGTCGAAGTGCACCCTCTGATCTTCCACACGAACCGTGGCCCGATCCGTTTCAACGTTTGGGACACAGCCGGCCAAGAAAAGTTTGGTGGTTTGAGAGACGGATATTACATTCAAGGACAATGTGCCGTCATTATGTTTGACGTTACATCGAGGGTAACGTACAAAAATGTACCCAACTGGCACAGGGATTTAGTTCGTGTTTGTGAAAATATACCTATTGTTCTTTGTGGGAACAAAGTTGACATCAAGGATAGGAAAGTAAAGGCCAAGAGCATCGTCTTTCACAGAAAGAAGAATCTTCAGGTAAAAGCGCGTTTCCAAGCGTACGGTATTTCTTTCTTTTTTTTTTTTTTTTTTTTTTTGTAGTACTGATTTCTTGTTTGTACGAAAAACTTCTTGCAAACGATAATCTGCCCCGTGTTTCTTCCAGTACTACGACATCAGTGCAAAGAGCAACTACAATTTTGAGAAACCTTTCCTCTGGTTGGCACGCAAACTGATTGGCGATCCAAATCTCGAGTTTGTAGCAATGCCGGCTCTCCTTCCACCAGAAGTTACAATGGATCCACAATGGCAACAACAGATAGAAAAGGATCTGAAGGAAGCGCAGGAGACAGCGTTACCAGAGGACGATGAAGATCTTTAGTTTGCCACGTCGCGTGTACGATGCGAACAGAGAGGACTAAATCGAGTACGTTGCGTGCACGTGCCTGTGCCTCTCCATAAATCAGAGATTCTTTCTTGAATAGAATTAATAACGTACAAGGATACTTCCGTTTCGTATGTAAACCTGGCAAACGGTGGCAGAGATACTTCGACGGCTTGGCGTTTCTCGAGTTTTGTCTTGGAAGTTGAACGATATCAGGAATTGAGCGTTACGTTTCCGCGCATATCACAAGATCTACGTGCGTGAGAATTGATTGGGCTAACGATTTGTCTAATTTCGTACGAGTAATCGTCGAACTTGAGAAGAGTGAACCGATCTTTGTCGGTTGCAGCATTATATTTATCGTACGCATTAGCCAATATACACATTGTCCCGTCGATATTTTACGCATGATAGATTCAACTCGTTTTTTCCTTTACTTACATATATTAATCGATATTGGTATGCGTGAATATGTTGTGTGAAACGTTGTGTATTTAATGTAACGAATGCATAACTTGCTGATAAAACGAATTATCGATCTGCTTCATTGTACAGTGTCGTCTCAAAGCTGTCGGATTGTTCTTGCTAATTTTGTAACATCATCGTGTACCGAAACATTGTACGCGAGTCGTCTGTACCGGAATGAATGAACGTGCTGTTCCCTAACGCAAGAGAAATTAATTCTGTGAGAAAGAATCTTTCGATACGATCGATACGCTAATATTAGAAAGCAACTGTTTACACACGCGTCTGCATGTGCTCGCCACGCGCGTTCATGTACACTACATACGTGAAATTTTGAGAAATTCTCAAAGTAGTCCAATCTTTACCAATAAATGACACGCAATCTGTACGCTGCTACCTTACACACACACACACACACAGATATCTACACACACACACACACACGATCATCCGGCGATAAACGAAAGAGAGAAAGGAAGCATTGGATGTGCAGCAGCCGTTTTTACGAGTAATCTTCGATTTTCACACGGCAGTGTATGTATTTTGAAATAACGTTCGGATCGGAGCGGAGCACGGTTTGTAGTCAGTTGCGTCTTGTCCATGATAACGAGGACTGTTTACTATTTTCTATTAGCGAAAATGAATGTACGATTTGTTCAATTTAAATTATATAAACAGTGTTTTTCTTTTCTATACGAACACGTTCGTTTGGTTATGGAAGAGCAAACAAAACGTTGCATATGTTCCTTTCCCCCAATTCCTCTGTTCTATCGCTAATGGACGACTAACGCGCAAACACCATAACACAACTACGGTTGTAAAAATAACAGAAATGAGAGGAGTACGAAGTATAATATCGGTGTTCCATCTGCTGTTTGAAGAAACTTGTACCGTTGACTTGTATCGAACCTCAATAAATCATCGTTGAACTGTTTTTTCAAGGTTGAAACATTTTCAAATTCGCTTTGAAAAAATTACACATTCTATCGACGATGAGAACTGATCGTCGCAAAATTGACGTAAAATCGTGAAAATATTAAAATAGAAAAACAGTTTATTTATTTATTTATTTATTTATTAATTTCCTACGTGTTTGAAAACAGGAATATCTTTGATAAGATCGAGTGATTGTACATAAATGCATATATATATACAGCAGTAACAGGAACAATAATGTTATGAATAATTACTACGGTATAATGCGCATAAAAGGTATGTTTTACGTATATTTTATATATGCATCGATGCGGGCATGCGCGCGCGTGTATATTTGTTAAATTCGATTCTATTTGACTTTATCGAATTAAAACGTGATAAATACAGTAAATAATTACGATTCCGCTTGCGCCAGTCGCTTCTTTGATTTCTTTTTACCTTCGATAAGCTCTAAACGTTCCGCTTCAGTCAGACTCGGCAGAGTATTGGCAACTACTCCGGTTGCTATGGTCTTGTAACTATCTCTTATCGTAAATCGTTGACCCTTTTCGCACACCATCGGCCTTATTAATTTTAATACAATACTGAAAACAAAAATCCATACTCGCGTTAAACCGATTTATCAACTGACGCAACTCGACTTTTTCCGTCCGACTTTGAGGATTTAAGATAAACTTACGTGGTATCTTCACCAGGCATAACCAAGTCCTTTCCTTGCAGGTTTATCTGAGCTTGGCAATCCCACGTTTTCGAGAACATTTGAGCGTTCATCAATTGGTTTATAGGCCTAGGTCTACCTCCCTCCTCCGTTGTCAACATATATATTTGACATTCCAAATGATCGTAGGCTTTCAGACTTCCTGGTTTACACATTATCATGCCCCTTCTAATGTCCTCTCTTTTCAAACCTCTGAGCAAAGCACCCATCTGGTCTCCTGCCTCAGCTTCCTCCAGCGTTTTGTGAAACATCTCTATTCCCGTTATCGTCGTCTTTGTTAGTTTGTTGTATCCGATCAATTCGCATTCCATGCCCTTCTTTATCTTTCCACGTTCCAATCTGCCGCTGACTACCGTCCCCCTACCCATGACCGAATAAACGTTCTCTATCGGCAAACAAAACGGTTTGTCCAAATCTCTGACAGGAGTGGGAATATAAGAATCCACAGCTTCCAACAGTTTTAATATAGCATCTCGCCCTATCTCTGGCTTGGTACCATCCAGCGCACAAAGTGCACTGCCTTTCACGATGGGTATGTTCGCTCCGTCGTAACCCATTTGAGTTAACAACTCTCTCATCTCCATCTCTACTAAATCGACCATTTCGTCGTCCGCGATGTCCACCTGTGCGAAAAAAACGAACGTGACACGACGAGTTCTTGACGAGCGAGAGAGAGACAGAGAGTCTTTGGAGATTTTTACATATATGGACAAATTAAACGTAACGTTACCTTGTTGATGAAGATAACAATTTGAGAGATACCGATCTGTTTGGCAAGAAGAAGATGTTCTTTAGTTTGCGGCATGCTACCATCAGTAGCGGCAACAACAAGTATAGCTCCGTCCATTTGCGAGGTACCGGTAATCATGTTTTTGATGTAATCCGCATGTCCCGGACAATCGGTGTGACCGTAATGGCGATTGTTTGTCTCATATTCAACGTGTGCAACATTGATGGTTATACCGCGTGCTTTCTCCTCGGGTGCGTTGTCGATCTCGGCATATTGTTTCATTTTGGCAAGTTCCATCTCCGAAAGGACTGAAAGAAACGACGAAGACAACGACGATGACGTTGAAACGAGGAAGGAAGAGACAAAACGGTGAAATCAACGCAGGTGGCAAACCTATATACGTATGTACCTTTGGTAATTGCCGCTGTGAGAGTTGTTTTTCCATGATCGACGTGCCCGATCGTACCAACGTTGCAATGAGGCTTATCCCTGCTAAATATTTTCTTCGTACTGTAAAACCTCTGCGTTATCAGGTCCGACAAATAGGATCCTGCTCGCAATTGACCGTAAGATTGCTAAGAAAAAAAAAGAAACGAAGAGAAAAAGAGATTTTATTTCGAGGTTAGGTCTCGCAAGACACCGCGGAACGAGACAGAATTTGCTTACCTGTTTAACGAGATGTTCGACTAAAAATAGCTGTTTCACCGCCTGCCTGAGCACTAAAAACGAAACGAACTTTGTTTCTATCAGTTAAAGATTAAAGAGGTTAGAATTTAACTTTCTACGTCGCAGCGGTTTCCATTATGACGAAATTGTTCTTTCACGTTTCAAACGTTGTTTCAAAGAAAGAAACAGAAGCAAAAACAACGTTTGACTTTCCTCGCGTCTACTTACCCGAACTGCAAACCATCTTTGTAGTAAATATCATGTTCGATCGAAAAATTTCTCGAACGTTTACGCCGTAATCTCTGAGATCTCCGACTCGAAGCTCTGTGAATAACCAACGCGACGAGTGCGACACTCGCGGGAGAATTGTTGACCGAAAATTGTTGCGTAATATGATTTAAACGTGTGTCGTAAATACGCGTGTAGCCTTTTCGCCCCGAAGGGACATTCGGCGCGAGAAAAAGTTTCGAAGAATTTGATTCATCGTCGATGAATGGCGTTCTGGAAATTTCGCCAGAATCCCACTTGTACTCGCGCACGTTCTTTTATCTCGCGACTGGACGAAGGCACGTAAACGCGGCAGTCCTTGAAAAATGTTGCCGAAATGCAGAATCGTCTCCTGACGGCAATATTTTGGAAAATTTTGGAAAATTCGCGTTAGTAATAAAAATGCCGAATTATCGAACGAAATTCGAGTAAGAGTGAAAACGAAATAAAACGGAGCGACGTTTATATTTCGCGATAGGTTGATTCCTCCCGATTTTCCCCCTTTGCCGCGAGAAGAAAGAAGGAACGAGAAAGGATGCGCGTAGACGCGCGTGGCAAAACTAACAAGTGAGATCTAATTAATTCGAGGAGAATAACGAGGCACGAGGGGAAGAAAAAGAGGAAGAAGGTGTGCGTGCGTGCGTGTGTGTGTGTGTATAGAGAGAGAGAGAGAGAGAGAGAGAGAAGATGCGGCGGGGATCGGGAGGATTATCATTAGCGTGGTTATGGTATAATTTCAAGATACTCGGTCAGATAAGAACGTAGGATCGGTATGCATTGGAAGTATAACGTGAGAGATAAATGAAGTCAGATATAAGTACACGTATATGTATATTCAAGATGATTCCGGACGTCTTTATTCGCGCGTTCGTGAAACATAATGGCGGATTAAATAAAAACATGGTCAGGCGCGCAAAAGCAGCGACAGAGTCAGAAGGCTGAAAATTGAACGCGAGAAGAAGACTGGTCGAGTGAAAGCAAAGGCAATTAACTTTTCTCTTCTCTCTCGTTTCCGTGGAACAAAGTCTCGATCTCGAGCTTTTTGAGAAAGGGAGATTCGAAGAACGGAGGATCGGACGAGAGAGAACGAGTTTGTTCCGGTTTTCGTATCGAACGTTCGTTCAACGAGTTTTACACGCGGCGTTTCCTCAGGAGGAGGTCCTTTACCTCGCTGGCAACGCGTTTCTACGCGTTTCTCGCGGCTGACTCTTCTTCTTTTGTTCGGGTCTCGCTCGATTCCCCATTTACATTCCAGCGTAGTTGATCGCGGCGCTTCCTGTTTCTCGGGCGACTACCATACCACCATACCACCGCGTGCCATTTCCCGCTTGCCGCTCTTGTCTTATCTCGGGCAGAAACCGAAACAAAGCGTCGAAAGAGCGATCGTCATCGCGCGTCGTTCAAGTTGACCAAGGGTTGGTCTGGCGAGACGAGCCTACCAAGCTCGAACGATACCGTTTGCTCGCCCGACCAATTCCTCTACACCGAGAGCACTGGAATTGACTGGAAACCACTTTTGTCGCACCGGTAGATGCGACGAATGACGAGCGACGTAGTAACACGGGCACAGAGTAACAGAAACGAAACGAAACGAAACGAAGAGAAGGGGTGGAACGAGCCCGACGCGACCATCGAGTTAGTCGTTCCTTCGTTTCCTACCCGGAATACCAATGAATTTCGAGGCGCGTGACCCGAATCGTATTCGTTCCTCGACACCTCTTCCTCCTCTCTCGCCTCTTTCATTTCCGCGTGGTATGGCCGCCTGTCTCGGCTATGCATCCCACAATTCGATCGCTATCGAAGAGATTTCTCTCTCTCAAAGGGACTCTGCCAATTTCTCGGCGGGAAAAAAAAATGCGGAAAAGGAAGTGGTAAAAAGCCGGAGACTAGAAGCCCGAGAGAGACAGAGACAAAGACGGAGACGGAGACGGAGACGGAGACGGAGACGGAGACGGAGACGGAGACAGAGACGGAGAGCGTGGCAAAGAAGAGTGGGAGAGCGAGGGAACACGGTTATGTCCGCTTTTCCATCCCGTTGGTGCACGGGAGCCAAAAGCGGCCGTTCAGTTTGCTTTCAGTCATTTGGAAGGACGAAGCGCGGACGAAGAAGACTTGAGCAGAAGTCGCGCGTGTCGGAGAATATATCCCTGTGTGATCGAGATATACGATCGTCGCGCGATTCGAGCCCCGGAGAAGGAGAGGAGAAAGGGCCAAGTCCAGCGCCGAGAGATCGATCGCCGCGAGATCGAGGAAAAGGAACGACGATGCCGCGCGGAAACGGCGAAGCGACGGTGGTTGCTCTTCTTCTTCTGTTGGCGATCACGATCGACCGTTTGGTGAGTTTCGTTTCGACGCTGCAAACGATCACGAAAGCTAGAAAAAGCTGAGATCGGCCGCGATGTTTCGCGCTCGACGAGAGAGAAGATGAGAGAAGGGCAAGGCGGCGACAAAGGGAAAAGGGTATAAAAGGGAAAGGCAACGAAAAGACGCGCTTGTTTCTCGCGGTTAGCTGTAGAAACGTTCCCTGTAGAAACAGAAACCTTTTGCTGGCGAGCAACATCTGACTAACGGTGCATGTCACGCGACTGCGTTGCACGCGTCGAGACGCAAATCGCGAGTCGCGTCGGTTCATCTTTTTCGCTCGTCCATTATCTTCCTTTTCTTTTTTTCTCTCGTGTTTCTTTCGTCACGTCGTATGTCGTACGAAGCGTATTCGCTCGACATACGCGCGAATTCCTTCTCTCTCTGTTTGTGTCTGCCTCTTTTCACGTACGTAGGGTAGAAAGGGAAGGAAAGTGGTTTGTCACCGTGGCTCGCACCTGCGAATTGACGCTTTCGTATAAAATTAACCTTGACCTTCAATTTCAAAGTTTTCCAAGGTTATTAGATGCTAATCGTAACAACCAACTAATCCTAATTAACAACCTAATTTGGAAACGTGCCAAAAGTTTTTTTTTCACACACACGCAGAGACAGATTTTTTAAAAATTAGCTACAAAGTCGTCCATCGATTACATTTTAATTTAGCATGCATACCGCGTGGGACGCAACGATCATTTTTGTCCGGCTGTCAACTCACTTGTTCTTGTAAGAAGACGCAGCAAAAACGCTCGTTGTCAAAATAACGTTAAAGTAAGTGTCACTCATTGGTATATTTAATACTACTGTATGGTAATTATATAAATTATTATTGTTCAATATTATTGAAACAACACGAACAATAATACTAAAAGTAGTTGGAACAAAATGTTTCACTTTAAATTAATTTTGACATCGTTGAAAGATTGTCTGTTGAAACGATGAAATTTACTGCGATGCAATAAACTCTCAAACTCTAGACACTTTTCTTGATAATTATAGTTTTCAGGAGGGAAACTGTTAATCGTAACAGCGTAAATCAAAGGCCCGAGTAGTAGCCAAAAATCGTTTACACGCAGTGTTTACACTGCGGACGCGTACTCTTTTTCTACGTTCGTTCTCTCTGCCGCTTCCGTGTTTCTTCATTACCGTGACCCAGCGCTTATTGTTCGCGCGATGAGATGAGAAACTCGTGGAAAAAGGCGAGATCGAGGCAGCGATGCGGGATACAGGAAAGAGGAGGGTAGAGGGACGCGCTTGGCACTCAGCAGGAAAGCAGGGAACGCAACGTCGGCTCGAAACGATCGGCGAATGGCGATGGGGATGGTTTCAGGGGACGACTGGTGGTAGCTCGACGCAGAGGAGGACGCTGGGCGAGCGGTGCAGCAGAGACGCGGAATGCCAGTGGAGGATCGAGGGTAGTCACTGCGATCGCGGCCACTGCCGCTGTCTGCCATACTTTGCCGCCTACAATCGTACCCACTGTCTCGAGGGTGAGAATTTCTTGCGATTAAAATGCAAGCTTCAGCCTTGTAACAACGAGCGTTGTTTCCTTTCTCTTGCGACGTCGATTCACCGCGCGCAGCGACCTTGTTGGGCGAGCAGTGCCTGGTCGACGAGCAATGCACCTTGAAAGTAGCCAACAGCGGCTGCTTGGACGGCTTGTGCGGATGCACGCACGGTTTCCTGCAGTTTCGTCGGCACACGTGTCTGACTGGTAAGTCGATCGTCTTCTCGTCAGACGGGCTGTCACATACGCGTGACTTCTATCGCTATTTTTTTCTTTTTTTTCTTTTTCGTAAAACGTGCAAAAATGATCCCACGGATCATCGAATCTCTAGGAAACTTGGATTTCGTGGTTGCTCGCAAGATAATACTCACGCGCTTGATTTCCGACATTTTACTTTGGCAATTGTTGGCAACTGTACTTTTTGAAGAAAAGCAAAGTACATCTTTGCTCATATTGCATCGAAATGATTAACTACGATGGGCCTTGCTACTGCTACGATTTAATTCACGTTGATTCAACTGCTCGACTTGCACTATAATTTCTTCGACCAACTGTTGTTCAACTGTTCCGATTTGTCAGAACTAGGTGGAAACAGGGTGGAAAGAAAAGTTTGTCCGTGGCTGTCACAGGTGACATACTTCTATATACCTTCGATTTGACGGAAATACCCGTGTAAAGAACTTGCCGCCAAAAAATTGAATTTTTTTTCTTGCATTGTACTTTACTCGTCACGAGGGTAAAATACATATTCCAAAGAACCACGAGTCGCAACCTAATAGTTTTCTTGAGAAATGGCAAGAAAGTTTCTTAGTCATTGAACACGTGCGAACGCGTGCGTCCTAACAGCGACTTTACAGTTCTAGACGCGTGGATGTAATGCTTACATTTCGAATAATGTTAACAGTTTTTACTTTTATCATTTGATCGTTTAGATGCTACACAGATGCTACAACTATGATGAAGCAAATGTTATCGAAGCCTAATTCAGAATCATAAAGTCGCTGTTAGCACGCGCGCAATGTCCGCGTTGTTGAACGATCGAGAAACTTGTTGGCAATTTTGCTACTGAAATTGTCTACACCCGAGGGATGCGTGAATTTTAAACACAACTTTTTCAACTCTTATCGATAGCTTAATCAGCTAATTATCTAATTAGCCTGACAAACGATTGCGAAACGCATCGCGACGCCAACGCGTATGTCGTCGCGCATTTTCCTAACAATTTTCAGCGGCGAAACTCGGCCAGATCTGCTACGAGCACGCCCACTGTCGACTGTGGCAGAGGAATTCTCACTGCGATTTCCTGATTCCAAACTTGTTCGGACGTTGCCAATGCACGGCGCCTATGCGCCGCGTGAACGACGTTTGTCGGCCCGACGATCTCGTCAGACCTCCACCGCTGTCCTCCCACGGAAACGGAGACTTGCCCAAGGAAACGACGATAAACGCGGCTACTTTGTCGTCTCGCCACGACGAGCAAACCGGCGACGGCGGCCAACCGGCAGCAAACGAGGAACAAAAGCATCAGCGGCAGGATCAGGAGGAAACAGGTAACTCGACTCGATATCACCATCGCCGTCCATCGACGACATTTTGATTTCGTCCGACTGATTTTTTTCGACTGAAAACAGGCGTTGCGATCGAGTGGCTGAAAAATGGTAGCGCGCAGTCGACGATCTCGTCGTTCTCCTTGAACTCGATCAGCAGCGAGTCGTCGAATCCGCTCGGCACGCAAAACGACAGGTTCCTGCCAACGATGGACCACGACGACCACGACCACGACCACGACGACGACACAGACGACGCGATCGTGGTCGAGGCGGTCACCGAACCACCATCGGTAATCGGCAACCACGACGATGGTAGCACGTGGACGTCGGGTAAGACTGATCGTGAAAATTTCAATGTAATTGAAAGGAAAAGTCGATCGGGAAAGTCTACTTTTACAAAGAGAAAATCATACAAGAACGTCTCATTTTTCTTTCAAAGTGTATTTTTACATCGTGTGTCGTAAACGAGCGGAGAGCTCGTGCAAGCTCAAAAAAAAAAAAAAAAAAAAAAAAAGAAAAAAAAACTGTAAAAATTCAAACACAGTTTGGCCAGCTTGGCTTGGTCCTCCTAACAACTAACCCTTCTGGGTAAGGAAAAAAGAAAATATTTTTTCTCGGAGGCAGAGTCGACCACCGAGGCTGCTCGTCGGCCGTCGGCCGTCACTCTGGGACACGAGTGCGTCTCCGACGTGGAGTGTCGACTGGCCGATCCGTACTCGAGGTGCGTCGAGGGTATCTGCGACTGTGGGTTCCGAGGGAACGGAAGCAGCTGCTCGGCGAGAAACGCCGGATGCCCGGCCGGCAGTTTCCAATGCAAAAGCTCCGGCAAGTGCGTCAGCTGGTTCTTCGTGTGCGACGGAAGGCCAGACTGCAACGACGGTTCGGACGAACGATGCTGGAACGCGGCCGAGTGCCCGGAACAGGCGTTCAGATGCAGCAACGTCAGCAACGCCGTCTGCGTGTCGAGAGCGGCGATCTGCGACGGAAAGCAGGACTGTCCGCACGGCGAGGACGAGGCCGGCTGCAACGATCGACGAAGTAGGTTCTCTCTGGGCTAGCGTTGACGCGTTGAAACATCCATTCTAGGTTTAGGCTAGGTCCCAATTATACATCCATCGTAGGCTAGGTCCAATCCATTTCTAGGTTTCGCGACGCGCAGCACGTAGCTCGTAAGTTGGCGAATCGGCAGGCTGAAACTGACTCTAAACGTATCATCCTATAGACACGCTGAAACATGCGACTTTTTGCGGTTTCGTGAAATTCGAAGTCGGAGTCGGAGTCGGAGACGGAGTCGTACGAAATAGGCGTTGGATCATCTTCCAGTTTCGGTGTTGCTGCCAATGATCGGAGGTGATTTTGATCGTAAAGAGTAAGTAAAGAGTAACACCTCGATGTTGACAACAACATCGACACGAAGGAAAAGCCTACGAAACTTGCAGGTTTCGTGAGATTAGAGTCAGAGCGTTTGCTCGCCGAGCTTGCCGAGTGAAACCTAGAAATCGATGCACTTGTACGTTTGCTACTTGTACGTTTCATGAAATGTACACGAACGTTTCGTGCGCTATGGCCCCCTGCCTATTATGACGATGCATGCCTATGGGATTTATCTAGGTTAGGTTTCGACGCGTGTGCGAGAGCCTTCGGAGCAAGAGTAAAAAGAGAGGAAATTTTGCCGCAGAGTGTCCGAGAGGAGCGCTCAGATGCGACAACGGGCAATGCTTGCCGGCATACGAGTTCTGCAACGCGGTGGTGTCCTGTCGGGACGGAAGCGACGAGCCAAGAGGGGCGTGCCGCAGGCAGATCGGCAGCCATCGGGCCGCCGTCAGGCTCTCGTCGAAATACTGTCCGTTTAGGTGCGACAACGGCAGATGTCGATCGGACGCGATCGTCTGCAGCGGCCGCGACGGCTGCGGCGACGGCTCCGACGAGAAACGCTGTTCCGTTTGCAGTTAGTAGCTTTAATAATCAACGCAGCGGCGCAGATAACGCAACGCGTAAGAGAAAAAAGAAGGAAAAAATTTCACGCCTTCCGCGGAATATATGCGCCTCGACGCGCAAATAGCGAGTAATCGCTCGTTCGCAGGCACTCTGTGGCCTATCTAGTCTTCTTATCGTCTTTGGTATCGTTGCTTCCAGGATGTTCGCCGTTTGCCTGATCTGCCAGACAAGAAGCACATAGGTGTCGGAGGAATTAGCTAATGGGACCGAACGAGTCGACGAAGACCACAACGACGACGACCACAACGACCACAACGACCACTCTTGTGTATTCTCTCTGTGTATTTTTACCGATAGATTCGAATAAATTTTCTCTTCTTTTCTTTCTCCTTTTTCTTTTTCTGTCTTGCCCTTGAACGTGCAGCAGCAGCAGCAGCAGCAGCGCAAGGCTGCAACGCGCGTTCACCAACCCTCTCTCTCCCTAACGGTGGCTCGCGAGAGCGTGTGTGTACGCGGATGCGGAAAATTCGATTCGGCCACGTTTCCATTCGAAATTGGAGGAGATGCGCGCATCTGCGCGAAGCGAGCCGGCAGCCCCGGTGGGGTGCTCGTGGCCACGTCGCGTCGATAGCCAACGCCGCGTTCCCAACACCACGTCACGCCGAGTTTCCACGACCACGCGAGACCTCCCTCGCTAACCTCGAAACGTTCTCTCTTTCTCTCTCTCTCTCTCTCATTCCGCTCTCGTTTATTCGTCGCCAGAGTCTGTCAGTCGTTTCCGATTTGGTCACCGTGTCGCAGTCTCCCCCGTCGTCCAGCGCTATCGCTCCGCAGCACACTTCGGAAATACGCGTCAGTCGTCGTCGAAACGTCGTCGAAACGTTGCCATTCGATCGGTGCTCCGAACGTTCGTTCGTTCCATTCGATCGAATCCGGGGAATGATCGAACAACCAGACTAGAATCGAAATCGGAGTGAGATCGATAGGATATAGTGGGCGAAAGAACAAAGAGGGTGGCGGCGACGTGTGGACAAGTTGGAAGAACGTCTGTGGTACGTTTCGCGTTACGAACGACGTAGTGAACGAGAAATTCGCCGGGAACCGAGCTCGATGACCGTGCGATCGGTCGCGTCGAGGCGACGCACGGTGGTAGTAGTAGTAGTAGCAGCAGCAGCGAGGAAGCGCACAAAAATATGGTCTCGCGAACGCCGAAGCCGGTCGCAGACACCGTCAACGACGCGGCCAACGACCAACACCCCTCGCGGAAGCCCAAGAGAGCATCCTGGTTCGTCGTCGACTGTCTCCGCCGGCGACCGGGCGTCGTGCTGCTCCTGCTGCCGGCTGCCCTCCTCGCCAGCCTCTACGTCGTCTCTTCCGAGGAGGATTACGACTTTGAGCCGCGGTATCCGTCCCCCTTCAAGTCGTACAACGTCGCCGATGGTAATTACCACTATAGCGGGCCACTATAGCGAACCACGATCGGCACGATCCTGTCGATCGGAATCGGTCTTCGTTTCGAATTCACGATTCGAACGCTCTTCTCACGATTTCATTTTTCCGATCGATGCGTAATTGCTTGCGAGCGGAAACATTGCCGGGATTTTTGGTTTCTCTGCCGCAGGTACAATGGAAGGTTATCTAGTGTGGAACCCGAGATGCCAGATGCCGTCGAAGGAACCGATCGACCCGTCGATACGCTCGTACGTGAGGAAGGAAAAGTTTGAAAAGTGCAGCTCCGAGCCGTCGTTCACCGCTCTCTCTCGGCGAGAGAACGGCACGGTGGTGCTGACGGTGGATCAGGCCGCGGCGGTTCGCCACCCGGGTCTTCGATGCTGCTGGGCACCGATCTACAGAGCCGAGAAACAGCCGGAGAAACCGACCAAGGACAACAACGTGGACTCGTCGATCGTGTGAGTGGGAGAGAGAGAGAGAGAGAGAGGTATTTGGGCTTCAAGCGAAAGACCAAACGGACCGATTTTCTCCTTCCGGCAGGGTGAAACGATGCGTGAGCTTCGAGGGTGAGGCGACGTTGCCCGACGACGAGGTGCAAGCCGCCCTGATCAGCTGCACCGTCGACGACCACCACCATTCCCTGGGTAAACGACGACGCGGCAAGCCCATCTACGAGAACGTCCACGCGATCCCGAATCCCGACAAGGTTCGCGATCGGATGCAACGGATGCAGCAGTCGACGACGAGCACCAGCTTCAACGCCACCTTCAACGCCACTGCTTCGAACCAGGAAGCTGCTCCTCTTTCCAGAAAGTTGAGCGTGCTGCTGCTCGGCATCGACAGCGTCAGCCGATTGAACTTTATGCGCAGCGCGCCCCTCACCGACCGATACCTGCACGAGACCGGCTGGATTCGGTTCGACGGGTACAACAAGATGGGCGACAACACGTTTCCCAACTTGATGGCCATCCTGACCGGGCAGAACGAGACGCAGGCCTACTCGCTCTGCAAGCCGACCGTCCCGCAAATGCTCGACCGCTGCCCCTTCCTCTGGCGGAGCTTTCGCGACGCGGGCTACGCCACCGCCTACGGCGAGGACGAGACCTCTCTCAACACGTTCAACTATCTGAAGCTCGGCTTCGTCCAGCCGCCCACCGACTATTACCTCAGGCCGTACATGCTCGCCTGCGAGAAGTTGCTCAAAGTGAAAAAGAGGTGGTAGTAGTAGTAGTAGTAGTAGTAGTAGTAGTAGTAGTAACAGTAGTAGCAGCCCTTGATAGTAGCCAAGTGCAGACAAAATATACATCTATTTCTTTTCGTTCGTTGCTCAGATTCAGGCTCAAGTACTGCACCGGACCGGAGACCAGCTTCGACAGAATTCTCGACTACGCGGTCGAGTTTGCGCGCGCGTTCCTCGGCCTGCCGTACTTTGGCCTCTTCTGGACGATCAGCGTCAGCCACGAGAACGCCAACGGGCTGTCGTCGATGGACCGTCGACTGCTCGACAAGCTGCAACGGCTGGAACGCGAGGGTGTCCTGAACGACACGATGGTGGTGCTGCTGAGCGACCACGGGATGCGCTGGGGCCCGATCAGGAGCGCTCCGATTCGCGGATGGTACGAGGAGAGACTGCCGTTTCTCTACTTTTCGCTGCCGGAGTGGTTCCGCGCCGAGCGGCCGGACGCCTACTCGTCGCTGCGAACGAACCGGCGCCGGCTCACCTCGCCGTTCGACCTCTACGAGACGCTGAGGCAAGTGCTCGTGTTGTCCGGCGGCGGCCTGGCCGATCATCGCCCGTCCACCGGTTGTCCCGGCTGTCGCAGCCTCCTCGCCGGCCCTGTGCCCATCGAGAGAGGCTGCGCCGACGTCGGCGTCTCCTCGCACTGGTGCGCCTGCACCGCTTTCCGCTCGGCCGACCCTCGCGACCCTCGCGTTCAACAGGGGGCCCGCGTCTTTATCCAGCACGTCGACGACCTGCTGCAAACTTCCTCCTATCGGGACAACAAGGGCAGACGGCTGTGCGCCAAGCTTCGCTTGAAGAAGCTCCACCGCGTCGAGCGCGTTGTCGACTTTGCGTCTTCGAGCGGCCACCACGTCGCCTACTTTTACACGATCCAAGTGAGCCCCGGCGACGGCAAGTTCGAGGTGACGGTTCGACGCCACGCAAACGGCACCTACACCGTCTCCGACCACGAGATCAGCAGGCTCGACACTTATGCCTCCGCCGCCGAGTGTCTCGATCGCGGAATCAAGCAGTATTGCCATTGCCTCAAGTGAATCTCCCTCTCTCTCTCTCTCTCTCTTCTTCCCTGCGAAAAAATTCTCGCATCTGGCAGACTGCCAACTCTCCAAGCCTTTAAACTCGCGTTGCGACCAACGACCAACTCAATCTACGAACCACTACCAACCTATTGACCCATTGATGCCAACACCGAACCGCGATACTCGTTATGCGCGCGCCAACACCAAATATATATATATATATATATATAAAACCACGCGTGTATTCTCTCTGTGTGTGTGTGTACAGTTGGACCTGTACGATATATATACGCGTGTATGTACAGTATATTTTACTACGTCTCTGTAAAGCGTAATTCAACTCTCGGAGAAAGAGGGATATGCAACGAAAGACGATCGAAAGACGTATCGCCAAAAATGTTACCAAAAATAAATCTTTTTCGCAAAAAATATTCTCTCCTCTGTTTTTCTCTTCTCTTCGCTCGCTTCTTTCTCGTCTGTTCTCGGGCGAGAACCCGAGATTCAATTCAATTGGAAAGAGCGTCTAGGCTGAATCGAGAAACTCGTCCAATCTCGCGAATCGTTGCCTCCTCGCCGGCCGATCGTCGTCGACGCGTCGTCGTCGTCGTCGTCGCTTCGTGCCTCGGCGTTCCAAACAACATCACCGTCACCGATTGCTTCCGTGGGCCGTGCGCGACCGCCAGGTGGCTCCTTCGTGCCAACAGTTCGTCCAGAATCCTGATCCCTTCGTACAGACTCTCCAGATCGCAGCAGCTCGAGTATCGTCGGCAGCGTTGCTCGACGCCGCGCGACGAACCGATCGAGACCGGGTCGGAGGCGTGCATGCTCCTCCGGCACGTTTTCTCAAACTCGCCGTTGCTCAACTTTTCGTAGCTGTTGATCAATCCACCGATCGTCGACGCTCGACCGAGGTATCCCTCGCGCGGATAAATCGGCAATTTCCGCGCCGATCTGCCAAAGGTACCTGCTGCGCATGGTATCGGCGAACCGGCGGCCATAGACGCGCCCGTCGATCCGCCGCTTTTCTTCGTTCTCCTGTCGCCTAGTAACTTTACGATCGTACTGCTTCTCGAACGAAACGAGAGACATTCCTCGTCGTCCCCTCTCTCCTCCTCCTCCTCTTCTTCCATTTCTTCGTCCTCGTCGCGATCTCGTTCCCACTCTTTTCTCTCGTTGATCGTCGAACGTCCCGCGAGATTTCGATCCGTCGACGAGATGCGACGAACCACCGGCCACCAAAGGCGACCACCGGCGATGGATCGTTCTTTGAACGACGGCGACGACGACGATCGACGTTGCACGGTCGCGCAGCCACAGGCACCGTCGCACGAACATCCGGAGCCAGCAGAGCCATCCTCCGATTTAACGATCTTATTATCCTCGATAGCGACATCGCTGTCCGCGACGACCTCGGCCAGTTGTTCCCCGCCTCCTCGTTCCTCCGTACCCGACTCGATCGCCGCTCCTCTGGATGACCGTCCCTCCTCCTTCACAGCGTCCTCGATCGTTTCTTCCGCGTTCTTTTCTCGTCGTCGTCCTCGTCCTCCTTCTCCTTGGCCCTCGTCGCGACCCGACGGCTGCTCCGCGTTCGTCGAAGCAACGAGCGAGCACCTCCGCTGCGAATCACACGAGGCATCGGCCGTTCGAAGGATCGAGTTCGAAGCGCTGCTGCGAATCCGCGGATACGCACCGAGCAACTCGGCGTCGATCGACACCACTTCCGCCGACGACGACGACGACGACGACCGACGACGTTCGACGCTCTTCGCCGGGGAGGACGATCCTCCCGGAGGGGAATCGTCGTCGTTCCCGGACAGGAACGACGACAATTGCTCGTCGGCTCGACGAAACCAATCCCGTCGGACCTCCGTTTTCTCCTCTTCTGCTTCTTCTTCCTCGTTTTCGCTCTCCTCCGGCTCTCGGTTCTCTTTCGTCTCTTCCTTCTCCTTGTCGTCTCGCTCGCCTGTTGAAACTCGTAAACTTGTAAACGCGGCGTTACAAATATATGTATATATATACTCACGCTCGTTCGAATCGAGTCCCGACGCGCTGAAATGTCGCGACATCGATCCTGGCGGAGTGACGTACGGTGGCGGCGGGCTCTCTGGCACTCGAGTGATCGCACGATTCTTCGAGACGCCGACGTCGTCTTGGCTGCAGCTGGACGCAACTGTGGCGCGATCGTTTCCGCGACTGCTGTTGCCTGCCGCTGTCTCGGTCAGCGAACAAACCGAGGATCGACCAACGTCCAACCTAAACCAACGTTCGGTTCGAACGTAGCCAAGCAACAATGACATGCCACACGGAGTTTTGTACCGTTCGGAAGGTAAAAGCGGGCAGCTTACTCACGAGCAGCTTTCGCTGGGGGAGCTTCGACCGCGCGGCTCTCGACCGAACGCTCTTCTCTTCTTCCGACCGATCGTCTCCGAGTCGAATCCGAGTTTGACCACCTCGTCGTAGCCAGGCGGTGCCTCGTACACCGGCGGGTCGTCCGACCCTGCGATCTCGTCGATACGCGCGCCGTCTGCAATATCGAAAACTGTGTCGAAAGTGAGACGGTGAGAGAGAGAGAGAGAGAGAGAGAGAGAGGGAGAGAGAGAGATCGACTCGACGCTCGGGTCGTCCACCACGCCGACCACGGGTCTTTCAACTTTTAACTTTTCGCCTGGCTATTTCTTCCTACCTAGAAGCTCGCTGATCGTTTGCAGCCTCGACTGCAGCTCTCTCTGCTGCCTGGCCCTTGCGCCCATTCTGTACAGCAAGATGATCAGCGCCGATATCAGGACGATCAGACCCAGGCTACTGGCCACGAACACCAGAGTGGCCGTCTTCAAGTCCGGGTACCGATCGATCTTTGGAAAGTAGTAGTTTGCCTTGTTCGCGTGCCACTTTCGATCTTGAGGCTCCAGCTCCCAATCTATGGGGAATTGTTACTCCGTAATATCGACGATACTGCTCTGTCCGCCAAGTACTAGTCGAGAGATTGACGAAAACGTAGAAAGACGTAGGCACACGTACCTCGAAAGCAGGTGGCCGGTTCGTCGCTGTTGTCGCCGCAGTGATCGAACCCGTCGCAATTCAGTTGACTCGGTATGCATCTGTGATTGCGGCAGAGAAAGTCCGAGCCCGCGAAACAGTCTGCGACAACAACCGACGACAACAGCGTATGAAACGACACGCGTGTGAATCTATCTCGTCCAGGTACGAACGAACAGAGAACGAACTGCGCTCACCCATGTAACTAAAGGCCGCGTAGGCGATCGCCAGCTGCGACGGCGGACCAAACGTTCCCCGAAGACTCACGTGAAAGCCGCTGGTGACCGGTGCCACGTGCTCCCTGTGCGGCCTCGGTGGTTGCACCTGACTCGCCGGATGTCTCAGGATCTCGAGGGGCAACAGGGCCGACGTGGGCCCCTGTTTCACCACCAGTTCGGTATTGCCGGCTGCAACAACGAAACGACCGAGAAGCGAGAATCAGCAGAGCAAGAGCAAGTCGGAGGAGGCCGAGTCCCCCACTCACCCATGTCCGCGAACGCGATCACCTTCAGATACATGTGCGTCTTCATGTGTAAAAAGTTCTTCGGCGGTCTGATCAGCCAGACGCAGTCGTACGTTTTCACCGCCTCGCCGCCGACCATGTCCATCATGGTAATAGTGCCGCCGAGATTCTCCACGTAGCCGCCGCAGTCGGTGATCGGTTGCACGGATTTCGTTTCCAACATCGGATGCCCGACGACGAACGAGTAGAAGGCCTTGTAGCCGAGGCCGGTGCCGCCGTTCGCGTAGAATCGTATCAGCAACGAAGGTCCGGAGCTCATGATCACCGGCGGACGAAATCTCGCTCCGCTGCTCACGTCCAGTCGTTGGCCGTTCCAATCGTAAAACTGTTTGCCAGCAGATCACGTCGCAATCGCATCATCATCTGTGTCTGTGCTTCGCCAGAGAGAGAGAGAGAGAGAGAGAGAGAGACAGACTCGTGCTCACCTCCATTATCGACACGGTCGCCAGTTGAAAATCGCTAAACAGCAACCTGATGCGACAGGACGGTGCTTCGCTCGGGCAGGTGACCACGTACTCCATGCCGAGGTCGCGAGGGTACCGAGCCGGGAAGAACGGAGACGTTAGAATCCCGCCACCCGTGTTGTTCAGTCCCTTGGCCGCCTGATGACCGCCACCGATCGCCGTCGTCGCCGTCGCCGTCGTCGTTAATTCGGTGCCCCTCAGGTGTAACCTGTTCCCTGCGAACACATCGATCGAATCGAATCGAATCGAATCGAATCGAACGCCATCCTCCTTTCCATTTCCATCCACTTCTTACTCTCTGCCGTGTACTCGAGCGTGAACGCGTGCTTGTGCGACTGGCTGTAGAGCAGGGTGATGGACAAGGTTCTCGTGCTGGATCTGTACGTGATCGGTGCGTACAATCCGCAGAACGGAGTTCCCGACACGTCCTCGTACGGTGGCTCCGAGATCCAAACGTAGTCGCACCTTCGGAAAACGAGAGAAAAAAAAAAGCAATCAGCGTTCGCGCACGACAGACCGGATGTCGTCAGCTTACCTGCACGGGCTATCCATCGTGACACTTCCGTCGCCGCAATGGTGCGGCAACGCGATGCTCCCGAACGTGGCGATTATCACGCACGACGGACACGTCACCAACTCGAGACTGCACTGAGCGTGCGAGCTGTTGCTCGCGTACACTCGCGAGCCCTCCTGCTGCCTAGCTTCGTTTCTCACGAACGAGACGTTCTTCGCGTACAGTATGCCCTTCTCGCCCAGCTCCAGATACAGCCGCCGTCCGTTTTGTACGCCGCAGATGTCCTCGTTCCGTACCACGTTTCCCTCGTGGCCTGTCGCCACCACCGTCCACCACCACAGCCCCATCCATAGAATCGCTTTTACCGCCAACATTGCGCGCTACCACTTCCGCTTCCGCTCACCCACTCTCTCTCTCTCTCTTTCTCTCTGTCTCTCTCGTTTCCAGCTTCTTTTCGCAGCTCTTCTTTCGCACCTCACAGCCAGGTGAAAACGATCGCCTCTTCTCTCGAGCGAAGCTCTCAAACCTTCTGCTCGTTCGAGAAACGACTGCCATCGCGATTACGCGCGTAATTTCATTAGTTTGCAACGCTGTTACGTACCTCCTTATTACGGTATAAAGCATTTTTATGGTATCCTTTGCCTATCGTTCTCCTCGCCCTTCTTCTCCTTTTCCTCTCCCTCACCTTTCCAACCCATCTTTCTTCCACCGATCTGCGTCGCTTCGAAACCATTTCCTATGCAAAAGACGACTTTCGTCTCTCTCTCTTATCGTTTGGACATCGTTAGTCGCGATATACGTTAGTCGTGTAGCTTCCGTCGCCGTTTCTACAAATACACGTATACTCTCTGGTTGAGAGAATCTGAAATTTCGATGACGTACGTTCGTTCGTCGATCCGCCCTGGAAACATGCTGCCTGATTTGATTACGAGATTTTCTTAATTCGTAAATCGCAAACCCTTCCCTCCGTATCCGCCGTCTCTCTCTCTCGTGTTCTCGTAAAGCGCGCCTTTCGAATTTTAGTTGCAACAACCGAACGTTAGACGTCTCTGCGGGAAAGACACAGCGAAAGCGAGAGAGCGAGTGAGCGAAAGAGAGAGAGAGAGAGAGAGATCGCTTACGTTATCAAAACAAAAACACAGGCATGAAAGAGGACGAATTGTTGTCCGAACCGCAAGAGTACTCGAATAATATGTCAAATATGGATCTGGCCATTAATTTGGAGAGACAAAGATTTCCATTTTGCATAGTTTGGACGCCTCTACCGATTCTGACGTGAGTAGTAAAGCTGACGAAGAAATAACCTCTGTCGCTGATTTCTCTCTACGTTTCTCGTCGTGTTTCGCTATCTCTCGAGTACTTCCGCCTGTTCCGTTGTTAAGGTATTTTTTACCGATCATCGGTCACATGGGCATCGCCACGTCCACCGGTGTGATACGAGATTTCGCTGGCCCGTTTCACGTAGCCGAGGACAACATGACGTTTGGAAAACCCACGAAATACTTGCAACTGGACTACGCCAAGGCCAAAGGAGGCGTTCAGGGATGGGATTCTGCCGTTGCGGAAGCCAGTGAAATTTACAAAACTAGAATGGTTCGTTTTTATTTTCTCTCTCTCTCTCTCTCCCTCTCTCTCTCTACCTAAACTAGCTAAATTTTGTAAATTTACTCCACAGCACAAGTTGTGCTGCGACAATTGCCACTCTCACGTAGCCACGGCGTTAAACTTAATGTCGTACGATAACTCAAACAGTTGGAACATGGCAAAGCTAGGGTTGCTTATCCTCGTTTACGGAAAGTACGTGAGGTAAGGATTCTGCGTCTGTGATACATTGTCTGACATTTTTTTTACAATTGCAACACACACACACACACACACATACACACACACAGTGTTTGTTTTCTCAGTTTTACAGGTTTTCTGAAAACTTGGATGCCGTTTTGCTTTTTGGTATTTGCCGTCGCTTCGCTTTGCCTTTTATTGCGATAATAATCTCGAGGATAATCTCGGCGCTGCGAACCTCACGCACAACGCTCGTACCATGGCCGTTGTTGCTGCCAATTCGACCATCATCGTCGATTGATTCACTGTCAAGCGATAACGAGTGTGCATGTACGTGTATATCTCACGGTGAGGCAATCGATCGTTGGATGCTTAATATTTATTGAAAACACGCGTTGGACACTTAAAAATTAATGGTCTGATATAAATGTATAGTCTGGCGACATACAATATAGAATATAGTTAAAACTATCGACAAATATATATTATAACGTAAACGTGCGTGAGTGAACATGGTTTACCTTTTCTCCTTTCTTTCTTTCTTTCTTTCTCTTCCTTGTCCCTTGTCGACAAACCAAGAATAGAAAATATACAGTTCCAGTTGCTGGCCGATCGCGGAAACACGTGCACATTGGTGCAAAGGACGACGCGACGCGTCGAACGAGAAATCACTCGTCGTTTCTACTATTCATTTCTGCCACGATGCCTTCTTCCAACGAAAAGCTATAATCGTAGTTTTGACTTTCTATTCTCTCTATGAAGGAGAGAATCTCGCTGATTCTCAGCTGGTCTATCTCAAAGTCGTTGTTCGCGCCGATCTCTAAACGTTTGCACAACTTGAACGGAACTCCGTTCAAGTAGTGCGGCGTGTTCTCTCCTTGATTAAAGTCTTTGGACGAATCGGGCGGCAACAGCTGGCCAAACTCTGAAACCGCGGGAACGTACGGATACAAGTTACCGCTGGGATATGGGACCGTGCCGTCGTGGCCTTTGTTCGTTGGCGTCGCTGGGCTCCAACTTGGAAACAGCTCGAATCCATCGCTTTGATTCGACGGCTGTTCCTCCTCCGTCGAATCCGACGGCGAATCCTTGTGTTGTTTCTTTCGTCCGAAGAACCAAGACATTTTCAACTTAACCGGTGCGATGCGGAGCAGCAACGACGATCATTCCACCAACTGGTGCCTCTCGAGACGAGGAGCGAGAGAGAGAGAGAGAGACAGAGACAGAGACAGAGATATCTGCAAAGAAACTTGCCAACATAACCAATCGATCGACGGAGAAAAGGAAAATCAAAGTAAAAAAGTGATTCGCTCGATTCCGATTAAAGAGACGATGAAAGAGAGGAAATACTTACGTTCGATGAATTTGAGAGCAGAGTCAAAAGCTTCTGTTCAAAAGCTGTGCACTGCTAGCCAATCGTTAGTCGTCAGACATTGGCATCAAACATCGTCTCGTCTCAAAAGACGCAAATGACTAAAATTGTAAATGTAAAATCTATCTCGTTCGTACTTGCAAAGATCCGTACTTTGAAACGACAGTTGACCAAATTTTATTTACATCGACGATGGAGAGTGACTGAACGAAAGAATACAGTTTCTTGGTTAAACGTCAAGGTTAGGACAATCTTGCGAAAACTGTATCGCTTCGGAGATTGGCCGTCAGATGTTAGCACTGCGGTGAACTTGTCCAACTGAATGTATACGCGCCTGTGCGCGCGCGCGCGTGTGTGTGTGCATGCAATAAGTACGCGTCAGTTTAGCGCGGCGCAAGCGTCGCGAGTAGTAGACGAGTCGAGATTAGGATTATTAAGAGGTACATCAGAGAGAGAGAGAGAAAGGAGGGGGGAGAGAGAGCGCAGTGGCGCGACGTCATCGCGGTAATCCTAACGTCGCGTTCGAGGTCGTTCGAGCAAGATACACAGCAGTAGTTGGCAAGCCTGGAACGGTTCGCCAAGTTGTAGGTTAGAGATAGCTCGTGCGACGAGTAGTTAGACGACGACATCGCGAAATCGCGGAGAGCGACGATGCGTTGAGAGACGATCGCGGAAAGTCGTGTGCAGTCGGCGATCCGTAAGAGTAGAGAACGGTGTCGGAAAGTGTGCCGAAAGTGATCGTTGCAGGTACGCGCACGTCGTCGATTCCGCAAAATCCAATTTACGCGTTCCTCGTGTCTCTCTGGAAACGCATGCGTGCTACCAAGGTAACCAAGTGCATCTGGCAATAATCGGACGAGCCGTTATAGTTGAACAAACCACGTCGAGGTAGCAGCGCGATCGCATTGTTTTTATGTTTCTCGTGTGTGTACATGCCATGCATATACGCTCTGTGTAAGGCGTATCGCGAGTGCTTCGCGAGTGACCAGCGTTTCTTCCTTCTACGCGTTTGCCCGTTTTACTCGTACGAGTGCGTGTTTGTTCTGGAGGCGAGATTACATCGCGGCTGCCATCGCGAAACACTGGTTACGTTCGTTGTTCGCGAAGGTGTGGCAGCGTTACACCAGTAAGTCCTCGGTGAATTTGCGCGGTACCGACCATTGCTAGTTGGCTGGTTGGTTGGTTGGCTGGTTGGCTGGCTGGTTGGCTGGCTGGTTGGCTGGTCGGTCGGTTGGCTGGCTAGCTGGCTGGCTGCTCTCCACTTTCCCACTTCTTCGCCGCGTTTCTTCCTTCTCCTTTTCTTTCCTCTTTTTCTTTTCCTTTCTTTTCTCTCCTCTTTCTCTCTTCCCCGCTAATTTCTTCTCCTTTTCCTCCTCATCCCTCTCCTTCTTTTCCCTCTTTTTTCCCCCGTTTCTCCTCTTCAACGATCAATCTTTCGTATCTGCTCTTCTCTTGTTTCGTGTCGCAAGCACGCGCGCGCGTATATACGCACCTGCATACATAGAAACGCACCCATATCTCTCTCTCTCTCTCTCTCTCGCTCTCGCTCGCTCGCTCGCACGCGTGCTCTCGTTACACACACGTACACACGTACAATGATGTATTCCGTACAAATCTACACGTCGCATTTTTGCCACGTGTCGAGCGATGAAAATGTGTATCTATAGTTTGCCGATCGGACGGATCATTACGCGCGATACCAGCGTCCGAGCATTGTTCGTTCGTGTCGGACCGTTCGAAAATCGATTCTTTCGCTTTGGAAGATCCAAGTGTTTCGCCGATGAGAGCGAGTGACTTTCGATCTATTGCCGCTAACGCCGCTCTTTACTCGACGCACTACCAGCGTCATTACCACTGTCACTACACTACCAGCCACTATCACATTGTCATCCTCATCATCGTCGTCGTCATCGCCATCATCATCATCATCATCATCAGAATCGCCGTTGTCACAGACACTGACACGAGAGACTACAAATTACGAAACACCACCACAGATACGATTTTCATCGCCACTGCTGTGAGCTTATTCGCGATCCTCTTCGAAATGTCCAATGCTTTCGAAAGTCTGGCAACGTGATTCTTTGGCGGCAGACACGTATATTCCTTTTCTCCATTTCCTCCTGTTGCCCTTCGTTCGGATCGAACGCGCTTCGTTTCCCGAGAGAGAGTCGATACGTTTTCGTTGTCGGCGATACACGCCGTTTGAAACATTAATACGCTTTCGTTCTGCGTCCCGTTACATTGTTCTATCCTCGCTGGCTTGGAATTGATTCGGCTCGTTTCAGCGTGTGCGTGTGCGTGTGCGCGTGTGTATTCGTGAATGACCAGTGCTAAACGACGAGTGCATTCACGATTGTCTGTCCATCTCCGAGCAAATCGAATAGACGATGCAGCAGCAACATGTCAATCGGCGGGGGGGGGGGGGGGCGTTGAGTCGTATTTACAACGAACGGGCAAATTTCGCGTCTCACGCGAAATTGAAACGTTCGCCGACAAAAACGATATATCGATCGTGCTTTGAGCTGAAATTTAACGCGATCCGGGTGCAGTGCTGACAAAGCGGGCGATAACGCGACAACCGTTCGAGAGATGGCTGATTTTGCCGAAGCGGGAAACGCGACATGCGACACGCGACACGCGACACGCAGCGTACCCGAATATATATATTCAATCGAACGTGAAATTTGGATTTCCCAATAGTAGCAGATGTTGGCGGAATTGGGTCGCCCCGCCTCCGTCACGTGTCGACGCTCTTCCACTTTCGCGTTTACTGTTTCGAATTTCGTGATTGCGTGAAGAGAGAGAGAGAGAGAGAGAGAGAGAAGAAAAAAAATTGTTTGTTGGCATTGCAGGAAACGCATGCGACCGAGACAGAAGAGAGTTACAACGTTGCAGCGTTGACGGTAAATGCAGGGCTCGGTGAATGTTGGAGGAAACAGAATGTCCAGCGAACAAGCGCGAACGGGCGCCGTCGCGACCAAAGGTAAGTTTTTTGGTGGCAGAGAGAGAGAGAGAGAGAGATAGAGAGAGAGAGGAGAGGAGAGGGTGGGAGGATATATATATATATATATATATATATATATATACACACGCGTCGTCCGATCTGGATTTTCCGGTTTTAATTCAAAGTGAGAATGGCAAGAGCGGCGAATGATGGATGATTTTCGGATCGGTCTGGACGACGACGATGATCGACGCGACGCGCGGTCGAGGTCGTCATCGTCTACTAGCATCGACTCCGGTAGCTGTAGTTGACGGTACTCTAGCAGCGTGGGAACCCACGTGACGCGTTGTATTGGGAAAACGATCGCAAAGATAACGACGCTCGAAGCACAACCAGTGACAAATCGTTACATCGTCCAACGACGAGGGGGTTGGTGGTTTTCATCGCAACGCGCGCAGTGGTGGTCAGTCTCGATACATTTCCGCCATTGTTCACGCTCGCTTTGGACAGATACGCCATCGAACAGACAAAACAGACAAAACAGACATCGATTTCTTCCGTCTCTCGATCTGTGTTTCTCTGTTTTGCGCTTGGAGAAAGGGGGAAGGAAAGCCGGAACACAGCGACGATCGAACGTCGTTGAGACGATCCTCGTGGCACGAACGTTTCTCGATCGTGGGGTCGTTTCTTACGGTTGATCGCGAAATCGCTGGCGCGCTCTCAACGTCAACGTCAGCGGTGGTTCATTCATCGTTTCGTATATATTTTCGATCCGTGCCACCCCTCCTCTTCCGGCGATCGCACTTGTTGCCATTGAGCGCCGAGACGAACCGTACGTACGTACGTTCGCGCATAGATCATCGACGCGACACGATGTGACGCGATTAGACCGGAGACTAAACCGGATCACTGACGAGACGAAACGGAACGATTCGCAGAGGCGAGACAGACAGACAGACAAAGAGGTAGGGAGGGAAGCAACGAAAGTCAAAAATTGACATTTTCGGGACGGGGGGAGGGAGTAGGAATCGTCATTATTTTCAAACAGAAATATTAATTTCTAACAGAAATATTATTCTTGGTTGGCGAGGGAATATGTAACCGAAAAAAATGGGGAGAGGGGGGGGGTGGCGCGGCGTGGTCTGAGAAAGAGAAAAAAAACCGAGTAAAAATAAATCTCGAAAAGCAGCACAGCAGGGATCTCCTTCTCGATCCGAAATAGATCGTAGATCACCGACCGTCGTTATCCGTCGTTGGTGATCCATGGTCCATGATCCGTCGTCAATCGTCAAAGCCACCGGTTAAGCAGCAGAGGCGAGAGCTAGAGAGAGAGAAAGAGAGAGAGAGAGAGAGAGAGGATATAACGTTTGTTGCACGGTTTCTCGAGCTTCCTATTTTTAGACGGCCCGATCGAGCATACGGGCATCGTCAAGGCCGCGCGTTGCGAAACGATTATCGGTGTGTGGCGGCACATGTTGCGCCCGCGCTACCAACCGAACCAAATCGACGACCCACCTCGTCTCGAGAGACGACCGGCCCACTCGATTCAACCGTCTCTTCTTCCTCGATATCGTCGTCTCTCTCTCTCTCTCTCTCTCTCTCTCTCTCTCTCTCTCTCTTTCGCTTGTCGAATCGGAGCCTCGTCCAACGAGCCATTTCTTTTTTCTTTTCCTTTCCTTTTTTTCTTCTTTTCTTTTGACAACGATGAAATCGGGAGGGAAAATCAATCGGGTAACGAGCCGCTTCTCTTACTTCTTCGGCGGTCGTACTCGTCGCGTACGGTCGTAGGATGTCGAGGTGCTGTGGTTATGGTATTTGGTAAGTAAGCCAAGTGACGGCTTCTCACGTGCGACCAATTTCGTCTGTTGATCTGCACGACGGAGACTAGCAACAGCAGCAGGATTCCCACGCTCTTGATGGTCATGATTTTTCGCGTGTCGTGCTCCGAGGACGCGGTCCACGTTAGAAACTCTGCAACGTCCTTGGCCATTTGCGACTCGGTCGCCGGCGTGCCGTCGTCGTATTCGACCATTCCCTGATGAAGCATCAGCAGAGAGTAAAGAGAAGAGGAGGATAGAGAAAGAGAGAAAGAAATTGCGTAAACGCAATTACACACACACACACACACACACACACACACACACACACACACACACACACACACACACACACACACACACACACACACACACACACACACACACACGTACTCGCGGCATCGCGGTGAACCCTCCGGTAAAATAAACGTTAAAGTATCGGCCCTGCTCGTTCGAAGAATAGATGCCCGCCGGAGGTTCCATCCATCCGGTCAAAGGGAGAACACGTAATCCACGCCGCGTCTTCGCGTCAGAACGACGTAGGTGAGGTCAGGCGGGGAAGCGCCAAAGTTGGCCGCCCTAGCCGCTTCCTCGTTCGGATACGGCGACGGAATTTTGTCGGTCAATCGGCCCGGTCTGGTGTAATAGTCGCCCCGTTCATCGGGATCGTCGTTCTCCACCTGATCTCGTGGAAAAAAAATTTCTTTTCTCTCTCTCTCTCTCCCTCTCCTCTTTTCGCTTCTTCTACTGCGCCACGAAGAAGAGGAGAGGCGCGCCTCTCTTTAAAGACGTTGAAAGGAAACCTCAAACTCGGCGGCGATCCGTTTAACCTCGTCGGCCGTGTGCGTTACGTCGACCAAGTCGAGGAAACGGACAAACTTGAGGCTGTGACACGTGTGGCACACGATGCGATAAACCTGCCATCCTCTCCTCAGAGCGGCGTGGTCGAACGCCTTGAACACACCGTCGAACGCCCATGGATACCTCGGCAGCGAAATCTCCTGCGGGGCGTGATGGATTCCCTCGGGCGACGACGCGTTCACCGACGGCCACTCGGTCAGAAAGCAAAGAGCCACGCCGCAGCAGCCTCCTCCTCCTGCTCCTCCGACAACCACCAGTCCCAGCTGCCACGCGTTCTTCCTTTTAATTTTGCCAACGATCGAACAACAGCTACGAAATTCACGAGAAAGAACTAGCACGGACAGAACTCGACGAATCCTACCGATAATCGCCATCGTGTGCTTCTTCTGTACTCGTGTGCTACTTCGATACTCGATCGACGCTCGGCTGGAAGAACGCTAGTCGATTTTCGCGCAAAACTCGCTCGTCCTTTGTCGTCCGCGCAGGTCTCTTCGTCCACGCTCGACGATCACACACAGCAGCCCCACAGGACAACGTGTGTGCTGTGCGAACGTGGTTGCGAGTAAACGCGAGTAAACGCGAGTAAACGCGAGTTGGTTCGCGCCGATTCGTGAACGCGTGGTGCAGCTTCTCTTCTCAGAGAACTGTATTACGTAACACGCAAGCGGGACGTTACACAACCTTTTACAATAAAGGCGTCGAGTGTATTTCCGCGACGTCGTTATAAATAAACTACTCGGTTATGCTTGGCATTATGCAGGCGCACATATTGCCGAGCTTACGTCGAATCGGTCCCTTACACCCTCCGTTTCGTACGCATAACCAGCAGGACGACGAGCCGAGCAGGACAGCTCGAACAGCAACAACTATAGGTGTACGCTCTCGATCGAGTGTTGTTTGCTCCAGAAAGACGAAAAAGAAGAAAACGCATCGCTGACGCAACTCTGCCGACGATGAGAGTCTCTTTCGTTCTTTCCCGTCAGGTACACACGTCACAGGTTATGTCTGTCTGTCATCTTTCATCTTTTTCTCGTCGTCGTCGTCGTAATCGTAATCGTATCGGAAGAGGGCTACGAGCTCCGAGATGACGGACGAGCGATAACGTTACGGATGTGATAATCGCCGAGTCCACACCGAGGCAATCTAATAATAGATTACCTCCGTATCGATCCGTCAGCACGGACGGCAAACCGCTATTATCGTTGTTGTTGGTCGATCGAGTGGAGTCGAAACGTCCGTTAGCGAAAGATTGATTTCGCCCGAATGGAGAGGGACGAAAGAGCGAGCTCTCTCGTTATCAAAGAGCGTATATCGAATACCGCGCGCGCTATTTATACCTCGTCCGTGCTTCGATACGCGCTTCGCGGTCCGACGCTTGGATCGATCAACCGCGCGATCGATCAACCGTCGCGATCGATCCGCATTGTTTCCGCGTCTGTGAAATCGTTAAGGTCGACCTTAATACATACATACATATATATATATATATATATATATATAATCTCGTGCTTCCGTTTCGTGAACCCCGAGACACGGAGGGTAAAAAGCCAGTCGGCGGGAGCGCGGCGCGCGGCTTTGTCCAGTTTCGATCTCGTCGTTGAAACGAGGTCGCCGTTGAGAAGGCGCTCGCGCGCGTTTGCGCGATCGAGTTTGCCGCGTTGAAATCGATCGCATTCGATCCAAGTTTGCACGCGGGTCCGCGCGCTGCCTACATCCTCCCGTTCGCGTCTGTCTAGAGAACGGAACGCACTCAAAGACTCAAAGCAACGTGTAACAACGCGGCAATGGCAACTCTGACGACTACGACAACGACGACAACGTGGTGGCAAATAGCCACGCGCGTAAAATCGTCTCTCCCGAGTTTATTTTCATCGGCTTCGTTTATTTTTATGCTCTCGGCTTGCCGTTTCGCCAACGTAGTTGTTTCTTCTCTCGGCGGAGAGAGAGAGAGAGAGAGAGAGAGAATTCGATAAGGAATGGTGATAATCTTCCAGAAGAGGAGGCGAGATCGCTTCCAGAGATTTTTGGATCGCGGCGCAACTCCGCGGAGGAGGAAAGGTCGCTTTCACTACGACGAGTGACGCTGTGCTGGCTGGCTACCCCGCAGAGCCAGAAGGAAGGAACGCAAAAGGCTACGATGATCCATATATTTCGAATCTATTCAGAGCCGAGTTTTGGTAGTTTGCCAAATCTATTTTTCCGAGCGAAGGCGGGATCGCTTATTGTGCCCGTGCTAATTCCGTCGCGTCGTAACGCCGCTGCTCCCCATTCCGGAGGTGTGGGTGGAGCTGCTAGTTGCTCGACGCGTAGCGAGCGTCGGGTTTTCAGTCGTTTACACCAGCCAACAACAGTTTTCGTCCAAAAAATCGATCCCCCCCCCCCCGCCCCCCAGAAAAAAGAGAAAAAAAACTCTGCATCGGCACATCTCAATCGCAGTCTCGTCGTCTTCTTCTCCTTCTTCTTCTTTTCGACGCGTTGCCACCGCCACTCGAAACCAAAGACGATCGATCGAAAAATTCACGGTGAACGGCGTTTCATCGGCTGGATTCCCTGACGGAAACGACCGCCGATCGATCGCCATGGCTATTTCTATTTTTATCGCAACAGCTCGTTGCTACGTGAACGGAACGGAACGGAGGTTACCGCTTCTTCGACGCTTACGCGATATCAACCTTCTTCTCGGTCTTCTCAGCTCGCCCTTGCTTTTTATTAACTCAATTTCCCTTTTGCTTCTCTCTCTCTTCCCTGATTCTCTTTGGTTTTAGAGGAACGTGACCGATATATATATATATATATATATATATATATATGTATTATTTACGTGCGCGGTGAAAAACGCGCGCCTGTATATTTTCCAGCGACAACAATACATACACCACGTCGGGGTCGTGGTTGCGTAGGAGAGGTTTACGCGCCAAAGTTCGTGCACGCGCGCGTAAACCTCGCGGAAGGTAAGCGGCGAGTTGCAGAAATCAGGAGGGGGTAGTAAACATAACCTAGATTCGATAGTCAACAGTCGTCCGTGGCTACCTCTGTGTCCGAAAGGAAGCGATCGAGGGGGATAGAACCAATAACCTAGCTTAATAACGCCTGATAAAAGTAAACGTTGATCCGTGCAAAGGTCATCCTCCGTCTATTTATACGTCGCTCTTTTTTTTTTCTTTTTTATCTCTTTTTTTTTTTAATCTCACGACGCGTCGCGTCTCTCACAATCTCTCGCATCGAGCGCGCGCGTGCCATTTTGCAGTTCCATTGCCGCTCGCCACACTATTTCTTTCTCGAGGAGTCGAATGTCCACGTTGGCGACGGCAATGACGATGGTTGGTGCACGTTCGCGATCACGATCGTCGCCGTCGCGACTTTCGTTTCCGATGAGTCAGTGTGAAGAAGAGCAGCACCACGCTCTACAGCTCGTCGGGGTGGCGCCAACGCGTTGGCCAGCTCACTACACGACACGTCGTTTTACGATCGTTTTGAAAATACCCCGAGAGAGCGCGTGAACCGCGACGGGATTCGTTCTTCCGCGTTTGACGGAATCCCCTCTCCGTCAAAATCAAAATCAAAAGACTTGGCAGACTCTTTTTTCCTCTTTTCTTTCTTTCTGATCCTTTCTTTCATTCTTTGACGAGGGAAAGAGAGAGATCTGCCGTGGCTCATCGTCCTCCGTTGACACGAAAACACGAACGTCGGACGCACGGCGAATATTAATGCGTGTTTTTGCACGTGTCGACGTTTATTTTTGCTCGTATTTTTAGCAGCTGGTATTTTCGAACGGGACCGTCCCTATTTTTGTCCTAGCACGCCATACGGCGTATTATCGCCGAGAGAGACCACCTACGACGCGAATTCTCTCCCTCTCTCTCTCTCTGCTATTAGGCGATTAGGCGATGAACGCACTGCCGTGAGTCCATCTCCTCTCCACTTTATTCGCTCGCTCCAGTTTAAAAATTCGAAGGGAATCAGAGGGGGGGCGGGAGGGAGGTGATAATATCGCCGGACCTAGGGCATGGCGAGTCTTTCGAGTACGTTCGGGACGTTCGTATCGATTTCGCTATTTCGAGCGGAAGGTAGTTTACGGTGTAATTGCGCCAACGCATAATTAAATGGAGTTACGTGAGCGACGACACGAATAAACGTGCCTCTCTCGGATTTGTCGTCGTGTCCGAGTCGTAATAACCGGCGATTTGAAAACGTCTCGGGACACGTGAACCGGAACACGTGAACCAGATCGTAAACGCGCAAGCTGCTCTCACCGATCAAACCTCGAAAACACGAACGATTCATTCGCATTGGCAGCTACACCTAGTATGAATATGTTTGAATATGTATGACCATTTCCGTCCGACTCGTATGACTAAGGAGAGAGAGAGATGGAGGGAGGGAGGGAGGGAGGGAGCAATTTTTGAAAAGAAACGCTGCACACACACACACACACACACACACACGTAACGAATACCGTTCTCGTTCGAGTCTACCAGAGCGCTATTTCGAAGGGGTGAAAGGGCCGTAGCTAGGTAAGCCGCTAAAAATAACGCCGGTACATCATATCGAGCGGTCGTCTATAAATAGTCGGAAGTGACGAGAGACCCTGGATGGATTGGAGTCACGAGCAGCGCTACCTTTTAGCACGCGCCATCTTTTAGAAAAATTCAAAACACTGCCAATTGTCCTCGTGGCAATTACCCTCCTTCTCTGCTCGTCCACCGTTTTCCGCTCCCCTCGACTCGATCCATCGATCGTAATTAACAACCGACGATGGCCGTTTATTGACGCGACGTTTTGCTGCAAGGTGGTGGACCGAGTCGACAAGCCAACAACAAATCGACCGTGTTGTACATTGAGAAAGATTTCCCTCCTTGCAAACTCGCAAACGTACGATCGATGGGCTAATCGACAAGCCAACAGACAATTTTTATTTCCGTGTGACCGACTGACTGACTGACCGACCGACCGACCGACCGGATCGTTGGAAAATCCATCAATGACACGTATCATCACAGAGAAAGAGAGAGAGAGAGAGAGATATGCAGAGTACTATTTTTTTTCAGACGCGAGTGTAGGTACGACCGTTTGGTTATCGGGGCAGCATGTGGCTAGATCGATCGATACGAGTGGTTCAGGAGGTGGTTCAGGAGGTGGGGTGACCTTGTCTCCTATTTTCGGAAGGTAGCTTTCTCGTGACTTACAGTCATCTTATATATTATTCTCTGTCTTCCGAAAGGAAGACGATGAATCGAAGATGAGCAAGAGGAACAACGTGATTAGGTTAGACGACTGAAAGTGCAGACAGGAGGAACACGCGTCCGATCGTCGTACGATCGTTTGTTCGATCGAAAGTAAACAAACGTCGCGTCTTCTCCGTTGAGAAGGCAATTCTTTGCCGTCGTTTACATTGGCTGTTCTTTGCGTTTGTTTTTGGATTATTCGTATCGTGTCACTGAGAATCGACTTTCGTCGATGGACGCGGAATCGTAGTACGTGGAAATTGTACATACGTTGGACAACGTGTGTTGCTATCCTCCCTACCCAAAAAACCACCTATCTTTGCAGTCGTTTGGAAACCAAACTGGATTTGAAAATTGCGAAAGGTAACCGTATAGCTGACGCGAGACTGACTCGCGTTTTACGCACAGAAGAAACGACGAAAAAAATGTATGTATCGAACGAACGAGAGTGATCTGCAAAGAGCAAGTGAGTAATAAGTAGTCGGGTTGTCGCGACGCGGCGCGGCGCGGCGCGGCACGGCGAAAACAATGAAACAACGCAGAGACGAGTCCGAGCGGTGGTGTTCGTTCGGCGGTGTGTAGTAGTTGCGGGGAGTAGCGCAGCTGGACTGCTGGAACGAAGCAAGGGGAACGAACGTGGCGCGGCGGGGGGGGGGGGGGTGAAGAAGGAAGAGGGAAGAAAGACAAGACGGTGATGAACGTGGCAGCAGCGCGCAGCGGAGGAGAACGATGCAAGCGCGAGCTAACGACACCGGAGGAAAGGCGGCTGGTTGCTGCTGGTTGCTGCTGGTTCTGCTAGTGCTGATGCGTGCTAGTGGTGTATAGTAACTGAAACTGGTGGGCGGGTAAGCTGGTGGATGGAGAGGCACGGAGAACAGCAGAGCAAGTCTGCAATTACATCGGCGACGGTGCGAGCGCTCGCGCGTCTAATACACACACAAGCGTCGAACCCCGGCTACACGAACGCAACAATACCGGGTCTCTATAAATAGCCGAGGTTGGCGAGCCTGGCGCGGCAGGGCGCTGTCGTCGTATGCGCGCGGCCACTCTCGGAGAATGCGAGAGAATCGCGAAAGAAACGGCGGCGCGCAGTTCTCTCTCGTTCTTCGTCGTCGTCGTCGTCGTCGTCGTCGTCGTCGTGACGTGCGCGCGCGCGCGCACGTTCCAGCAAATACGCGATTCTGCCTGTCTCTACGTTTCGTCACCGTTCCCAAATTATCTGCGTCGTCGTCGTCAACGTTATCGTCACCCACCGGGATCCTTATCGGCACACATCGACGCATCCGACCGATTCGATGGCCCATCTTCGATAAAATGTAAGCCACTATTTTTGGCATTTACCGCTCCAATTTGATTCGCTGACGAGTCGATCGGTGATTGCGCTGCAATTGTTCAAAGCCGGGGCGGCGGTGTTGGTTCCTTCTGTGTTTCGTTCGTGGTGCAAAGAGTGATGATAGTGCGCGCGATAGTGCAGGTTTCTGGTTTTTCTGCTCGCACTCGCAGAGCACCGAAAATTTGTAGTGTTTCCTCTTTCTGTTTATTTTATCTGTCGTCATTTGCTGCTACCTTGTCGAAGCTGTTGTTGCTCAGATTTTTCCCCCGATATCCCCTCCCTCCCTCTCTCTCTTTCTCTCTCTCTCTCTCTCTCTCTCGATTTCTCGACCGATAAACGATCTTTTCCTACCATCACGCTCGCGAATTCCATCTTCGTCGAAACTCGGACGAACAACAACTGGAACCGGGATACACGTAAATCCTTTTTTCCCTTCTATTGCGTTTCCGAACTCCGGACGGGTACCGGCTGCTGTTGCGTTCGTTTTTCCGAGGCGAGGGAAGGTACGCGAGCGTATCGCGAGACTCAAAGCCCATTTCTAAATCAACCGACGACACCTGTTGTGCGCGAGACTAGCTTCGCCCGTCCTCCTCGCGTAACTTTCTGTGTCGTCCGATTGGTTTCTCTCTCCCCTCCCGCCACCTCTCCGCCCCTCGTTCCATTCTCCGTTCCGCGTCTCTCTCTCCCCTCCCCCCTCCTCCACCCTATTTTCTCCCGGTTTTCACTGGACTTTTTGTCCCCGTTGGTTTCGAGATGAAAGCCGACGCTGCAATTGACGTTTGTCAATTTCATTGAAAGTGTTATCGTTTCTTCCGTACGCGAGTCTCTCCGGTACCCGATGTCGTCCGCGCTTCGCTGTCGGCGCCCAGTCCAGGCAATATCGAACGGAAATGTTTCAAAGGAAAAGAAAACAAGAAAAAAAAGAAAGGAAGAAAGAATAGAGACGTCTGTCGCGCAGTGTGTTGTTACAGTGTGATTGCACGCAGTGTGTTTGTGCCTACAACAGGAGACGAAGAAAGAAGAACTAGAGTTTTTTTTTCTTTTCTTTTCTTTTTGTTTTTTTTGTCTGACTGATCAAACTGATGCGACTCGCGACGAGAGTTGGTGCGCAACGGGGTAACGAACTCCGGTGCGTGGAAAGGAGAACGGAGAGACAAGGGGAATCTCGCGTTGGTATTTGCATGATTCGCCAACATCGGGTCACGCGTTAGCACGCATGTGCGATCAAACACGATTCATCGTTTTTCCGCGATAAACCGACCCGTTGTTTGCGGGTGATGGCGGGCGAAAGCGCGCATGCGCCGCGCATATCCCACTCGTCCACACGTTCTTCTCCGTTACTTCCGAATCCGAAACCACCGCGCGCGCGATTCTCCTCCGGATCTCGATCCAACCTTTGCGTTCTTTTCCACTCGATAATCATTTTCACGCGGCATGTTCGCGTGAACATGTTTGTCACGCGATGCGACAGCTACTTACACGTGCAATTGTTCCCATCAGATTCCCCGTCAGATTCGTTTCCACTTTTTTCTCTTTTTTTTCTTTTTTTTCTTTTTTTTTTTTATAGTTAGAGCAGTCTCGGGAAGACGAGAGTCGACGGCGACAAAGAGAACAGAAACTGAAACGTGCTCTTGACGTCACTGGAATCATTCTCGCCACTTAGACCAAGTCACGAGTTCAATTTAGAACGCAAACGATCGTCAAGCACCGCGGATCCAATTGTTGATCGTTTCGTTTTCGCAACCTGTCGTTGAAAGTTCTGTTCTGGCCAAGAAGTTCGGACGTGCGAGATGCAAAGAGAGAAGATGGATGGGGAAAACGAGGGAATACGGTGTTGTTGTTGTTGTTGTTGTTGTTGTTGTTGTTGTTGTTGTGTTGTCGTCGGTGAGGATCGAGTCGATTTACGGTTGTTTCGATATTGCTCGCACCGCGGGGTCATTGCGCTGCCTTCTTCCTCTCGGTTTAGGTTAGTTCCTCGAATCTCGAGGAAATGCGCAGTACATAAATACAGGAATACATCGACTTGTACGTTACGTATGCGACTGGTAGAGACGCCCACGCGTTTCGGACACTCGCGTGATCGCTGATCGCTGTCCCGCGTCGCGTCTCAATTAGTTACCGAGAATTTTTCTTTTCTTTAAATTCATCATTCGCACTGTTGTAAAATTCATCGTCTAGTCGTCGAATATTTGATCGTTTGACAGCTTGGTTTAGATGACTGGATTTGAAAACGATAGAAATCAAAAAGGAAGGATCTTCCTCGTGAAGGAGAAGGAAAGAAATTCCGTGCAAGCTCGTGAAAGATACACCGAGATGCTGACGGTGAAGAGATACCATTATTACGTATCGACAGCAGTGTCGGAATTTCTTCTTGCTAAATTTCCACTGCTGACGAGGATATGTATCAATGGAAAACTTTCTCGAACGAGGAATTGCCAAAGTTGCCTGAAACACGACGATCGAACGAAACGAGACGATCCATTGCGCAACGAATGGAAAGCTTTTGTTCTTCGTGAGAAAGTCACCGTTCATTTACACACAAAAAAGAACGACACGAAACTCTCCTTCGTTTCTTTTCTGGCTTTTCGTCGATCGTGAAAATCCGTTTTGGTTCAGTTTGGAGTTTTTTTTTAGATCGACGATACTCGTCGGATGCTCGATCGCGATCGTGATGAATGTCGAGGAAAATACACGTGGTGTAATGTATACGTGTAATTTATATATACGTTCGCGTCAGAGACACATGGAGAGAATGATTACGCAGATTCATTAGCTGTCTCGTTGAATTCCAAAATAATATAGTTGGATAGGATCGCCGAGAGAGAGTCTAATTGCGAGTCTGATTGTAAAAGTACCGAATGGTTGGAAGGAAGGTTCGATTAGCTCCGAAGGTCTCGCCGATAATTCTTCAACGATTGAAAGTTTCTGCAAGTCTAAAAAAAATCGTTCAAAGATTTACTATACGCGTGGGACTTCAACAACACTTCTTACACAAGTCTGTCTGTTGCGTTATTTTTCGGGGCCCTTTTGGGAAACTTGGCGGGACTTAATCTCTCTTCGGTCTCCTGGTCACACAGGGTGATTAGAAAGGATAGATGCGAATGGACAAACGGAGAAAGTTGCACGTATGTGTGTGCGTGGGTGCGTGAGGACGCGGGCAAAGAGCCAGAGAACGAGAGAAGCAGGAGGAAGAAACGCGTGTACAGCGTACACAGCGTGTGTGCAGTGTACACAGTCGCGTTTAGTAGGTGCGTATATAAATGTCATCCTATATATAGCGGACGTTCGTCTAATCTTAGCTAGTCGGCCACCAGCCAGGAACACGAGTAAAGAGAGACTCGGTTTGATCGTGTTGCTCTCTCTCTCTCTCTCTCTCTCGGCCTTCCCCGTCTCGCTCTCGCATCGACCGATCTTTTGGTTCGATCGAGGCGCGAGACTCGTTTCCAGTTTCCGCTGCAGTCGGCTTTTTCTCTTTTTTTCTTCCAAGCGTAATCGCCGCGTGGTTCTTGAAGTTTCTTGAAGGATCCTTGGCCTTTGGAATCGATCGCGTTTCGTTTCCATTGGCTCTCGTTCGATTCGACCAATGAAAAATTGTACGAAAGCACGCGGTAAAATACGCGTCTCTCTCTCTCTCTCTCTCTCTCTCTACCTACGTTAGTAGAGTCGCCTGACCTACACACCGACATTCGTTCGCTAATAATAACGTGCGCGCGTTGCGTCGGATCCACCGTCGATTCTCTCCGAGACGTCCGACTTGATTTCACTCTGCTCGTTTCCTTGATTAGTCTCCATTCCTCTCGCGCATTCAACAAAATTACGAGTCTCTTGGTCACGAAGAACGTACGCAGAGACCCGTAAGTGATATCGAATTACCATACCAAGCAAAATTGAAACGTCGTACGTTCAGACTACTCGCTCTTTCTTTTTCGACAATTACTTTACCGGTAATTACCTCGGTTGGTATCATCGTCGTCGTCGCCGCCATCATTATCTTCATAGGTGTAGGTTTAGTCTAGCGCAACCGTAGACGGTAAATTAGCAAAATTCAAAACGTTCCCTCACGACGAACCGATTCGATTCCGAAGAAAATTTCGGCAGAGCAGACACGCGATGTAACGAGTTTCTAAGAAATAAGCAAAAAGAGGGAAAGGTGGTGGGGGAAATGCGGAAATGAAGCGACGCGCGTCGCTGCGATCATCGGTAGGTTTCGGACATGGTAACAGGAACAGGACGGGGAGAGAGAGAGAGAGAGAGAGAGAGAGAAAGAGAGTGAGAGGCGAAGAGCAGAGCGAGGTTGCCGAGGAACGGCCCTCCTCCGCGATTAACCTTGGACTTGACTCGCAGGAATTCTCGCAGCGTGCAGTGACCTCTGCTCGTCCGCTAACTCGAGGCTCGCTCTCCGCTTTCCATTCGAGACTCCGATTGCGACTCCGACTCCGAGATCAACTCGGGATTCGTACGCCGATACCAACAACAGCGACTAAAGCTTTGCCCTTTTCCTTTGTTTCAGAAGACGTGGCTTACAGAAGCGTTGAGATCGCGTCCGCGTTTACGCATCTACCGCAGAAAGGTAAGCAGCGGGAAAAGAGTAGGAAAAAACCGAGAGAAAGAGATAAAACTTGAAAATTTAGATATCTACATCTGTGATTATATGTATATATATATATCTCACGGAACGAAACGAATCGAAATACGTCGCACCCGTTTTCTTTTCTTCTTCTTCTTCTTCTTCTTCTTCTCCTCGAAGAAGAAGAAGAAAAGTTGAAAGCAGACACGTTCCGGACGCCAAACGTCGGCCATCGGCTATCCGGAGACGGAGATGTGTCGTGGCGCTCGATTGAAAGTACATGTACTTGGTACATACTCGTCACGCACGACACACATTGTAAAAATAAAAATTTGGTATCGAGCGTTTGAGCGATCGACCACTGACCACCGACCGTTTAACGATCAAGCTCGTTAATGCGGTGAGGTTTTCGCAGTCAGGTATTCCCTACGTCCTTGCGACCATCTTGTTTCCATCGATATTTTTCCAACGTCGAGTCGACCCGATTCGATCCGACTCGATCTGATCGCGGTGGTCGATTTCTTTGAAACTTGCAACTCGTTGCGTACACACACACACACACACACACACACACACGTATGCGTCGTGTTTTTTTTTTTTTTTTTCCTAATCGATATGTGTACGCGCGAATGCGTGTACGCGTTTGGGTAGACACGCGTGTATGTATATATATGTATATACACGTGCACACAGAGATGGCCAGGGATACGCCAGGCTCACCGATGTCCAGATCGCGAGACTTGGTCGGTGGAGTTGGCGGTGCTGCTGCGACCACCTTGACATCGGCTGGCTATCACGCTGCCTCCGGCGATCCAGCTGCCCTCCATGGCCACATGCTGCAACAAAAGATACTCGAGGTAACGTGCTGCAACAACCATCGTGCTCTCCTTCGTTCTCTTCGCGGAGGATTCCTCTCGTAGTGGGAATAGAATTTCTCCTCTCGAACGAATTTCTCGCTCGCTCCGCGTCTTGCAAACAATTCGAATTTCGAGGTTCTCGAAGTCTGCGCGTTCTCCGGCCACACGCGAAACGTTTGTTCTGAGTCGTTCGACGCAAAGTCTCTCGATGCGTCGCTTGTGTTTTTTCAGCTACAGCAGCAACATCAACTTCAACAGCAAATTCTGCGGCAACAGTACCAGGCGCAGGAGCGACAGTTGGCCGAGTTACACGAGCAACAGATGCATCAGCTGAAAGTAAGTTGCCTGAAGAATCACTTTGCCTGTGAATTTTCGTTCCTCCGTCTCGTCGGAGTAATCGGTGAATCACCTGCACTGTGTCCACACCAGTGCATCGGTGGTGAGTCGGTTTCATTTTCCAGTGAAAGACTCTCGATCCACGACGCGTGGAGAGAGAGAGAGAGAGACCTCGCCTTTTCGTCTTCCCTTTCTCTCTCGTAAATCGAACGATCAACCGACCTGTCCTTTTTTTTTTCTTTTTTCTTTCTTTCGCCGTGTTTTTCTTTGATTTCTCTCTCTCTCTCTCTCTCTCTCTCTCTCTCTCTCTCTTTCTCTTCTCTCTGTTTGCCGTAGCTCTGGGAGCAGCAAAAACAGCTGGAGGAACAGAGGAGAGAAAAAGAGAGACTCGAAGCACTGAGGAAGAAGGACAAACACGACCACAGCGCGATCGCTTCGACGGAGGTGAAGCAACGACTTCAGGTACTACTTGAATGGCGGGCCAAACCTATCCTTGTGTGTGTGGGGGGGGGGGGAAGAGAGTATTTGTCTCGTCGTGGAGGAAGGGCCTGGGTGTGTGACGGCCGATAAAACAGGCCAGAAAAAGACTAGTAGAAACAACAATAGTGTTATCGATAGTAACGGGAAATACGATAGACGGGGAGGGGTGGAGGATTAGACTTGCAAGTTAACTAAACGACGTGTGCTTGATCGAGGAACGGTGTCGCGTTGCGTTAGAATTTCAATCGACGAGAGAAAAGAGCGAGTTTAGTGAGAATCCTGAAAGGTAAAACAGAGAAAGGAGATAGTTGCGAGTGGTCGCGCTGAGAGAGGAACCTCTTACGATTTCAGAGCTTTCTCGTGAACAAGAAGCAAAGGGAGGCGGCGGCCGCTGCAAACGGGGCGGTACCTGGCACACCTGGATACAGAAGCTGGTGAGATTTTTTTCTTTTCCCCCCGAGATGGGCGACTCTCTCGTCCGCCGCCGCCCTTCAAAGCCGTCGTCCGACTGTTTTCTCGAGTACATTTCCTCTTTGCCGCATTATCGCCTATAATTCGCTATTCCGCCACGCCGTGCTCGACGAGAATAAAATCCCGAAACGTGGGAAATTGTACTCGAGTAACGAGGCGAGCTCGAGAAGGGACGAGCGAGGTTCGATTCGATTCGATTCGATTCGATTCGATTCGATTCGGGGGACGAGTCGATTCTCGGTCCCCAAAACGAACGAACGAACGAACGAGATAAACGGGGATTGAACGAGAAAAGACCGAGTTGAAATTTGTTGGTCAGGTTGCAGCCGCAATCGGCGGATTCGACCGGTGCCGTGAACGCCTCGCATCCCTACCGGATGCCACAGATGCTGCAGGAAAAGTTCGCCGATGATTTCCCGCTTCGGAAGACAGGTACGTAGGCGCGAGTACGCGCAAAACATCCGTCACGCTATCGTAAGTTCCCGTGTTATCGAGTGACAAGCATATATTTGGTGGAAGATAGTCTCTTTCTATGTGTGCCTATGTATACGATAGTAGAATGCCTCAACTAAAGCATGGTTTTTTGCGATCCCCCATCTTGCCTGTCGACGAATATACTTGCCAACAGCGACAACAAACAGACAGACAGACAGACAGATCGATATGAACGGATCTCGATACGAAACGAAAAGAGAGACAGCAGCAGCCCCCTTACATGTCCGATCGCGAGCTTCTCGTCGCCCATCGATACCTAAACGCGCCACCTGATCTCCTCATTACCTGGCTAAAGAAAGAGAGAAAAGTTTGCGCCGAGAAGCTCGCAGGTCGTGTTCGCGTGTTCCACCTTTTTTTTTTTTCTTTTTTCTTTTTTTGGCTATTCCTATCGCTCCCCCCCCCTCCCCCGCCTGATTCCTCGAATCCTTGATTCCCCGATTCCTCTTCGATTTCGTCCCACCATTTCACGCTATACTCCTCCGGCCCGATACGACGACGACCAACAACAACTAACCCTGGCTAAAATTGGCCAGCCTCGGAGCCGAACCTGCTGAAGGTGCGACTAAAGCAACGCGTGGAGAGGAACATGGCCGCGTCGAGAAATTCACCGCTGATGGCACGCCGGAAGGATCGTCTGCTGTCGCACCTCAAGCGGAAATCACTGCTAGCAAGTATGTCGTCCTTCGATCGAGCTTAATCGAGTAATATCGAGTTGTCTTGTCGACTCTCTCTCTCTCTCTCTCTCTCTTTCTCTCTCTCTCTCTCTGCGTTCTTGCGTGAGCATATCAGTAAACCGATTCGTTGCACCCACGATTTCTGTTTTCCATTAATCGATCTTGAATTGACTTTTTTTTTTCTTTCTTTTTTTTTTTCTTTGCCTTTCTTTGCCAGTGTCCAGTAACAGCATGTCGACAACAAACGTTTACCGATTAACATTACACTTTATTCATTACGTTGTCATTTCGCTTTCGTTCTCGAGACCGAGATTTCGAGAGAGAAGAAGATTCGCGTCGTCGCTTTTCGTTTCGTTTTCGCGTCGGCAACGAAACGAAGCGACGGAATTCGGGAAACGCGCAGCGTAGTATCACGCGCATTCCTCAATTCCCACGACGAGTATATCGTCGTACGCGAGACCAGTTGCTCGTGGCCAGGCACCTCTGTCGTCCACGTAGATATCGCCACTCGTTCATCGAACGCTTTCCAGATTCTAGCAGCAATCCGGAATCTGGGCCTAATTCACCGCCGACGGTAAACAACTCTCAAGCGAGCCCCACCGCCGGTGGAAACGCAGCGGCAGCCATCCAAGAAGTGAGTACGCGCAGACCGACTTGATTTTGTAACAACTCGTCGTTTACAAACTCGTCTTCTCTTCTATTTCTTCGTTCGTTCGTTCGTTCGTAGGAAACGGAGAACACCGGGTACGGCGGTCCGTTGACCAGCAGCAGTCAGCAAGGTAGCCTTTCGGATTTGTCGCTGTTCAGTTCACCGTCCATGCCCAACATCTCGCTGGGACGACCTCACGTTCCATCCAGTTCCAGCACGGTAAGACAGGAAATTAGTAGCTACTAGCGCCACTAGTAACCGATTCCAAGAGAGAGCAGTGATCTCGACTGTGTGTGATCGTGTGTGGGGGGGGGGGGTTTCGTGTGTCGACAGACGGGCACGAAATTGGCCACCGTCTCGGAAGCGGAAGTGCGCGCGGCGTTCACCGCGCGGCTAGGGATGCCCCTCACCGGTCAAATGTTGCCCGGCACTTTGCCCTTCTACCCATCGTTGACGGTGATCGAAGGAGGTGGAGGAGGAGGAGACGTCGCGACGCCGGGCTACGTTCACAAGCAGATGCAAAACCTGGAGCATCCGTCGATAACGAACCGGCAACACCCGTCCGCGGTTTATCACGGTACTCCGACTGCAGCAGCCGCCGCCGCCGCCGCCGCTCCTATCACGGACACGCAAGTAGCGCACGCCAGGCTGCAAAAGGCTGGTCACCGGCCTTTAGGTAGTATGTTCTCTCTTCTTTCTCTTTCGCTAACCGATTTCTATAGCACGGCACGCGTGCTACCCCTCCTCGCGTTCGCCCACCCTCACACCATCATCGTCTGCGACAACAATTGTTGACACTTGCGATCGAATTTTACACTTTGGATGGATGGATGGATGGATGGATGGATGATAGGTGGGTGGACGTGTGTCGTCAGGGGTCGCGATCGCGGATAAACCGAGCCCGACACTTTGTTCACGCGTTCCTTTCGCACGTTGCTCTCGTTGCCACAGGCAGAACTCAATCCGCCCCGTTGCCGTTGGGTCATCCGATGCTGCAGGGTGGCATCATCGCGCCGCAAACCCACTACGAGGAGTATCTGACGGAGAAGCAACTGCACGATCAACAGCAGCAGCAGCAGCAGCAGCAACAACAGGCGCACAACTATCTGAAACAGCAGATTAGACAAACGGTGTTGACGCGGGTCGGATCGCGGGGCCAGACGAACCAGTTGGACGAAGCTCCGGAAACGGACGAGTCCGCCGAGGTGATCGATCTCACCGGAGGCAAGAAGGAATCGTTGTCGGAAGAGAGCGAGATCTCGAAGCAGCAACGGGATCGCGAGCAGTTTCTTCAACAGCAGAGGGATCTGATGATGAGACACACGTTGCAGATGTCGAACGAATCGTCGACGGCCTACGGTAGCAGCGGTGGCGGTGGTGGTGGTGGTGGTGGTGGTGGTAGTGGTAGTGGTGGCGGTGGCGGTGGCGGTGGTGGCGGCGGCGTTGGTGGCAGCGGTGGCACCGTCGCCACCGTCACCGGTAGGAGCGGTCAAGCCAGCATCAGACCTCTCTCCAGAGCGTTGTCCAGCCCGTTGGTTCACTTGGGTAAGTTTGCCCCTCGTTCTCTTCCTCGTTTCGACGCTATCGTCCGACCAGGAGCATCGAACGCTGCTTTGCACACACGCTCTCTCTCTCTCTCTCTCTCTCTCTCTCTCTCTCTCTCTCTCCTTTGTTTCTCTCTGCGTAGCACGCGACTCAGGTGTCCAGGGAAGCCAAACCACCGCCGGCGATCTGTTTGCGCGCGCTTCCTCCCATCGGTCGGCCGCCGCCGTCACCACCGGTTTGGCCTACGATCCACTGATGCTTAAGCACGCCTGCGTCTGCGGCGAAACGGTGCGAGGCCATCCGGAGCACGGAGGCAGGTTGCAGAGCGTCTGGGCGCGGCTCTCGGAGACCGGGCTGCTGCAGCGCTGTGACCGAATACGCTCGCGCAAGGCCACCCTCGAGGAGATTCAAATCTGTCACAGCGAAGCTCATACTCTTCTCTTTGGTGAGTTTTGCGTTTCGTCCGCCACCAGTCTGTCGGCTTTGAAAAGAAAGAAAAAGAAGAAAACGCTTGGCGCGCAGGAACAAATCCGATGAATCGTCAAAAGTTGGACGTGTCGAAGCTGTCTCAGCTGCCCATCAAGAGCTTCGTGCGGTTGCCCTGCGGCGGAGTGGGCGTCGATTCCGATACCACGTGGAACGAACTGAACACCGCGCCAGCCGCCCGGATGGCTGTCGGCTGCGTCGTCGATCTGGCCTTTAAAACCGCCATCGGTGACATCAAGAACGGTTTCGCTGTCGTACGACCGCCGGGACATCACGCCGAGACGAATCAAGCCATGGGTTTCTGCTTCTTCAACTCGGTCGCGATCGCCGCGCGATTGCTTCAGCAGAAGCTCGACGTTCGGAAAATCTTGATCCTCGACTGGGTAAGACTGTCAACCGGTGGCCGCCATTGATGGCAGAGACAAAGCACAAGGGAAAAGGCAAAGTACGTTTCTTTTTTGTCTTCAGGACGTGCATCATGGAAACGGGACGCAACAAATGTTCTACGACGATCCGCGAGTGCTGTACCTGTCGATACACAGGCACGACGAAGGTAACTTCTTTCCAGGGACGGGCGGCCCGACCGAGTGCGGGGCCGGCGAGGGTCTCGGTTACAACGTGAACATCGCCTGGTCCGGTGGGCTGAATCCTCCGATGGGTGACGCGGAATACCTGGCGGCGTTTCGCACGATCGTCATGCCGATCGCAAAGGCGTTCGACCCGAGCATCGTCCTCGTATCGGCGGGATTCGACGCGGCCGTTGGCCATCCGGCGCCACTCGGCGGCTACAAAGTCAGTCCCGCCTGCTTCGGCAAAATGACGCAGCAGCTGCTCGCCCTGGCCAACGGCAAGATCGTTCTCGCCCTCGAAGGTGGCTACGACTTGGCCGCCATCTGCGATTCCGCCCAAGAGTGCGTTCGAGCTTTGCTCGGCGACGAACCGACACAACTTCGCCAAGAGGAATTGACCAGGATACCTTGCCAGAACGCGGTCGACACGCTGCAAAAGACCATCGCCGTACAGGTACCGACGAGACATTGTCTCTTCTTCTCCTCCTCCTCCTCCTCCGCCGCTTCCTGGCCGTTCTCTCCCTCTCCCTGTCTCTCCTTTTTCTCCTCCTCCTCCTCCTCTTCTTCTTCTTCTTCTTCGTCTCTGTCGTCGTTAGTCGTCGAATCTCCGTTTTCGAGACTTCCTTCCTCTCGTTACTTGTTTTCTCGTTCACACGCAGATGTCTCACTGGCCTTGCGTCAAACTGAACGCGCACACGACGTCCATGAGCGCGATCGAAGCCGGACAAAAGGAGCGCGACGAAACCGAGACGGTCTCCGCAATGGCCTCTCTCTCGATGCAGCAGCCTACCAATCTAACGTAAATCCATCTGTTCCTTCTATATTCTCCGTTCTGTTTCTTTCTATATATATATATATATATACATATATATACATATATATATATATACACATATATATATATACACATCTCTTTCTCTCGTCCGTTCTTTCTCTGTCGCCGTTAACGTGTAGCGATTCTCCGTTTTTCAGGACTACCCCAGAACATTCCCGAGAAGTTTCCGAAGAGCCGATGGAACAAGATGACGCGAAATGAAGAGACGCGCGAACCACCTCGCCTCGCCATCGTTTTCCCAAATAATCACGAGACAGACTATCACCTGTGTTTCTTGGCTCTCGCTTCTTTCTAAAACACGAGCGACCGTTGACGCGCGAAATCCGCTGTTGTTGCGAGCCGTGAAGCTGCCTGCCTGCGAGTTTGTCGAGATATCTTTGCCATCATTCGTCGTCACTGATTACAAAAGCGAGCCTCTCCGCATCTCTTTCGCTTCTCGCTATCGTGCGTTCTTCGTGGCCGGACAGAGAGGGCAGAAATCACGCGGGAAAATGGCGCGAAACTAGCCTCCTCGACTAACAAATCCAAAAGACAGTAGGTTTAAGTGTTTTCTACGCTTTCGCGCAAAGTTGCTGTAGAAACGCGTCGCGCGGCCTCGCCTTTCCCGCCATTCAGGTTTCATTAGCGAATCTGGCTAACGATTCGATCGTCTGTGAGTGCAGCCTCTTTCTTTCGAGATGGCCACGAAAGAAGAAAGAGTAAGGAGGAAAGGAAGAAAGAAAAAGTTCTCTCGCGACGAGAGAATAAACGTGACGCGTTTCGAATGCGGAGGCAAAAGTGAGACGACGAGAGCGGAGAAATGATGGGTGGCTGCTGCCCGCCCGCGCGATACGTTTCGCGGAGAGAAGCGAGTCGTTCGCCCGAGGCTAACGAAACAACAACGACGTTTCGCCGTTTTACGTCATCTTTTTTCTTCGAGCGGCACAGCGGCACACGATAAATTGGTTGTCTTTTTTGTCGCGAACAAAGGCTGGTGTGATTTTTGTGATATTTTGTAAAAAGCAAAAATTTCATGAACTGTAGTTAGTTGTAAAGATGTGTATAAGATGTGTGCGTGAATGCGTGTGTGCGTGTGTGTGTGTGCGCGCGCGCGCGCGTGTACGTGTAACGTTGCGCGTTAGAGTGAGTTTTATGAATAAAACTCTGAAAGGATGCGCGCGTACGAGCAACGAGGGGCGTGCGTATGACGTGTTGTGTCGTGCGTGTAGGTGCGTCTAAGGATAAAAGAAAGAGAATATATGTAATCGAAATAGGAGCATTTATTTTTGTGCCGTGCATTTTACGAGAACACGGAGGAACGCGAGCGAATCCATCGAGATCGACCATTTCCGCAGAAATCCGCGTACGCTGCGTGGGCTGCGCGTCACAAACTGCGTTTCGCATCAGGCGGACGCGCTATGCACGCGCGTAGCTGCAGCGAGAGATGTACGAGAAAATACAAGAAAATAATGTGTATGCTGTTGGATGTTGTTACGTGTCCGCGTAAGAATCTCACAAGTGTTCGTCGTCTATCGTCCCATATTTTTACCAAAAATTTCGCAAATATCGAAATATTTAAGAGCGGGAAACAAGTTCTTTTCGGTCGATTCGTGTCGCTCCAACTCTCAACCATCTTTTCTCCTACCCTTAGATAATCTCTCTCTCTCTCCCTCCCTCCCTCCTTCCTTCGTTTCCATTTGCTCGTACCATGATACGACGCGTCCCGCCCTCTTCTATCATCGCGATATCGTTTCTCGCAACCGATTTTTCCTCACCTTGTTCCGGCTCTGGCAGAAAGATCCTCACTCTCACTCTCTCTCTCTCTCTTTCTCTCCTTGTACTTGTTTCGCCTCGTCGTTGGACTCTCCCTGGTTCTTTCCCTGATGATTTGCCTGCCACCAACTGTTGTAAGACACTCTGTCTCTCTCTCTCTCTCTCTCTCTTTCCGACTCGATTCGACCAACCTCGGATCGTGTGCGTACGTACGAGAATTTTATTTGTTTCGGGGCAAAAGAAACTTGCAACATTCCGGTATCGTTCGTAGGAACTCGATACACGTTAGACATAAATCGTTGATCATTTGCATCGAAAGCCGATTTTAATAAATAAACAAATTAAGAGATTAAAAACTCTTCTTGAAAAAGTATAAGAATGAAAATGGAAAAAAAAGTGTTACAATTACGTTATTGCACGTGTACGAATATGTCCATATTGCGTAAGCTTAAATGTATTAGTCATACATTTTTTATGTATATATAAATGTACCTCGTAAAGTAATTTTAAATAAAAACTATAGTCATTGTGTTACGCATACATTATATCCGATAATCTCCTCCTAGAGATTCAAACTACCACCATCCCATTCCCCCTTTACCACCTCTCGTTCGAAACTACGAATCTACACTCGACCAGTACTCGTCGAAATCTCTCTCTCTCTCTCTCTCTCTCTGTCAAGTCTACAATACCAAAGAAGATACTTTGCAACGAAATACAAGGAATTGCAAGGAACGATACTGAGATCTTAGATACTACATCTACGTACACGGTGGTAACAGAAAAAAATTAGTTGGATATTTTCTAAATTTATTTTCTTTTTTCTCTTTTTCGTCTTTTCTCTGTTTTTTGTGTTTTTCTTCTTCGGTATACAGATTTATTTTTTTTTTCCTTTTTCTTTTTACGTGAATACGACTAACCCTGGAAAGATTCTAACGTCCCGTTGTTCGTCTCTCTTCTCTTCCGGATCGAATGCGGGATCGGAGACGTTCGCGGAGATTGTACGCGCGCGCGAAATTCAAATTCGCGCATCGGGGGCGCTTCCGGCCAATTCGTAGTCATCTATGTAGTAGTTGTTTATATTGAATAACGATAACGCTTTTTGCTGTTGTCGTTACATTTGCTACGTGTGCATATTCACATACATGTACGTACTCTTGCTTATTTATTTATTTATTTACTTACTTACTTACTTACTTATTTATTTATGTATACATGTATGCACGACGTCGCCGATTAATTTTTACATTTATATTATTTATATATTTCTATAATATATGTGTCTGTGTGCTGCGTGTGTGTGCGTATGCGTGTGTCGGTGTGTATTTTATGTATATATATACCACGGACACGCGCGCACACATACGCGGGGCATGTTACGTCCATCGGATACGTATGCGTGTACGCGTGTTATGCGTTATTTATAATCATACCATTATCAATATGTTACACTATCGAGATTATGTTTACATCGTAGAGCTTATAAATCTACGGAATACTATTCTTTCGTTTTATATACAAGGATATTGTTAGGGAAAAAAAAAAAAAAAAAAACAAAGAGAAAGAAACAAAACGAAAAGAAGAGGGAAATTTAACGATGGTTCAAACTTATCACTCGTGACATCGCACGCGAGTATCGCGTCCATTACGAAAAAGCCATTTTCGTAACGCAAAGCGATCTTTCGCGATACATAAACGTAACGTAAGTTGCCGTTATTGCCGAGTGAAAAACCGTGCAAAATCACCGCCGAGAACAGAAGCGAAAATTTTGGCGAGGAATAATAATAATACGCGCGCGCGCGCGTGTATCGAACGTGACCGGAATGTCAATCGTAAATCTTCATTTCCATTCGACGATCGCGAACGGCTCAAGACTCGCGTCACTGCGATACCTGCTATCGATTCGATCAAATGAAACGACACGCAACGAAGCAACGCCAGCAAGAAACAACAACCCCCCGCCCCTCCTCCCTCGACAAAAAAAAAAAAAAACAACCGATCGAATTAGTTTGGCAAATCATCGTACCTCGGTCGTGTCCTTCTCAACGATCCGTTTTCCCGAGCATTTGCGCGCGAACCACTTTTACGCGACTTTATATTTTTTTTTGTAAAATTATACAAAAATAAGTTGCGTCGTCGATTCGTCGAGTCTTCCTGTTCCCTTCTCTGTCGCCGCCGCGTCGATTACAAAAACGAGAGTTGTCAACGCGCACAGTCTGATTGCCGGGCAAACATTCACGCCTCGCGTTCTTTCCTCGCTTGGAAACACGGCGCAGCACGCATGGTACGGCGTGCGCACTCGGTTTGGAATAGACGTATCCTAAATCTGCGAATATATCTCTACGAAATTACTGTTTATCTATCGTTAAACGGTCCCCTAACTAGACAGTTCAAGGAATGCAACTTGGTTTACGCCGGCGCGCGTACGTCTCGTTCTTCCCTTTCGATAGCGCGTGTATAACACCACCACCACCACCACCACCGCAACAACAACAATGACGACGACGACGACGACAAGAGCTCGATTCCTTCGAGCTACAGCCCGATTTCATTTATCGTCTACTTTGGCGATAGTAATACTCTTTCGCGACTGCGCAGCCACACGTTGCTCGCCCTCGCTTGCAAAAGGGAAAGAAAAAAAAGAAACAAAAAAAAAAGAAAAAGAAAAGGAGAGAAAAAGAACGTAATCAGTGGAAAAGTGAAACGCTGATATCCGTACATGTGTATTTGCTCGCGGTGACGAGCATCGTGCTGCTACGCGGGCAGTCTTTCAAACGAAACCTATAGCTCGGTATAGCGATTCGCTTAGATTCGTGCTTTTTTTATCCGTCTGTCTTCTTTCGTCTTTTGATTTGAAACGCGAAACAAAATCTCTCTCTCTCTCTCTTGCACGCGCGCAGGCGCAGTGTGGCTGGTGTATGTGTATGTGTGTGTTTAGTGTGTGTGTGTGTGTGTGTGTGTGTGTGTGTGTGTGTGTGTGCGTGCGCGCGCGCGCGCCCGTCCGACGCGCATATGTACAAAAGATATCGAGTCGAGTGACGGCTCCGACATATCAGCGGCGTTGCACGACTACCAGAGAGAAGATACGGTAGGAAACATCTCGAACGATCGCTGCGCGTTTCACCCAGCCTCGACCAACATTTTTTACGTCGGTCCTTATTTCACGGTCGAGAAGTTTTGCTGTGGATTTTGATTCGAGGATACCCACGTGGTGAACACGTCCCTGCAGTGGCTGACCACGCACTCGTTGCTGCAATACTCGTCTTCCCATTCGCTGTTCGCCACAGCGGGATTCGGGCATCCGTGACGTATGCAAGCGTTCGACGTCGACCTCTGACCAGCCATGCCGGCAGCTTGACTCACAGAGTTCACCGTTGCCGGAGAACTCGACAACGAGTCGCTCTTCGACGGATTCGTGTGCATCATTTGCTGTTGCTGTTGTTGTTGCTGCTGCTGCTGCTGCGACTGCTGATGATGTTGAGATTGCTGCACTTGTTGTTGCGACATCTGAGAGAACGTACACATTTCCTTACACGATTTTATACTGGTGTGCTGTCGACACTCTGTTGCAACATCACGACGACATCACGAGCGTTTGCGCTCGTTACTTGAAAGAAAAGAAAGAAAAAAAAACGCACCTGTATGTATTGTTGCTGCATGTGTTGCTGTTGCTGCGACTGCTGCTGCTGCTGCTGTTGCTGCTGCTGCTGCTGCTGCTGCTGTTGCTGCGAAAGATGAGTCGGCGCCATCGACGTAGTCATCATAGTCTGAAAGAATGGGAACAAATGTTGACAACCGCAGCAACGAAAGAAAAGAAAAAGACAAAGAGAGACGGTGAAGAAACCTGTGGCGTTTGTTGCTGTTGCGGATTTCCTTGCATGGTCAAGTGGTGAGGAGACTTTTTCATTTGCATCTGTTGCGTCGATTGCTGATGATGCAGTTGTTGCTGATGCGGATGAGAATGCGCGTGTTGTTGAGGCGAAGAAGGTTGAGGTTGCGGGCTATAAACCTGATAGGAAACGTTTGCCGGCGTTCCATTGCCGGCGTAACTGCCGTACGCCGTGTACTGAACTTGCTGCTGCTGCTGCTGTTGCGGCGACTGCTGTTGCTGCTGCGACTGTTGTTGTTGTTGTTGTTGTTCGTTCTCGGCTGCCCCCTTGCTAACTAGGGACGCTCTGTACGCCGCCAGAGCCTGCAGATACTCTTTCTTCGCGGCTTCAGTCTTCTTTTTGTAAACCTACATGGACAGAACGTCGTACTCGACGCGTTTGACGTATTTAACGAGAAACAATGACAAACTCACGTTCTTGTGCTCGGTGTCCAACGCGTCCCACATCGAAGCTACGATCTTGGAGACTTCGCCAAAACTCGCATTTGGATTTTGTCCTTTTATCGCGGCCTGAGTATCCCTGAAGAACAGGGCATACGCCGAAACGGGTCTGTGAAAGAAAAAAGAAGGAATAGCACGTGCGTGCGTGTATAGTATTACGAAGAGAAAAAAGAGAGAGGGAGATCGATCGATCGATCGATCGATCGATTAAAAGGACATTTTTTATATGTTTCGACTGTTTAGAGACTCTTGTATCGTCGCGCACGCCTCTTCGTCTCGAAAGGCAAAAGAGTCGGACATGGAGGAAGAGAAAGTAAAAAAATACGGATACTCACTTTTGCGGTTCGTTGGGATCCCTCTTCTTCTTCTTTTTCTGCGATTTTGGTTTTCTCTGACTCTTTGCCGCGGCGTCGCTCGGTTCCGGCGAGGGTCTCTTAATGCCGGTAATCTGGACAAACGATCGCGAATCATGCGAGAGACTTGATCGTTCGTTGTGGCGGGACTTGCTTGGCGGGCGGGCGGGCGGGAGGACGGGAGGGGGAGGGGGAGGGGATCGACGAGATTCGTCGTGGCACGCGCGCAAATTAATCGTGGTTAGAACACTCACCATTCCGGAATGCGGCGTACTGTCGTCGCTATCCTCGCTGGTGGTGGTGTTGTTGTTGTTTGCCTCGGGGATGATGGCGCTCGATTGTATCGCCGACGGACTGCCGCCCGTTGGACTTCTATACTGCATTTGTTGCTGCAGCTGTTGTTGCTGTTGCTGCTGCTGTTGACTGTGCATATACTGCATATGCTGCTGCAACTGCGCTTGTTGTTGTTGCTGCTGTTGCTGTTGCTGCTGTTGTTGAATCAACATTATTTGCTGACTGCCGTGCTGCTGCTGCTGCTGCTGCTGCTGCTGCTGCTGTTGCCTCGGTGAATTCATGCTCGCGTACGAACCTTGCGAGCTATTGTACGTCGAGCTAGAAGAGGGGGAAAAAATCGCAGAGAAAAGAACGTAGTCAGTTAAGGAGGACCTGTCACGACCTAGTCACGCGAGCCGAGCCGATCGCAACATCGCTCCGACTCACCCGACGCTGATCGGCTGTTGCATCGTGTGGTCCTGCTGCAGGTAGAGGGGGGGCTGCTGTTGATATCCTCCGGGGTCGAGGTTCAACCCGTCCGACGATTGTTGCATACTGCCGGTTTGCATCATCTGCGATCAAAGCAGATTCGTGAACGAATCCGCGCACGAATGCACGCAACGCCGCCGTGTCTCTTCCGTTCGCCTTTCGTTTCGACGCGACTTACCTGCGTTTGGTAACCGTGCATCGGATCGTGCTGAGACTGAGCTTGAGCCTGTTGCTGTTGATGTTGCTGGTGTTGCTGCGACTGTGGCGGTTGTTGCTGCTGCTGCTGCTGCGGCTGCGGCTGCTGTTGCTGCTGCTGCGGCTGATGATGCTGGTGTTGCTGATGCGAGTGAGAATGAATAGCCGGGATATCAAAGTCCTCATCGCCGAAACTCGGAGTGTGAAACGTCTGCGAAATCGTAGGAACAATTTGGAGATTTCGATCGGCGATCCGACGACTACTCGGGGGCTCGTGCGCGGCTCGTGATACCACGCCAACAAACAGGGCTATTGGCCCTGCGTGTCGCACATTGGTAAATCGAGCTTTCGGTATCATCGGTATCATCGGTATCATCGGTATCATCGGTATCGTCGTTCCATCGGCCACGTATATGCCATAAATTTCTAGGAGAGAGAGAGAGAGAGAGAGAGAGAGAGAGAGAATCGCGCCGTATCGTTTGAAATCCTTTTAGCGATTTATTAAGCGTTTCGGAGTGGAGAGCGAAGGAAAATACATTTTGCCGTGTAGAGCGCGCGCGCGCGTCGGACCACGGGGAATAAAAGTTTTTAAATTGGATTTAATAGCATCAGGAATTTTCCTTTGAAGGAACGTACTTGCCTATTGATCGAGTATACCTCTGCCTGCCTCTCTTCTTCCCTCGCCGTGCCCATCGCGCGCGTTACCCCTTACCTCGCGATGTTTCTCTTACTCTCTATCGTTTCGCTCTCGCCTCCCTCGCCCCCAACCCCCCTCCCCCGCCCCTCCACCCTCCTTCACTACCTCTCTTCTCTCTTCCATCCCTTTTCACCGCGCTTCGTCCCGTCGCTGCTCGTTCGCTTGTGCTGCTCCCGTGTATGCGTACCCGTGCCCGTGCCCGTGCCCGTCCTATTTCAACTACTCCTACACTTTCTACTCCTACTCCTCTCTCGCGTACCACCACCTCCTCCTCCTCCTCTTCCTCCACCTTCTTCTCCTCATCCTACTACTCCCGTTCCGAATCGACTACGCGCGTCTATCCATCTTCTTCTTCCTCCACCGCGCGCGCGCCCGTTCCAAACTTTTCTTTCTCTCTACACCCTCGCTTCTCTCTCCCCCGCTCTCACTCCCTCTTCTCCTCTCACTCTGCTTCCGCCCTTACCACCAGGTTTCACATTCCTGCCCCCGTACCCTACCCAATAACCGTGTGCCCGTTCCCGTTCCCGTTCCCGTTCCCGTTCCCAATCGCAATCCCGCCGCCAGCGGGGGTTTTTTCTCGTCTTCTATGACTCTGCAAGACGATCCTATTCCATCTTTCCTACGCCCCCCTCCACCCCCCCCCCACCTGGTTTCAATCGCTCGTTTGTATTTTCATTTTTCGCTCGTCTATCCTTTTGGTTCGTGGACGAAGACGGTCGGCCGGCCGGCGGCGCACGACAATCTGAGAGCTCTCCGCTGCACTCCCACGCGTCTCCACGCCCAAACAACCACCGGTGTGTCTCTACTACACCTGCTCTCTCTCTCTCTCTCTCTCTCTCACTCTTTCTCTCTCACTGTACAATCTCCCTCGTCGATTACTCGTCCCAACATTTGGCGTTTAATCGCGGCCAAAGAAGAGTAGCCCTCCCTTATCCTGTCGATGAGAGACTCGCAACGTCTCGCAACTTCTCCGTCTTTACCCTTTTTAGCGTAACCCTTTTCACCACGTTTTCGTAAAATGGAAATCGAAATCAAAGTAAAATACACCGTCGTTACTTACTTGATCAGCCATGGCGTAGTTGTTGTGATGGTAGGACGTGGAATGATGATGCTGCGGAACGTTCAAAGAAAAGTCCAGACTCTCGTTCCTCTGAAACAAGCGAAACGCAACATTCGTTCAACAACAACTCGACTCACTCGTCAAATTCGTTTCGATTCTTTTCCGATACTCTCGCGAGGATCGCGATTCCATTTTCCAAAATCGATCCGTAAGGATATTCTAGCGCGCAATATCCGCAATTTGTCAACCTTTCCGCGATGGGACACACGCGCGTTCTACCTTTCGTTCTACCTTTCATTCTTTCTTCCTTCCTTCCTTCCTTTCTTCCTCTTCCGTCGGTCAATGGCCTCGACAAGCGCAGCTTCGTCGATTCCACTTGTTCGATATATTTCGCACCGCGAGCAAACGCACGGGGAATCTTTGCGTTTTTCCAACTTTGGTCGCTTTAATCTCGTCTCGAACGTCGAAATTACGCGCGCGACAGAATCGTCGCAACCGTTCCAACCGACGAAATTTTTACAACAAAACGAAAGAGCGAGAGTCTACCAACGAACGACTCGCAACCATTTTCTCCCCCGTTCGCGCTTACTTACGTTCTCGTCTACCTGCTGCTCTTTTAGCGAGTCGCGTTGTTCCCGCTTCTCCACGGTCACCGACCCGCGCATCTATTTCGATGTACGCTACCCGATATACGCTCGTTTCATTCTCCGTGCCATTATCGATTTACCACTTCTTATTCCTCGTTCGTCTCCGTTTCGTTCTCTATGCGCGCGTGTGTTTTTCTTTTTATTTCTTTCCGCCTTTCTCCCTTCTCGGACAAACGATTTAACAAACGAGAGAGACGACGAGATGCCTGCGTATCGGCCGATATTTCGTCCCGCTTTCATCAAATTTCATCGTTCTCGATCCTCCCCGCTCGATCTCTTTTCTCACCATCTGGAAGACGACGCTCGATTCTTTCGTAGCCCCCGTCTCCGACGACCAGTCGAGTAGCTCGAGCAGCTGCTATTATATCGTTCGACGCGTTATTCTCTGTCCCGAGGAGGAAACAAACTCGATCATCGTTCCGAAACGGAAATTCCAGACAAATTCTTGGGACGGAAAGCTTTTCTCCTACGCGTCGACAGAAAACAGAAACGATCGAAAAGAAGCAAAAAAAAAAAAAAAAAAGAAAAAAAAAAGAAAAAAAAAAGAAACGCGAAGCACGCGCTCCCGCGTGAATTCGATCCAACCGACGATCGTCGAAACAAACACGCGCCACCTATTGGAATTAAAAAGTATCGCATTCGAGTAACCCAAACCACGACAAATATAAACAATCGAAGGCTTGCGACGACGGAGAAGACACGACACACGACCGAAAGAGAAGGAAGAGAAGGTAAGGTGCGCAACATGTTACTTTTTCCAGTAGAAGTAACAGCAGGCAGGCAGGCAGGCAGGCAAGCAAGAAAACGAACAGGCAGGCAAGCAGGTAGGTAAGCAGGTAGGTAGGTAGGTGAGCAAGAAGGCAGACAGACAAGCAGGTAGATAGGTACTTACGTAGATAGAAAGATAGGTTTGGATGGTCGGTTGATTGGTAGGTAAGATAGACGGCGGATAACGCGAGAGATGCGTGCGAGAAAGTCCGAATCGGAACGAGACGAGCGACGAATGACAAACGAAAACGCTTCTCCTCTCGTCTGAGGAAATCTCTCCGTTTTCGACAAACGACGCTTCGGCTCCAATCGAATCACGCTGCTTTTAGACCGTGAAATTTTTCAATACTTTAGTTAGCTTTGGTAGAAAGATTTTTTGGTAAACGCAACTGGAAACAGAGGAGGAAACGTACGGAGGAAAGACAGAAAAAAGAAGAGAGAAAATAAAAAAAAAAAGTTACCGAGAATAAAAACATGGGGACGAACAAAGCGAATATACTAAAAGACCCTAATAGACGCAAGTACTAACTTGCTTATACACACGAACGAGTTTCTTTACTCGATGAGTAAGAGATGTGTATGTGCGCGCGCGCGCGCGCGTGTGTGTGTGTGTGTGTGGTGCCTGTATGCGTTTAACCGATGTTAAACCTGTTCCCCGTTCCAATCTCTTTCTCCCCCTTCCTTGCCCTCTCCCCACCCGCACCGTTGCTCTCCTCACACCGAACATCACCACCATTTGTAATTCTCGTAGCTCGTTTCTTCTCTTTTTTCTTTTTTCTTTTTTCTTCTTTTTCTTTTTCCTTTCTCTCGAATAATATTTTTAATTTCTCCCGAATAATATCCTAAACTTGTTTGCCCCCTTCCGTCTCGACAAAAAAACGAAGAAAGCGTCGATCTGTCTCTATGTTTGTCATTGAGAAATACGTAAAAACGCAATAACGTAAATACGCAAGTTCGATACAAAGTTGGAAATAAAATTCAGCGATCAGCCAACGGTGGAGATTTCTGTGAATCGGGCAGTTGGAAAATCCAACGATCGCCGTTGTAGAGTCTCTGAATGTTGGTGGAATCGGCGTCATTCGCAGAGTTAAAACGTCCACCGGCAGATGGCGTTGCGAGCTCGTCTCGAATACGTTTCGAAAGCGAGTACCAGTTTCTTCATTGCCAGAAATAACGAACTCTCCGAACTCCGCGACGCTCGAATTTCGACGTTGGACGGCTAATCTCACGATTAAACGGCAAAGTCGAGACGAAAGGTCGAGTCGGTACGAGGTAACGTATCGGTCGTTGGACAATCGCAAGATGGGTGACTTACCGATGACCACTCGTCGGCAGACGAGATCCAAGTTATCGAGAATGCACGTGTTTAATCGTGCAACGTGCAACGTGCAACGTGCAACGTGCAACGTGCAACGACGAATTCTTTCCCTTCGGAAACACTACCTCTTTCACCGAGAGATCACGGTGTCGATTCGAGACGAAAACAAAGGAAACGGCTCGTTTCGAGGAATGTTTGTCGCGCGATTCCCTCTCGACACGCGCACGTCGCGACACTTGTCAGGCAACGCGTTTACACATCACCACGCGTTCCCGTTACGTCGGCGTTATCGATAATTACACGCGTACGATAGTTTTTAGCGAGATACACAACGCGTCGATCAAAATACAGATCGGCACGCACGCAGCAAACACACGCGTAAGCACATGCACGCACACACACACAAACACAAGCGCACGCGCGCGCGCGCGGAAACTACACGACTCGTGGCGTAACTAGTGACAGCGTGGCAAAACGACGCGCGCTCCTCGCGGCGGCCGGCGCGGGAATGATTGAAGGGAGGTTCATTTCGTGCCACTCTCCCATAGTGGGGATAGATCTCTCCACAGGGGAGTAGACTCGCGCGCCTCCTACCCATGCATCGCGAAAGAATACAATGCAACACGACGCGACGCGACGCGACACGACGCGACACGATCATCCAATCACGATTGCCCAAAAATTTATGAGAACGAGAATTAAAAGAAATCGACACAAGCGTCGAGACGCTACATCTAGTTTCGTCTCAGAGATTTTTAACGAACGTGAAGAAGATAAACGTATCATTTCTCAAACGTACGGACAAGATCCTTCTCTCCCAACGAGAGAGAATCTTTCGATAATGCTGCGTCTTCGAAATCGATTATATTTATACCTATACGTTCAACAATCCCAGCCGTTCGAACCACGCGCTCGACCAAATGGTCCAAACGGTCGCGCGTTAAATGTCCTCTCTCTCTCTCTCTCTCTCTCTCTCTCTCTCTCTCTCGGCTCAGTATTTCTTACGCTACGGAGAGGGATTTTACCTCGGAATGACGCGTTGAATCACGCGAATAACATTCGTGGTTCGTGGCCCAGTTAACAAGCTGCGATCGCTACACCGTAGTAGATTGTGTAGAAGAAAGGGGTCGGTTCGAAACGTGGAGAGGGACCAGGAGATTGGAGTGGGGCGGTTCCGTCGACCGTGCGGCAGAGGAGAGAATTGTACCCGTGCAGGATTGAAAGAGGCAGGCGGAACGGTGGCGCAACGCGAGCCAAAGAGGAAAGAGGCCTCGCGACGTGTCACGCGCGCGATCAAACGATGACGAAAGAGGAATCGTGTACGCGCGCGCGCGACAACGGGCAGCGATGTTTCGCTTCTTTTCCTACAATCGTACGTATCGATCGATCGATTGGGTCGACAGATCGAATCGCAGAGTAACTTGCGAATCTAATCGCGTACTTTTCGTGCTTGCAAATCACGTCGAATTCGGTCTCGATCTGGTTATCTACGGATCCTAAAAAATTGAGTGAAATTGAAAATTAAGAGTAACTAGAGAGAGAGAGAGAGAGAGAGAGAGAGAGAGAGATATTAGACAAAGTGTCGTAGCGAAACGTTGCAGCGCGGCCGATTAAACACGCGTTATCTACCGATACTCGGTTACTCGAATATTCTAAGAAAGTAGGACATCAGTGTATGCGATGCTGATGGCTGGCAATCGAGTATGCCGCCGCGTGGCGCGAGGAAGCAGGGGCTATGCCGGACTTAATAAACAGTCGTTGCATTCTCGTGAAAGGTGGCTTTAATTTCAGTGGCATTCCATTCGCATTAACCGTGCGTTACATATGTATATTTTGTGTGTGTGTGTGTGTGTGTGTGTGTGTGTGTGTGTGTGTGCGCGCGCGCGCGCGCGCGCGTGGCCGTGTATTTTTATTCGCTCGTGAGAAGCGACACAATCTACTCGAAACATTTACTCAAACGAGATCGTTACGAGATCGGATAATACGATAGTGATAACTATGATCTTCCGACAATTTTCCGTGCGTTTCAGTCGATTGTGACGTCTAATGTACACATCGTTGTACAATATTTACTGCGTATTTATTACAGTTTAATTTATTCCTTGGTAGGTGTAAGAATGAACGCACGGTGTGCGAATGTTTCAGAAAACTTAATTAATTTTCGTCGGAAATAAAATAGACGTTGGATGAAAAAAGAATTAGGAGGAATCGATAAGCAGTCGGTTAGAGAGAGAGAGAGAGAGAGAGAGAGGAAGTTTTTAGGAAGAAACCGCACCACAGGCTCGGCCGCCGACCGAATCGATATTCTCTCGCGGGACGGTCTACCATCGTCACGGCATGGCACCGCGGTCGCGCCGCGTGCGTCGGCATCGCGCCCATTTCTCGTTCCAAAAAACGAGACAGCGAACCTGCCGCCACTCTCGCGAATCGTGTTGTTGTTGTTGTTTCGAGTGTCCGATCGAGTCTCGAGTGATCACGGCGTGATCAAGTAGAAAAATCAATCGTCCGCTACCACTACTACAATTGCTACAATTGCTATGCTAGTAGTAACACTGCTATTAATTATTACCATTACTTGGGTATTCGCTCTCCGCTGCCACGGAGATTCATTAAACGTGCTTTTCAACATCTCTCGCGAGCAAATGTTGATTTTACAAATTCCTTGGAGCATACGTTTGCACAGCTGATAATATCAGCTCTTAATATCTTATCGCACGATTTTCTTTTTTTTTCATCGTTCAACGTGTTTCTTTCTTTGTTTATTTCCTTTGCCACGTGTTTGCGCTTTCTCGTGTTCCCTGCTCTTGTGCCCCCGTCGTGCCCCTCCTCCCCGCGCTACGTGTCCCTACGTGTCCCGACCGATCCCCACCCTCCACGCAATACCACCACCGCCAACCCTTTTAGTTCCGCCACAACACGTCGTCGAGATGAATCGCGCAACTCGCAGCTCGTAAATGCGTTTCATCCTTCTTCCGTGTATACGTCGATTCGTATTATCGTCGACGGTTTCCTAAACCGGTTTTACCTATTACGAGCGAGCGTCCGTTTATCTCGCGCAGATCTCTTATTATCTACAGTCACAGTCAGTCACAGTCACAGTCACAGTCACGGTAGAATACGCGTTTCTCCGATTCTTTCCTCCCTTCTTCTATTTTTTCTTCCTTCGTTTCAAGCCGTTTCCATCGACGCCCTCTCGTTCGCGCGATCAATGCCGCAATCAAAAGTAACGAATCTAAACGAAACGAACGTTTTTACACAAACGAGACAAAGAAAGAAGCGATAAACAGGAGGCAGAGGTAAAGGAGGGGATAAAGTGGCAGAGACGAGAAGAGAAGGGAAAGAGAAACGTGAGAGAGGCGGGAGAAGGAACGAGAAGAAAAAAAAGAAAAGAAAAAAGAAGGCGAGGGAAGAGGATGTTGTGTGCACCATAACCACGTGACCTTTTGACCGCAGGAAATTCTTCGGATAAACGGGCTTTTCACCGTATACACCAGCCAAGAAGGGAGCAACAAGTGTGAATCTTGTCTACCCTGTGTGGATCGGACCGTTCTTAGCGTTTCTCTTCTGCTTTTCTACATCTCCCTCCCTCTCCCTCTCCCTCTCTCTCTCTCTCTCTCTCTCCCCTCCCCTGGTCACTTTGCTCCCTCTGCCCCCTCCTGCCCTACTACTCATCCATCTGTATCCCCTCTCGCCATTATGCGCGCGCATGTTCTTAACGATGCACGCGTTTGTGGTGGTGGTGGTGGTGCTTTGATGACCTATTCTTTGTCCCGGATGTCGAGCATGAATTTGGATACGAGATTTCCATGCCTGGCAAACAGGATGGATTTTTCGTATCGGGGAGGAAACTACGCATAGCGTTGTTGAAGACGCGTAAATGCGCAAACACGGAAAAGAAGGTAAACGGTGCGACGAGTTTCGAGTCTCGATCGAATATCGCCGGAATACACGAGCGAGAAGCTGGTTAAACGCGTCGCGAGTCTCGAATGTCGTCGCGTCCCATCGCGTTACAAACACGATACTCTCGCGCGCGCAGCAATACTCCGAAATGCTTATTCACCGCTACGGAATGAATAATGGACTGCTAGCAAAATACACGCCGAGACATAAATATTGTATCTGGAACGCTATATATTAACCCTGTATCGAATACATTATCTAGATCGTTCTCTCCGTTCGTCTGTTCTGCTAGTTGCTATCTCTCTGATCGAGATCGTTGCCATGCGGAATGCGCATTTGCGCGTACGCGCGCGCGCGCCTCGATCCGATCGTTTCGCATAGTCGTCGTCGTACTACATTCTCTTTTCCGCAGACTAGACTTTTGCTCGAACTTTCCGATTGTCCCGAAACGAGCGTCGTCCCGATCTCTTCGACAGTCTCGTCGATCGATCGTCGCGTTGCGATGAAACGCGACATAAACGTTTGTCTGATCGACCTCGTGTCTACGTGGTTTCCACCTGCAGCTTCCACCACCGATCTCTCTTCTCGATCTGATCTGCGGCGAGAACGGCGAGTAAAATCCATTTTCGATTCTACTCGATCGGGGCGAGAGGTGAGCTGGCGAGTGGCAGAGGGGAGGGCAGAGGAGAGGAGAGAGAGAGAGAGAGAGAAGGGGGACGAGGGAGACCAACGATAAGAAGAGCCTAGACCCCGAAGCTCGGGTTGTGCGCGCAAGGAAACGTAATCATTTGCAATCCCGCGTAGAACCGCTTTGAAACTCTACGAAGGAATTTATTAAAGTTTGACTAAGTCGCTTTACAAAGTTTCATCGGTGCACCAAGGCACCGAAGTACCAGGAGGTGTACCGGTGCGGCGGCGGCGGCGGCGGCGGTACAGGAGAGCGGGGATGATTGCGAGAGGAGAATCGCGGCAGTCGAGGGGCACAGCTCGGGCCACGACGAGGAAACGGAGGGGAATCCTCTCGAAGAAGCGGGACGAATTGCCAAAAGAGACGAAGGCGGAGGAGGTTCGAGAGACGGGAGGAGCGGTTAAAATGGATGAGGAAGGGCTGTTGGCAGAGGTGGAGGTGGTGGTAGCGGTGGTAGCGATGGTACTGACGGCGGCGATGGTGATGGTGGTGGTGGTGGCGGCGGCGGCGGCAACCGGCGGCGGCGGGAAAAGAGGCTGGAGAACGAGAAGGAGCAGGAGGAGGAGGACGAGAGAAGGTGGTGGTGGTGGTAGTACTAGTAGTAGGAGAAAGAGGAGTATGAGGAGGAGGAAGTGTAGGAGGTGAAGGAGGCGAACGCGAAACGACGATGAGATGTGAACGAGGTGAAGCGGCAGAGGAAAACGAGGAACGAGAGGAGGGACGAACAGACGGAGGACGGGGGAGGCGATGGGTAGATGGGTGGGTGGTCGTCTTGAGCGGGGACGGAGGGGAACAAAGCGGGCAGGAGGCGGGGGGGGGAGGAGGAGGAGGGCAAAGTTACTTTCCCGGAGAAATAAAAGTTAATGGAGTTCCCTATCCCCCCGGTCCCACCACTACCACCGTCGTCTTTTTCTTCCCTTCCATCTCCTTACCGGCGTACAACTTTCACGAAAGTTATTATATCTTAATTTACTATTGAACATTATCTGAAATTTCTCCAACGTTTCCGTTTTAATTCGTGCCGGGGAACGCGAACACGAAGAAGAATACGCGCGCGTTGCGCTCAGTCCGATTATTCCAGAGACACGAAGTAAGAACGTCGACGAGTATCTTTCGTCCTTCCAACGAAATGAAACGGGATGAAACCTCTAGGATGAAACGAAGAAAAAGCAAACTCGTCTCCTTCTCTCCGTACGTTTTGTCCAGGTTGAGAGCAACACACGTGAGACGTCTTACTCTTTGCTCTTTTCCCCCCGATGACGATCGACGTTGCTACTCGCGCGTGTCGCGCGATCATCATCGTGGAAGAAGAGATTCTTTTGCGAAGAATCATCGAGCGTCAACTTCTTCCACCTAATCCTATTACGCTGTCTGTCTCTGTTCTCTTCGTTTCGACTACGTTAACGAACGAACGTTATACTCTCCTCGTTTGGCAATATGATCCTTGTGTGTCAACGACCTTGCACAATCATCGACGTACTTTCGATGCTTGTCGCACTTTCGATGGAAACGAAAGAATCGACTTGTTTCATCGATTCAGCTTTACCAGCCAACCTGGTTCCTCCTGTAACGTTCGTTCTCTCTCTCTCTCTCTCTCTCTCTCTCTCTATCCCTCCCTCTTCTCTTCTCCCTCCCGTGCCCTACTCCCTCCTTCTTTCTTCGCTGCTCGGTGTCTGTCTCTTTCTCTGTTTTATTCCTGTTCCCATTCCTATCCCCGTCCCTATTTCCGTTCTCTCTCCCTTCCTCACTCTCTCTCTCAGTATTTCGTCTTCCAGGCCACCTCCCTTCCCGCTCTTTGATTTACGACCATAAGTTGTAATATTTGCGCCACTATTGTATGGTAATACGCACAGCAAAAAATATGTTAATGGTTGCCATAAAGAAGATATACAGCGTATATACATATGTATCCCATTTCGCGGCATGTACTCGGTGGACATGCAGAAACTACTCACTCTCTCTCTCTCTCTCTCTCTCTCTCTCTCTCTGTCTCTCTTGGTAACTCATCTCTTTCATTTTCCTCCAAATGGTAGCTCTTCCTTTCTCTTCTCCCTTTCATTTTTCTTTCCGTGTTTTGCCTCCTCCACCTCCTTCTCCTCCTCCTCCTCCTCCTCCTCCTGCTCTTTGGATTCCCTCCACTACTCGGTTTTCTCGTCCCGGGAATCGAGCCGATATCGTTTTCGTCGACCCAACCGATGTACAGCTGTACAAATATCGTTGAAGCGTTACATCTTTTATTCTTTTTTAAGTGGTCGTCGGTCGATGGACCAAATTATGTAGAGCGACGTTGGATTGCCAACGATCGAATCACGAAATAACGTCTAGTTATTACGACGCCAACTGTGATCGTCACAGTCGTCCTCGTTGTTTTTCGAAAGACGAGATTCGAGAAATTTTCTTTCGAAATATCGCCGTGTCTTTCGTTCTCATCTCTCGTGTGACCTTCTCGTCCTCTTCTCGTCCGTCTTCGATACTTTGTACAAACGATCGACTGAAATTTATCGATCGGTATTCAGACGCCGTACACCGTGTCGTTTGTCTCTCCGTTAGCAAAGGTTTGTAATCCCTTTTTCGCTGGTATGGCTGCTGCTGCTGCTGCTGCTGCTGCTGCTAGCGCTTCTCTCTTTCATAACTCCGAACAATTCCAATAGTCGTTAATCTGTCAGAAACTTTCGGAAAACTTGCCGTTATTGCAAGTACAGGGACGAGGAGTCCATGCAAGTAACTGGGATAAGCGGAGAAGCGCAAGCTGAAGGAGAGGAAGGTAGAGAGAAATTGGGGTAAGATGAGATGAGATGAGACGAGACGAGACGAGTTGAGTTGAGTTGAGACGAGACGAAATGAGATGAGATGAGATGAGATGAGATGAGATGAGATGAGATGAGATGAGATGAGATGAAATGAGATGGGGGAAAAGAGAAAAGCTAGAGAAATGAGATAAACAGATAGATAGATAGAGATAGAGGGGGGGGGGAGAAGAAGAGGAGGAGGAGAAAGATGGCCGGAGTAGTAGGCGAAGAAGAAGAAGAAGAAGAAGCGTATTTGACGGGAGGTGAAGGAGAGAAGGGTTCGGAGAGGAAGGTGGTTCGCAGGGCAGATTCCACGCAGAGATGCGACTCTGGAAGAGTCGAGGGAGAATGGGGATGGGAACCGGTGTGCCGAGGTAAGTTAAATAAACTTGTTTAGTTTCGCGGAAACTTCTGCCTGGCCATTGTATTCGACTGCCTCGCTGCCGAGTTTGCTCTGAAACTTTCGAATACGAACGAACTCGGTTCTCCGTTACGCTTTATTCGCTTGCTTTACCAACTTGCTACCTACGGTTAGTTACTCTTCTCTCTCTCTCTCTCTCTCTCTCTCTCTCTCTCTCTCTCTCTGTCTGTCTGTCTGTCTGTCTTTTATTTATCTATATAATGCATGTCTGCTGTCCACATATATTTTTTCCTCGGATGTTTCGGTGATCTTTCACGACGGGGCATAGGCCGAGGGTGTATCGTCGTCATTCGTCTTGGAAGAAAGAGTATCGTCGCAAACGTTCTCACCTCGGTGGTTGGCCGCCTCACGTTTACGTTTACAAAAAGAACAAATTCAAAGATACTCCAGTCGGATGGCCGTCCCTCTCTCTCTCTCTCTCTCTCTCTCTCTCTCTCATTGACCTTTTCGTCTAAGAGATTATGCAGAAAAGGGAATCCGATCGGAAACAAAATCGGGCAAAGTGCCCCGTCGCTAGTGTGGCAGCAGACCGAATGGCTTATTGATTTAACGAGAGAGAGAAAGAGGCGAAAGAGAAACAGGAGGAAAGCAAGCACAGGGGGCGAGAGAGGGAGGGGCGAGCACGGGGGAGTGCGCGAGGGTGCACGGAGGAGGAGGAGGAGGAGGAGGAGGTGGTGGTGCACACGGGGGAGGCACACGGCTCGAGGTGGTTGGGGGAGAATCGCGAGCGGAAACCTGGGGGAGGTTTGTGGGTGGCTAGGCTGACAGAGAGAGAGAGAGAGAGAGAGAGAGACTAGGGAGAGGGTACACGGAGAGTACGGGTACAGAGGAGGAGATGGGTAACGCGGAATAGGCTAGGCGAAGGTAGGGGGAAGAGGAAGACTCGCGGGTTCGCTGGCTCGCGAGCTCCGCGACGAAGGAAAGAGAGGTAGGGTGAAACGAGCGCGCAGGGTGAACCAAGGTAAGGTAGGGTAAGATAGGGTCGGAGGCCCGAAGAATGAGGGATACGGTTGCCAGAGTGTTGTGCCAGAGTGGGAGAGAGCGAAAAGGGCAAAAGGAAAGTACGAAGGCAGAAGCGTAGAAGCGTACAGATGCACCGACGTGGTTCCAAATCCAAATCGTAAAGGAATCCCCGAACCCCGAAAAAGAACTGAATGGAAAGCTAATATAATATAATATAATTCGCCGTCTCTTTCCGATTTCCAATGTTTCCTCCAAAACTTATTTTTTTCTTTTTTTTTTTTTTTCTTTTTTTGTCGCCTAACCTCGCCGTATGAATCTCGACGCGCGTATAGCCAAGTAAGTATCCACGTACGTAAAAGTGCTTGGACGTTCTCTCGACTTTCGTTTTTCCTTCAAGCAGGAATCTGTCATTCAGGTACACTCGATATTTTTTTTTTCCTCTGCTGATTTTTTCGACCCTGTCGACTCTCGCGACCGAAAGTTTCCGATTCGACTGTACGGAAATCTCGATTTCCCTTCTCTCTCTCTCTCTCTCTCTCTCTCTCTCCCTCTCTCTCTCTCGTTGGATCGATTTCACGATCACGATCGTCTCGTTTCCGGTAACGTGCTGGCAGCACGCTTCTCTCCACGAGAATCGGCCGCGCAAAGCCTTAGCCATGGGGCGGACAACAACCGGCGTCGTTTGGTCGAGTATGGACGCTCGAGTAGTATCGAGGTGGTCGAATGGTCATTGGCCATTGGCCGATCAACAAGTGGCTCATGATTTTGTCAGTGGCTGTGCGAGCGACTAGCCCGCTGGCCGGCCTGTTGTCCGGGCCAGCTCTCCACTACTGTCTACTGTCTGCGTCCGGTTACCGGTTACCGGTTACCGGTTACCGGTTACCCGATGCGGTCTACCGCTGAAAACACTCGCCCCGTTCTCCGTTCGCCCATCCACCTCGTCCACCCATTACGTTATATCCCCCATTGCCAATCCATCCATCCATCCTCTTTCCGAGTGAAATCTCGATCGATCGACGTAACCGCAACAAAAATTTCCGTCTCTCGTTACGTTACGTTACAGCCGAAACTTTGTACTAACTCTGTGTGTGATTCTCCAAGTATATAAATAATTTCCTTGTTCAACAAGCTTCTCTCTCTGAGACTCTTCTTCAACGCACACTTCTATGCGAACAATCGTAATTGTCACTACGTAACGTAATACAGGTCCCTTTTGGTTTCGCAGAAACGCTCGCTACGTTGTGCCGTTGCTGTCGTCGCTATCGTCGGTATCGAAGCGATCGATGCTTATCGGTGGCGAGTCAGTTTCGCAAAGCATTTCGTGCGCGACACACTTTCTCTACGAAACACAGCTCGTCTACGAGCGAAAGAGAAAGCAAGTCTACTTCAGCAGACGCTTTTTCATCGCGACTGACTCTTTGATTTGGCTCCGAAATCCAAAATAGCAGAGAGAGAGAAAGAGAGAGAGAGAGAGAGAGAGAGAGAGAGAAACAAGGCAAAGAGAAAGACGAGGAAGAAATCGCGAAGAAGCGACGAAGCAAGTGTATTTTATTTTCATGAAACGGCGGTAGCAGCAGCAGCAGCAAAAGCAGAAGCAGCAAACTCTTAATCAAACGAGTCGTGATAAGTAAATTCGATTACCGACGTTCGTTAGAACGAATTTACTTTGCGCGCTGGCGATCAGCAAGATTTCAATTTTTGCTTCAACGCGACAGATGTACGTATAGGTGTGTGTGTGTGTGTGTGCGTGTGCGTGTGTATGTACGTATGTAAATGTGGTGGAAATGCAGCGCCTAGTCTGCTGTACGTTTGCTGCTTCAAGGGTACACAGACCTACACGGGTTTTTTATGCCGTTCCAATCTACGTTTATTCATTCTTTTATGGATACCGCCCCGGCCTCCCTCGTAGTATAGGTTTGCCTTTCATTTTGTTTCAACCACCAAGAGGACGAAATGAAAAGCTGAAACGGTCAAAGAAGGTGCACCAGCGCCAGTGCAGAAATAAAGGTAGCGCAACACGATGCAGCGAGAGATCTACGCGCGCGAGCAGCGTGTACGATCCAGCATCTGCTCGTTTCCGTGCCTCCGTCTTTATCCTCGAGATACGAAAAAGAGAACGCGGCCGGGAAATGGGAAGAGAGAAGACTGCGTAAACGATGAAACGTCTTTTTTCTTGAGAAAGCGGCAACGGAGAACAATTAGTCGCGATAGGTAAAATTTAGTCGAGTTCTCTCTTTCTGTTTCTACTCGATCCCTCGTTCTTCTTTTCTCCTTCTCACAAAAAAGACAAAAAAGAAGGCAACAGAGGATAAGAGAGAACAAAATACACGGTATTTGGGTGAAAAACGTGATTTACAAAAAGTAAGAAAGAAAGAAAGAAAGAAAGAAAGAAAGTTCTCCGTTTCTACGAATAGAGTGGAAATGGAAACATGGAAGCCACTAACCTTGTAAGAACACTGGTCGAACATTCTGCAGACATCGACGTCGTTGCCAAGTATCGTGTAACCGGCATCCATGCTGTCCCGACGATGTTTCTTCTCGCTGCCTGGAACGAGGCTTCTGTAAGTGAAAATCATTCTCTCTCGAACGAAAGCGCAAAGATCAATTTCGCGTCAATACCAAATAAACTGATCGCGATTGCACCGACTATGCCGTCGCTCATCGTCCCGCGGCTTCTGCCGTGGTCGTGATCGCGATCGCGATCGTTGTTGTACCCGTGTGCTCCTGGGTACCGTCGTCACCTCTTCACTTTGGTCTCTTCCTTTTCCCTCCTTCCCTCGTGTGCGTGCGCGCGTGCGTGTGTGCGTGCGTGCGTGTGTCTGTCTGTCTGTCTGTCTGTCTGTCTGTCTTCGTACGTGCGAATCTCGCGTGTGAATCTTCTCGTCTCTCCTCGTTTGGTACCGGTATCGATCGGATAGGAGAGGAGAGTCACGGCGCGAGTCACGTACGCTTGTTGGCGTGAATCGCTGAATCGAATCGATTCGATTCGATCGATCGATCTATTTAATACGCCTGCTCCGCGTATGCGCGTGATTCCACTTTGATCGCTCGCTCGCTCGGTCCGAGTTCAATTCCTGTGTGCAATACCGACTTTCGAATCGAACGGGCTAATCGAAAAAACGCGAGGTTTCGAATTCTTTTCCTTGCCGGAAAGACACATTCCACCCCTCGAGCTGAATCCAGGCGAAAAGAATATATACGAGATAGCACGTTTCTAACCACCGCTTGGATCTCCCGTCTCGAGGAGACGTTCGCTCGAATCTTTCGTTCGATCGATTAAATCGTCGACCAGCATAACGTTCTTTCCCAAGCTTTCTTTCTTTTCTCTTCTCTTCTCTTCTCTTCTCTTCTCTTCTCTTCTCTTCTCTTCTCTTCTTTCTTTCTTGCACCCTGGTAGTAGAGTGAAAACGGCGACGATCAATTGAAAGATCAGTCTCTGATCTGGTCTGTTTTCAACCTGGAGTCAAACATCGATCCGTCCTCCGTACAGCTTTCCTCGTATCTTTCTTCGCGCATCTTTCCTTTCATCGCGTTTTCGTTTTTCTCGTTTCGAGCGTTTGGCGCGTCCGTTTTCCACAGAGCTTGGAAAACTACTGCCTCTTTGTGGCATCCGCGACTACACCACGCGGCTACACACGCGACGAAACACGTCCGATCGTACTCGCGATCGTACGTGTATCGGTACAGCCCTGATTCCCGATATATATATATACATATATATATATATATATATGTGTGTGTGTGTGTGTGTGTGTGTGCGTGCGTGCGTGCGTGTGTGTATATGTATATATGTATATATTCTTCTATATGTTAGTCTCTGGTTTACGTCACCGTACACCGTTTAGTCGGCCGATTAACCTGCTCGACCCGCGGACAGGCTTGTTCTCACCGAAATCGAGAGAAATCGTTCGAATCGCACGAAGCTCGCCCGGGGAGCTATCACCGGCTGGCTCACCGCTGCCGGCTGCAAAGCCGGAGCACGTGGATGAACCGCGTTTATCGTTGTATACGCCGTGCTCTCCCGTTCTCGGAATCAATCTCCTTTTGAACCATCCAACACCGACCGCGACCACCGACTGCGCACCACCGGTACCGGCAACGGCAACGTCGACGCTGAGAGCAAAAGCAACGAGGACGGCCGTGATGTTGGTGGCGGTGGCGGTGGCGGTAGTGGTAGCCGCGGTGGAGGTGGTGGTGCTCGTGGTGGTGGTGGTGGTGGTGGTGGTGGTGGTGGTGGTGGTGGTCGTCGTCGTCGTCGTCGTGTTGGTGCCACTGCTGCCGCCGCCAATGTTGAAAATACTGTCAGTGGTGGTGGATGTGATATCACATCCAGGGAGGGAGTGGAGACGAAACAGTAGTGGAGGTAACGGTGACATTGTAGTAGTACAAGATCTCTCTCTCTCTCTCTCTCTCTCTCTCTCTCTCCCTTTCTCTTCCTCTCTGTATCAAGCTTTTTATTACATTTGTTTACTTATTTGCAAAGAGCTTCGTGGATATAACGCACGAGTAATAACGCAAATGATAAGAACAGAAGAAAAAGAGGAAAAGAAAAGATCGCATCGTGTCGTATTATTAATTTCGGCTTCACGTTCCTTTAGCTAATGTTTTCGCGTAACGGAGTGGATCCCGTGCGCGATCCCCGTGTATACGTCTCGTCGTTACGAAAATGTCTTTTCATCGATCCAACAGACAGACGCAACGTTATCAACGATAAAAAAAAAAAAGATGAATACACTCTGGTCCCAACCAGGGACCAGCGTCGTCATTCGACGATGTTAACGGGAGCTAGACAACAACGAGAGCGAGGGGCGAAGGGGAGGGGGAGGGGGAGGGGAGAGGATATGGTTGTAACGTCGCGGCAAAATTGCGCGAGAAATCGATGCCGATCGGGCAACTAGAAATTACGGATTCGACACGAACGGTCACGTGGATCGCACGTGGGTTTCATTCATGAAAGTCCGCCCGTAGGTCTCGGAGGTGGCGTCAGCTGTGGTAACGGTAGTGGTAAGTAGCGGTCGGTGGTGGTAGGTAGTGGAGGAAGCTAGTGGTAGGTAATGGTAAGCACAGTGGTAGATAGACAGTGGTAGTGATTTCGGAATGGTGATGACCGAGAGTATACAGTTTGTACAGCACAGTGGTAACAACCGACGTAACAACGTCACGTCGGAGCTAACGGATCTAACGATCCGTTTATGGTACTTTGTGGCCGCAACGTTGGTCGTGGGCATCGAACGAACCTCGTTACGTGTCCGTAAAATGCGACGATTTCTAGACGAAACGACGAAACCGGCTGGCTGGCTGGCTGGCTGGCTGGTTGGCTGGCTGGTTGACTGGCTAGTTCGCTTCGTTATCGTTAAATCTACATCGTATTTGCATATATTTTACATATACGCGCATAATTCAAGCAACCGATCCATCTTCTAAAAGATCCAAAGGGTTTTTCTTTCCTTCGTTTGTTTTCGCTCCTCCGTTTTTTCCAACATTTCACGCACGGCCGACTACCCCTTTTTTCCCCGCTCGTTTCTTTTCCCAAACAACCGAGAAAAGTACCAGAGAGCAATACTCGAGTATCATAGTAGTAGCAGCAAATGAGAAAATTTCACGAGTATTTTATCTCGTATAGATTCGCTCGACGCGATCAACCGTCACGTCTTCCGCTCGGTCTTGTCTACGATTCTCGAACTTTGGCGTTGTTGTTCGAGCAACGAGCTCGACTTTGTGCCACGAATAATCCACGATCGGTGAACGACGACGACGACGGCGACGATGGCCGAGGTTGCGCCTTATTCTTCATATCCTCTCGTTTCCTTCGTTTCATCCAATCTCTTCTTTCATCGACTCGTTCGGCAATTTCTCTCTTCCGTCTCTCTTCTCTTAGTCTAAGCGTAACTGGTTCGCGTAAAAGGCGTCGCATACGTACGAACGACGGGTAGCGTTGTTAAAAGTAAAGTAAGTAGTAAATAGAATCGCTGCGGATTTTATCGAGCCACGTCTTTCTCCTTTCTCGGAGAATTCGTCGCACGTCGTCGAATCCAACGTGAGTAAGTGCGGGACGCGCACGAGCAGGTGTATGCATGTGGGGACATACGCTGCTTTCATTTTATTCAAAAGCGATTTGTTTTAGATACGCTCGTATTCCCTCCCCCCCTCCCCCCTCGCCCCTCGCTCCCTCCCCCGGCCCGCGGGGCCCCTCCTGCGCCGATTCTCGTCCGCACCCCTATCCATGCCCCTGTCCGCACCCCCGCGGACTTGCCTCTATTTTCCTTTCCTCCGGATGATAGTCCAGATATAGATGCGCATGCCGCGCGACGCGCGTATACTTTTCTGTATGTCCGCCAAAGCATCGTACATACGTTTAGATTTCCGAGTCTCGTCGAGCGCGCGCATATCCCACGGGAATCAATATCCGCGTGTTTCTCCCTCGCTTCCTCTCCCTTCTTTCCCTTCTTCTGCCATCTCATACTCTGCTGCCACTCTCGTGCCTCCTCTTGCCTCTTGCCTCTTGCCTCTTGCCTCTTGCCTCTTGCCTCTTGCCTCGCGCATCGCACCTCGCGACTCGCGCCTCCGCGCTTCGCTACTCGACAACTTATCAACTCGCTTGCTCGCTCGCTCGCTCGCTCGCTCGCTACCACCCTCTTTCCTTTCAACTTTCTCTCTCTCTCTCTCTGTCGCTCGCTCTTTCTGACCCTTCGTTCTTGCCTCTCTTTCCTCTCGCCTGCACCCTTTAATGGCTGATTCCTTTTCCTTTTCTCTCTCTCTCTCTCTGTCTCTCTCTCTCTCTCTCTCTACTTTGGCCCCGCATCTCCTCCTTCGATACTGCATCGCACTGCCACGCTGCTCGCCATCCGTCTCTCTGATAAACGTGATTTAGAGAAAAGGGTAGCGAGTATACGACTCTCGTCCAACTCGCTCCATCTGTAGATCAGTCTTCGTTCTCTCGTACTTGGTATTCTGCACCGGATGGTACCCTGCACCACTGGGTCCATCGAACCCAGACCTACCTTCTATCTGTCTAGCGTGTACTCGCGAGTACCTTCCGCATCTCTTCTCTTCTTAGTCACCTTCGTCTCTTCTCTCTCCTTTTGTCCCTAATCTGTGTTCCTCGTCTACTCTCAATCGTAGGTCCTCGGTCTTTGGTCTTTGTCCTTGGTCCTCGTCGTTCGGATTGACCATGTGTCCCCCTTTCTCTCTCTCTCTCTCTCTCTCTCTCTCTCTCTCTTTTTCACTCGAGTCGTCGACGTACACAGCTGCGAAACGTAAAGTCACGACGAAACGTTAGTCAGACTTCTCCAGTCGTCGTTATCGTTTGAGCAACAAACAACTTTAGAAAAAATTATGTATCGTGTATAGCACACGTGACGATATAAATACGTACGATGTTACATAGAGAGTGGATATAAGTTTATGCTCGTATATACGTATAATACACATCTGCATACGTGTACGTACATCGATGCATACGAAACAATGATTTTTTAATATCAAGACAGCAATGAAATCGTTTCTATTATTTCTCTTTCCCCTTCTTTTTACTTCGCCCGCTCACTTCTCTATGTATGCACGTTGCGTGTGTGATACCTAGGTGTGCAACGTGTACGTCACACACACACACACACACACACACACGGACGCGTTTCTTCAACGCGGATCTCCAAAGGTACGTTCGATGAGAAACGAGGATCTAAGACTATCCAATCCGGATGCAAAAGAAAATCAGGTACCTGCTTTCGTATGCAGTGATCAAATCTCCAATGTTTTTACCTGTCTGCCTATGCAAAATGCTTTTCGAACATCACGATGGAAATGATCTCGGAATAAATCACGTCGAACACAGCCGACGATAACACTTGTTAACTTACGTACGTGTTACTGTAACACACGTGTAACATACGTGTGTATATATACTACCACGACGACGTGACATTAGCAAACTACGAAACAAGATCGATCGGTGATCGATCTGCAACGCGAGCAACAATCTTGGAAAATATCTTTCGTTTTGCTTCGCGAAAAATCGGTCAGATTTCTTACCAATCTTACTTTCCTTTTTTCTTTTCTTTCTTAACCCTTTTCGTTAAACGTTTGACAACGTATTAAACTAATCTCGATCGAAATTGCACTCGAGATTACTGTGACATTGATGTATTCGAGATATTTCAGAGCGAGATGATAGAAAAGAATATTACACGCGGCGGAGTACGAGACAAGGTGCGGAACGTTGAATTTTTCGGAATGCGACGCGTTCTCGTTTTGATCGAACGATCGAGTAAACTGGTGGCTGTTACACGCTCGTCGCGACGCAGCACGCTGACGCGCTTCATCGAAGCGTTCGCTGAAACGAACTGTACGGTTAAATCGAGCGTCGTCTAATCTCGTAAAAGAGACAGATTTTGCATCGTTACCGTTCGCAGCATCAACGCTCTACAAAGCATTTTCTCAGCCGAGTGATCTGCCGCAAAAACATTAGCGCTTAGCGCTTAACGCGCGATATCGCGCGATCTAGTCGCCTCGCGAGACGTGACTCCAGCCTCCTGGACAGGCAGCATTTAAAAATCTCCCTTACGGAAGAACTGTCGGCCTGTAGAACCGTCGAAGAAACAAAAGATCGAAAGAAACGAAAGAGAGAAGAGGAAAGAGCTGCCAATAAGGGAAATCGCCGTGCTTACTTTTTCTTTTAAATTAAACTTTCAGATCCCCGCTAAAGTATCAGAGTCAGAGGTGATGGCGTGTGTTTGTTTCGTACGTTTCGATCGTTCGTAAAATCGTGTCTCGGTAGCCGAGGGACACGCGTACCTCGATTCCCAACAACGAGAGAGCACATACGATTCTCAAACGTACGTTTCTCCGAAAAGAGGAAAAATAGCGAACAACGGCTGAGAGAAAAATCGTAAATTGTTTGAAAACTGTTGGTTAAAGGGCGATAGGGTTGGGTTGGGTTGGGGAGGGGAGGGGCACGTCTCAAAAAAGGATGTTGAAAGGACGAGAAGAGAAGAGAAGAGAAGAGAGAGCCGTGCGTGAAGAACGAGAAGAGGAGAGAGAGAGAGAGAGAGAGAGAGAGAGAGAGAGAAAGAAAAAAAGAAAGTAGAGAGCGGCTCTGCTCGCCAGCTGACGGTCTCGTGCCGCAACCCGAAACTCTTTTCGAAGATTCGGTTGCCGGTATTTGTACCTCACGTATGGTATCCCCGCGCGCAACTTGGCGCGGCCGGTTGGTTTTGCGCTACCTGCCGACGGGCTACGACGGCCCTCGCGACGACGACACTCTGGCTACACTCGATCTTTATCGATTCCGCTCGATCGGTTCGGCCACGCAACCCCTCTTCTTTCCGTCGCGCGTACGCTTTTGCTTTCGCTTTCGCGCGAAATAATCGCCTGGCCTTTACCCTAATCTTCGACGATAAACCTCTAAACCGCCGCAGACACGTAACAAGTATCGTGGCTATCGCGGAAGAAAAGTCCGTGCCGCGGACCAAAACGCGATCGCATTCGCATTCGCATTCGTTGTTCCTCCTCTTGCGCAATTCTCTTCTCGTCCGTTCGCTCGTCTTCGTCGTCGTCGCATTCCCGTTGGTATTGATCCGTTGAGTTTTCGAAAGTAAAATAGGTTATGCCGTTGAATCGCATGGAACTACAACTCCGGGCCGCAACCAACGAGAGACGAAGCGACGCTACCCGAACAAAAAACGATGAGAACGCGAAAAGGAAAAGAGCGCGCAACGAATCTGTCGGATGAATAGAAATATCCGTGCATCCGTCGCGTACAAACATTATCTATTCGTGTGTGTGTGTGTGTATATATATATATATATACACATACACACACATATATATATATATATATATATATATATATGCCTAAATACCAACCTGTCAATTTATCTATCCATCCCTCCAACTCCTCTCTTTCTCTCTCTCTCTCTCTCTCTCTCTCTCCATCTGTCCGTCTGTCCATCCATCCATCCATCCATCCATCCATTTACATGGGGGATGGTCCGCCTGTACCAATGTGCAAGTTTACACGAGGAAGAAGCCGTGGTTACACCGGGGGGTTCGAGGAGAACGAGTGGGGAGCCAACTGGCGGAGCCAACGGAGGAAGAGACGCAGAGTTTGCAAAGTTTCGAGATTCAAGAGCGCTGCTCTCAATACGACAAGTTTGTGCAAACAAGAACTTACTTCGAAGAAGGATGGATAATGTCGCAGATAAATCAACGAAATTTAATAAATCGACGTCTCTAAGAGTTTCGTTCGATTGTATCTTCCCACGCTCTTTCGATAACCTAAACCAACTGTCTTCGTTTTCCTGCTCGCTATCCATTTTTTTTTCCTACTGATCGTACGTACAACGAAACGAAACTGAAAATCTCTCTCTCTCTCTGCAATCCTCGTCACCAACGATAGACGACACTAGACGTCGCGCCGTCACCGATCACCGATCCGATTAGCTCGTCTATCGGTTACTCCCGAATCTAGTCCCTCTGCTCCCCCCCCCCAAACCCGTCACTCTGACTTCTCGATATTCCAATTGTTAACAAATTAATTTCGCAGCGCAATTTCAACGGACATTCACGATCGTCAGCTTTCAACAATCAGAGTTGATCACTCGCTGTGTTTCGTACAACGAATACTCGCAACTATCGAGCTCGAAATTTAACGAGATTACGATCACGGTACTGTAACGATACTGTAACGGAAAAGTAAGTAAGTGTAAGTAGTAAAGAAAGGAAGAAATTAACAGAGCGACCGTTCGTTCGTTCGTTCGTTCGTTATCTTTGGAACGTGTTGAACTCTATATATCGTATTTATCGTGGAATTTCTTTTCCCTACATCTTCTCGCTTTCGTTCTTTCAATCGTCCTCATCCTATTTTAGCACCCTTTTCGGGACTAGCTACCCGAGGGAATCAATAACCGACGAGAAAGCGACTGTAGATTCGGGAACTGGTGGAGAGAGAAGGGGAGAGGAGGAGGAGAGATGCGAGGAACCAAAGAGTACCGAGGGGCGTCGCGTCGAGTAGAAGAGCTCCCCGCTGTTCCGGGAGGGTGTCGGAGGGTGCAACAGGGACCGCGAACTTTAGGGTGGAGGTGGCACGCGAGAGAGTCGAAGCTTGGCTCCGCCTCCGGCACGCGACCAGCACGCGACCATTGCCATCGACCATGCCGCCCGCCGTCGTCGGTCTGGGCCGTCGTCGCCGTCGCCGTCGCCGTCGCCGTCGCCGCCAACGCCAACGCCAACGCCAACGCCAACGCCAACGCCACCGTCACCGTCAACGCCGTCGCCACTACGCTTTACCGTTTTTACCATCGTCACCGATGCGTCCTTCTCATCGTCTCTTCGGCAGCTTCTTCGTCCACGACGATTACGCAACAACCAATCGCTCCTCCCAATCCGTCGTCGTTCTTTCTCTCGATCTCTCACGCTCCTCTTCTACTCCTTTCCTCCTACTTCCGTCGTATCATTTTTTAATATTTAAACGCAACAGTTCACAAATTCCCCTCTCCACGTTCGACGAGTGTCGTCTCCGTCTCTGTCGCAAAAAAGTCTGTCTCGACTTTCTTGCGCAACAATCGGTGTCCCGTCTTGTTTGTGTGAAAATTTCCATAATACGATAATCCGTTGAAAATACGATGAAAAAAACACCTCTTTGCACCTTTTTACACTCGTTCAACTCGTTTTCTCGCGAGTCGTTGCTACTTACCAGCTAATACTAATACTAATCAGTCGAGAATCTCTTGCAATCAGTTTGCAATTGATTAATCGATCGCTCGGTTGTCGGTCAGTCGATCGATGAACGAGGGCTGATATATACAGCAAATCAATCGGTTAAATAACCAGTTAGCCGACCAGTTAGGCAGCTTGTATTCCGTCTTTCATCGACCTCGTATCATCGGGTTCTTTCTATTCCATTCTCTATTCTACTCTCGTGCAATCAATTTCAAACTTAAATGAAATACTCTGGTGAAATATGAGGCTCATTTCCGTCCCCCTCCTCTCGACCAACTTCCCTCTCTCCCGCCGACACACTCCCGGCCGCCCCACCACCCCCTCGCCCACTCTTCTTTCCTCGCTCAACTTTTTCCATCTACCACTCAATTTCTTTTTTTGTTTCGTTTCGCTCGTGGATTACCTCGTCCAATTTTTCTTTTTTACCGCAATTGCAACTACTATTGCTTGCTCTTTTTCCGATTTATTATTTTACTAAATTTTCAACAAGAGCCGGTAAAAACGAAAGACGCAATTCCGCCGTGCGTGTGTGTGTGTGTGTGTGTGTGTGTGTGTGTGTGTGTATATGTAGCGTTTAAAACGTTCAGTGATCCGTAAACGATCGTAAAAAGAATGATACTTGAAAAGATGATGCAAACGTAAACGTAAAAAAGAAAACGCGTTTTTATAATATATAGAGTGGAGAGTAATCGGTAAAATATCACGCGATACGTGTCTCTCAAAGGAGAAACGAGCCAAAAATATTTCAATTTCAATTTCAATTTCAAATGACATTTCAGGTGCTTTTTTTCTTTTCTTTTAAATCTGAAGCCACGACTCGGTTCAACTCGGCTCAACTTGACTCCCAATCGAAAAGAAACGATATAGTTTCGGCGGTAAAAACGATTTCATCTCATTAACCAAAACTTTCAAACGTTCAACTTTTTATCCTTTTCGTTTTCAAAGATATACATACACACGTCGAGTAATTTGGCTTAACCATGCGTTTCCTTGCAAACAAATCTCGCTATTCTCGCGCTATGTAATCAGGGATTAAAGAACAAAGAAATACAACTTTAACAATTTTTGGTAATTTTTTGATTATAAATCGATTTTAATACGATTTTCACACAGCTTTGGCGTCAATTTCTTTCTTTTTCATCAATTCCCTTGCACAAAGGAAGAGCAGCAATGATCGTGCAATAATACTTGGTATCGAATCAGTCGACAGATACAAAATTTCACGGCTATCTCGATCTCAAATCCCAAACAAATTGTTATCCTTTTCTGTCGCGTGCCTGTGAAAATAAATAAATTGTTACAAATATGGGAAACGAGTCGAGTACAAACTCGACAAGATCAAAAACAAACCAAGACGGGAAGAAAAGAAGATGATAAGAAGAAAAAGAGACAAATTTTTGTTTATTTTCTTACCAATTTCATTACCAAGTTTCAGTTCTATTGTAAGGTAAACAGAGAAAACTAAAGAAATCTCTGACATCGTCGTCTGTCCAATTAACGAGAGGAAAACGTACTTGCACGGACGAAGAACAATCGCCGTTTAATCGTGCAATAATATCATCGTACGTTTTGTTCTTACTACTCAGTCGTTTTCCAACCAGCAACACTCGTAATTCTGGTTTTAACGCAGCAAAATTGCGTATCGTGCAAACGGCATCTCTTTCCTTGCATTCCAATTTACATACCTCCACGTTATATCTAACACAGAATATCCAAACAACGAAAAATCAGCTTTACGCGTTCATTCGCACGTTGATTCGAGGCAATTTAAAGCGAAAGTTCATCGTGCCGTGAACTTGGCGATGTTGTATCTACCTGTTCTTAAGCTCGCGAATAAACTCATCGGTACTCGTATTCTCTACACCCGATTCGAGACAAATTGCACGCAGTTTCAACTTTGAACAATGTTGCAGTTTGTTACTAGCGATTCGAGCAAGATGTACCATAAGAACGGATTCTTCGCTGCCGTCCAAATATATCCAAACGTCCTCAGCTTTCTCGTAATAATTTCTACAAGGAGAAAGAGAAAAAGAAAACAAGGAAACATTCGATGGCGCCTTATAGCCGATACAAATAATCGATACTTTTTTCCAGTTGTAGAGGCATTACACGAATTTCTTGAAGGAACGCTCATAAATTGATCGACGTTGGGATTTTTGAATCAGTGCATCGTACTTTGACGAGCAATCCATGTGTGGCGCGCTATCGTAATGTACTAGAACGTCTCTCGGAATACGATTACAGAACATTGTTTTTGCTGCCTCGGTGTCTTTTTCATTTTCACTTTCGATCGTTACACGCACCTTGTAATACCTAAGAGGAACACTGTTCGATCATCTACAACAAATTTCCGCATCGTTTCCCCGATTTTCCCGCACGTTTCTATCGATATTCTGTTACCTGTTGTATTCCGGATACGAGCCAAAGGTAACGTTTGGATGTTCTCGCGCAATTGCGTACAACGCGTTTGCAAACGATTCCTCCTTCGCATTTATGTACACTTCGGTTGTTGCAAAACTTTTGTAACTGGCAAAACGTTCCTACAAAAACAAGTATTCTATTTCTGCTCTCTGTTTCTCTCCGTTCGAACGATCAAACTACCGTCCAAGCGATTTCATTGCGTATCGTACCTTACACAATGTTCGAAAGGATATTTCAAAAAATGTGGGCGAACCAGGAAAAATGTAAACATTTTCCACCATTACAAACGGATAAGTAAGCTTTTTACCTGTGATCTCGTTTGTCCCAAATCTAAGCACAGATTTAGTCGGTATCTAAAAATTTAACAACCGTGAAAAAACGACATCGACGTACGATCTTATGGCCTACTTAATACTACTTTACCATTTGTTACCATCATCACTTACGTGTGCCATCTTATAAGCAGGCGAGGGGAATGTCCCAGCATTGAAATAATTCTCTATGATATTCACTAACGTCGGATGATAATGCAACGAGTCGTTAAAGGCCGACGCTACAGCTGCAATAAACGCGCAATTTCACGTTCATTCCTTTACTACGAAAATTATTCTTGCGAATAATTTTTAAAAAACAATTACCTTCGTACGTAACATCGTCGTGAGTCGGGCCTATACCACCAGACGTGAAAACGTGGTTGAACATTTTTGAAAAATATTTTACCTCTTTGGAAATATCTTCAATGTTGTCTCGTACGATCGCAATCTACGAAAAAAACAAAAAACAAAACGGAAAAAAAACAGTTGAAATAAAAGATAGCGTTGCAAACAAAGAGCTGCAAACAAATGTAATACATGTGTAATACATGGTGTAATATCTCGGATCAAGTTGTACCTACTTTCTGAACCTTGACTCCATGCTTGTAAAGCAGTTTACACGCATAAAAGCAATTGGTATCTTTCACTTGCGCTTTTAGAATTTCATCTCCTATCACTGAGTAAAATAAAGTGAACTTAATGTCGAGGAAAGCTAGATATTTACGTAAGTAAATACACGATAGCGGTAAAGTGTACGTGTCAATGTTACCAATCATTCCGGCCGTAGGGTGTCTCCCGTCGGTTTTCAGCCGAATTACCGTCCAATTTATGCTTGTTCGCCACCAACATTTCGAGAAAATCTTCACCACTTTGTATCGATGTAAATTTATCATAACGCTTTAACCTCACTCTCGGCAATTGTACGTGCTCCCTACGATGCAACGAATATTTCTATAATAATGGCGTACGCAGCGCCTCCATCCCAATTTGATCATTTTTAACTTTATTCAGCTTGGTGCATACGTGTGTACGTACATACCTGCATCGTACGTCCGTCGTAGCTCTACGTGAGAGAATTGACGAATTTAGTAGCCGACCTCGTAGTTTTGTTTAAATCGTACCAATGATAACCTTTTTCTACGTCGTCGCTACGTCGTCACTTGTTTCAAAGTGTTTTCAGAGGCAATTTGTTCCCTCCTGTATCTACGCTGAAATTTGAAGAAACTGTATTAATTTCAATTAAAAATTAAAGCGACAAACTGCAAACGATGTTATTACACGATACGTTGTTTGCGTGTATAATTTAAAAAAATTATTCTTTCTCACTCCGTCTGTTTTGCAATTTTTCATCGAGATGGCCAGTGCAAAGTTACGCGAAGCAGCTTCAAAGTCGCCGAGGCAGTTGTACAAATTTTTGATGCGAGAATGCGGGAAATTACCGAAAGAAGCACAAGGATTTTACAGACATTCGATCAAGCAGGTAAATCGCATTTCACGTTAAAAAAAAATTTGAAAAGTAAGCTCGGTATTTATACAGTCGGGACCAATGTTTTCACGCCTAACCTATTTCGTTCTTTTGCTACCTTCACGTTGCTCCTAGAGTTTTAAACAGCACGTGATCGAACCAGACAAGAAACGTGTTCGGCAAATAATGGAAAAGGCAGTACAAGATGCAGAATGGGTCGTTAAAAAGGTATATCAGGGTCATCATATATACACACACACATACACACACATAAACAATGTAAAACATTTTTCCTGCGTATGTGCTTGCTTTACATATATTAGTTATCTGTTTTCGCTATGATTTTTAGTACACAAAGTCAGAAGGGAGAAGAACGCAAACAAAATAACGAGCACCAGAGTAAAGATACTATCGTAGTAGTAGCATTCTGTAACCTTTAATAAAAGGATTTGCGTCGTTTGCAAATGCGTCGTTTTATAACCATGGATTTCAAAACGATAATACGCGAGGAAAGCGGGATCAACGCACAGCAATTTTTCAAAGCTGTCAGTGTATGGCGTCGCAATCCTCAAACTGTAAACCGCAGGATTCTTGCATCGATCGAAGTATTGAACATCGAAGTTAACAGCGACGTCTCTCAAGTTTTTCAGCGTGTCAACAGCCTGAACGTTTCAACTTTAGGTACGGATCGTGAAGGGGATAGCATCGATAGCGTAAAATTATTGGACGTACTACTACGCACTTTTGATCAGACGGTTGCTACGACAGCCGGCAGCAGAAAGGTTCACGTGTACGCGGTGAAACAATTACCACGTACGCCACACATATTTTCCACCGGTATCGAATTCTTTTTATCGCTTAGCGAAGAAAGTTGCGTGATAAATGTGCACAAACCCATTTTCTCGCACAAACAACCTCTTGGTGCTAGAATGGCATTTATGTTACAACAAGGAACAGACGGTTTCACATCCATCGGTGTCTGTCAACCGAATAACCGAATTACGTCCGATTATTTCAGCGTTGAATGGTTGAAGCAAAAGCTTTTCCCACGTATGCTGAAATGGGCGGTAAGCGGTGACTCTGAAAGGACATCGACTCCGTTGTCTTCGTTGAATCTCGTATCGGCTGAAAAATATGCAGCACTGTATTGCAAGTTGAAAGAGAAGTATGGCAAGAAATTGATAGAGAACTGGCCAGAAAATACCGATCCAATGAAATTTGTTTACGAAGACGTAGCAATCGCTGCCTACCTGTTGTTGCTGTGGCAGAAGGAGAGGTTCCAGACGGGGACTAGTAATTTACAATCGTTTATCGACTTGGGATGCGGTAATGGTTTACTCGTGTATATCTTGTTCAACGAAGGTCACCGTGGCTTGGGAATTGATTTACGAAGGAGGAAAATATGGGACTTGTATCCACCTGAAACTCCGTTGCAAGTACGTGTACTAACCCGTAATTTATGTTATACAAAATGTACAACTCTGGTGGTATTAACAACTTATTTTCTAACTTATTACAATGTCAATCAATGTCAATACACGTACGTACGTACGTACGTGCGTTTCAGGTTTGTACCGTTGTTCCATCTTCTTCGACGGTATATCCAGAAGTGGACTGGATCGTAGGAAATCATTCGGACGAGTTGACACCGTGGATTCCGATAATTGCCGCGCGTAGTTCCAACAACTGTCGTTTCTTTTTATTACCTTGCTGCCCGTACGAGCTGAATGGCGCAAAGTATCAGAGGTATTGTGCCTCGAAAAGTCAATATTCGGAGTACATTGATTACGTGAAAAACATATGCGTTCAATGCGGTTTTACGACGCATCTTGACAAATTAAGAATTCCCTCTACAAAACGAATATGTCTGATTGGATGGGAAAGAAGGCACGAGGAGATTAAAAAACGAGACGATCGCATTCGAGAAATGTTAAGCGCAAAGGCAACTTTGACTCGAAGGCAAAAATACGAATCGAGCGACGAAACGATCGAGAGCGAAGAAGCGGTTGAAGAGTGGGCTTGCGACTTCAAGCCGCGGGACAAAGTGGAAAAAGTGCGAAACTGTACGCAATTGGACAAAACGCTAATTGCGAATATCGTTGACATCGTGTCGAATCAGTTACTCCGCGAAGGTCGCGCCATAACTACCGAACAGACACCCAAGAAACTTTGGAACGCCGGCAGATGTCTTGAATTAGGCAAAGTCGCCGAATCAATCCCTAGAGAAGCCATGACACATTTACGGAAAGAATGCGGAGGCCTTCAAACCTTGCTGAAAAATCATAGTCATATATTTCGCGTCGTTGAAGGAAGAGTAGAGTTCAGAGTACCTGGAGCGGCAGCAGAAAGGATCAACGAAAAATCGAAGAAAAAAAACAAATTGTCGTTGCCGCCACGGGTGAAGACCAAACCTTGTTGGTTTCATCAAAATCACCCGGACGGTTGCCCCGTAACCGAAACAAAATGCAATTACAAACATTAACGCGTTAAAATCAGTTCCATCAGTTCCACACCACTCCAGACCAGATCGGATCGGATCGGATCGGATCGGATCGGATCGGCAAAGAACGAAATTGCGTCTCGATGTTAAAAAATGATATTGCACCTTAAAAATTTATTTTTTCTTCGATACAAATCGGCGAATGTTTTATACGTGGCACGCGGCACGACATACAACATTTGTATTTGTTCGCGAGACAGTGTCATCAACATCAATCATGGAACACGTCAAATAGCAAATAGTGGATAAAAAGAACATTTCAATATGTACATGTATTGTTATTTTCTGCGCCGTCTTAATTTCCTCTCGGTTTTCTTTCTTTCAAAGGCGTAAAAACTTTATTTGATCAACGTAAAATAACGATAGCTCTCTGGTTGCACGGGTCGCACGTTGCTATTTAAGAAGCTCTACGAACGATATGTTGTCCAAATTTAGACTCTTATCTTCGATAGTGTTTTCTTGAAACATCGTTGTTTTCGACAGGAAGGATTGACGGCTGCGCTTCCACTTCTTAACGTCCACGGTATCCAACTGATGGACGCGTTTCACGTGCGTTCGAAGATTGCCTTTCTGCGTGAAGGAATATTCGCAGTACGGGCAAGCGTACGGCCGATCGCCAGTGTGATGTTTCTGATGCATCTGTAGAGTTGATTTTTGAGCAAACGATTTGGTACACAGGTCACACTTGTACGGTCGTTCACCCGTGTGAATTCGTTTATGCCTCTCGACTTGATACGGTTTCGTGAACGTTTTACCACAAATGTCGCACTCCTTTCTCGACAGATTATTTCCTTTAATCGTCGGTTTGTCATCGGCTACCACCGACAACGTCTCTTCCGTAGCCACTTTCGAGCATTGCTCTAATCGCGGCGGTGTCACGGTTGTCGACACTGTTAAAAGGCAATTGTTCGATGGCGTTTTTAACATTTGTCCTATATGAATTTCTCCCTTGGTATGCTGCTCGTTCGCATCGGACACAACGCTGGACAACGCACATCCATCCGGGTCGGGAAGCCCGATCGTCGATCGATGATGCGAATTGTTGTTAACCGAGGGTGAGGATGTTTGCGACAACAACGATTCTTCGGTTTGAATGGTAACGAGACCGTTCGTCAAAAGAAAATGTAAATTCGTAACCAACTGATTGCTTTCGTTTATGGACACTATCGTTTGATTGTTGTTCGACACGATATTATCTTCCGCGTCGAAATTAATTTGATCGGTTAAACAGGACGTTGCTGTTTCAATACTATACGTCTCTAGATGAGACGTTAATCCCGCGACTGTCTGCGAAAGCTGCTGCTGCTGCTGCTGCTGTTGTTGTTGTTGTTGTTGCTGTTGTTGCTGCTGCTGCTGCTGCTGCTGCTCCTCCTCCTTCTCCTCCTCCTCCTCTTCCGCTTCTAATTGTTGCTTTCCCTCGAAACTGTCCATTTTTCTTTCCTTCTCGTTACATCTTTCAAGATTTGCCGCCACCTCTGCTATGACCGCAACTTTCAAATGTTTTTGCCTTCTTTTCGCGTTGTCTTTGTGTTCGCGTGCGTGTTTCAACAAGTGCACCTTCCTATGGCCGGACGTTCGAAATCTCGAATCGCAAATGGGACATCTGAATGGTTTCGAACCTTGGAAAGAATTTCAGAGAAACTTATTTCAACAGAGTTTGGAAAAACACAGTAGGAGGGGAGAAGTAATTTATACTATTAGTAATTATCGTACATATGAGAGTATGTACTCCTTTTTCAACAAGGATAAAATCTGATAATTGTTATTCAACACTTACCCGTATGCAGACGCATGTGAACTTTCAAGCTACCTTTGGTCGCAAACAGACTATTGCACACGTGACAACGAAACGTCTTTTTTCCCGTATGAACTTTCGTATGAGAATCCAGAGTACATTTCACGGCGAAGCTTTTGTTGCAGTAATCGCATTTGTACGGTCGTTCCCCGGTGTGTGTGCGTACGTGTCTTATCAGATCGCTCGGCTTGCGGAAAGTTTTTGGGCAATACTTGCATTTGTTCGTATACTCTTTTCGTTCCTTTTTCCCCGCCAATATGTTCTAAGTATGCATAACATTCGGTTGATAACAATCTCTCGTCGTCCTTCTCGTCTCTTTAGAAACAACTACTACGCGGGAACTCACATCTACTTGATCCATTACTTCTCTTTCAGCTACTGTATCCAGCAGAACTTTCTCCGAAACGGTAGAATCTGGTTCTATCCCGATATCGTTCGTTGGCGAATGACGATGACCATTTGCCACCCGCGATCGATGCATTTCCGACGAAAGCGCCAAACTGTCTGCACTGGCAGCACCCGAAGCGTTCCACATCGAAGTTTCGTGAATTTTATTATGCGATCGCAGCTCGACTCTGTTGTTGAACTGCTTCTCACACGACGAACATTTAAGCGATCTGTAGAAAAACAGTGACAGAGTGAAACGGTCAATCGTCAATGTGTCACGTCAATGTGTACGTAACACTTTCCTCGACACTCACTGTTTGACGACGTGAATCTTCGAATGTCTGTTCAATCCACCGTTTGTATAAAATTTCGAAGAACACTCTGTACATTGATACTCCTTCGTTCCACGATGACTCGTCAAATGTTCCTTTGACACGCAACAGAAAAAAAGAAAAAAAAAAATGCTTTTACTGAACTCTGACCAAACACCGACTGTCAAACGGTGTATGCGGTGAGCTAAAAAAAAAAAAAATAAGGGGAAGCATCTACCACCCGTGTAAGACGTTTACCTTCAAACCGACTGTTGTGAATCCTTGTTGGCTGCACATGTGACACTGTAACAGAGATTGTTCACAGGACATTTTACCCGTAGCCGTTTTAACATTGACGATTTCTCCAACATTGGGTGGCAAAGCGTGCACATTTGATCGAACCTTCAAGTCTTGCGTCGTTCCCCGCAGTTCTTCTCTGCGCAAATCAAATAAATCGTTTCCGATCCCTTCATGGTAAATACATACACGCATCACGTATTACATAGCAAGATGCCTTTTTTCCGAAAAAAGGCAAGTAGTATCGATTTTTACTTACGTAAAAAAGATTTGATCGATCGTACATTCTTTGTGAATATTGTTTTTTTGCGTTTCTTCTACAGCGAACTCGTTCGTTGCGTTTTCCTTTTTGGAAAAATTTGTCTGAGAGACAAATACCACTGCTTGCACACCAGACTTTTCCGGCTGTTCAATGTTTATGTTATCCGGTGTCGCAACGCAAACAGAGAGTCGATGCTCATCTTTCATATTCCTAGGCAGTATGCTCGCCATGCTGGTTGAATTTCTTGTATCTAATCCAATGTCGATTTCACCGTCCGACTACAGATAAAATTTTCATTTTTTACTTCTGTTTTTCTTTTTTTTTTTTCTTTTAACGAAGATAATTCATGGGTAGAAACATCTTTATCTTACTTGCAAAGTAATATGATCCATCTCAAATGAATCTAATTGCGTCGGAAATACATGTTCTCCGGATGTTTCTACGTTGCCATTACTGTTGCTGTTACTATTGCTGCTGTTGCTGCTGCTACTGTTGTTGTTGTTGTTGTTGTTGTTGTTGCTGCTGCTGGTGTTTTCATATATAACGTTCAACACAGGCTGCTGTTGTTCTTTCATATGGCCAAAATCACTCGTGTTTGCACTGTTTAAATGCCTCGAGTGATTACTCCCTCCCAAGTTAAAGTTCATTCCGATATTAAAAAACTGTTGATTTAAAGTTTCTTCTATTTCTCGTATACTTTCCTGCCGAAACCAAGTAAAAATTTTCATTGCAACGAACTCTGCTTCTGAACTGACGTTCGTCAACAACTTTGCAACATGATGTTATACGATACCGGTGTAAGTGTCTGATCGCCAGAGTAAACCGGCAAAGTGACCGAACCAGCTTCGTCGGCCTGTAATATTGGCGAATTTTCCAGATTCGTCACGGCTATCCCTCCTACGTTCTCTAAAAGTCAAAGAACAGAAAAGAAAGAAAGAAAGAAAAAAAAGAGGAAAAGAAAGAGAGAAAAGTACGCGTGAGATCGTCGTGCGTACACTTTTGATAAAAATATAATTTCCCGGTACGCATAGAGACATGTTAAATATTAATAACGTGTTGGGAGAAAGAACGTACGATTGATAAATGTCGTGGCATCGCAATTTGTCGATAAAACTGGCCTTATTTTTTCCTTTTCTTCGGTGATATTTTGAAATTCGGAGAAAGCTTGCGAAAACTCTGTTCCGAGCTGTGGTTGAAACGACAATTCAACCGATCCAAGACGAGAAGAAAGTGCAAGATTATCTGAAAACGTAGAAGAGGACGTTGTCACGATGGGAGAAGTGGCGTTGATGCTGGCGGTGGTTGCGATAGAAATGTTGGTGGTAATGGTGGAATTAATAGTAGTGACAGAGACAGAAGAGGAAGAAGACGATTCGAGAGCCGCTTCTTGTTTAGGACTTTCCCTCGTGTTCAACTTGTCCGAGGCTTGTTCTTGTATTCTCATTTTCTGTTGTTCCAATTGCTACGAATTCAGAAAGAAAGATATAACGTTTGATCGTTAATAATGAACGCAATTTTCGCTTCCATTTTTTTTCTCTGCAACGGATACCGTACCCGCTGTGCCAATTCGTGTTTATGTATTTTCATGTGTTTCCGACAATTGACGTAAGTTTTAAAAGTCTTGTGACAATAAGGACACATGAACGGTCTTTTGTTACTGTGAGTAACCAAGTGTCTTTTCACGCTCCTCTGCGTAGAGAATTTCGCATTACAAACAGAGCAACCGTATGGTCTCGAATCCTCGTGTGTGTGCAAATGCGATTTTAGAACGCTATTCGATGTGAATCTCCTGAAACGATTTAAAACGATACACGTTCGTAAAAACGGTTGGTCGCAAACTGCACGCGCAAATAGATAGAAGAAACAAGGTACCATAGAAATTTATTAAATATAAATTGTTAAAAAGGAAACGTTTGCTTGAGAGAGAAAAAAAAAAAAAAAAAAAAAAACAGAAAGAAGAAAAGATAAGATACTTGATATATAAAACCGCGCATATACCTATCGCATTTTGTGCATTTGTACGGACGTTCTCCCGTATGACGACGATGATGTTGCTTCAAATGGCTGACCTTTCTGAACGCCGCCTGACAAATCCAACATTTATGAGGCCTGGCCTGATCAGCAGCTGCGTCACAAGCACGTTTCTTCTTTCCCGGAGAAGCCACGGAAATTTTATTTCCCGTGTCGCTAATTACCAACGGTTCCTGCAAGATCACCTGAGGTACCAGACTTTCTGCTTCCGGTGATAATTTTGATTTGCCCTTCGTTTGGGTTTTCGACCGATTGGCTGAGTAAATATCGGCAGTTTCGATCGTAACGTGCGCGTCGGTAACATCCTTACCGTCGTCGATGCCGGTTTCATCGTTACCAGTTTCAGACTTTGCATGCAATCTGGCAGTAAAGTAAAAGTAAAAACGGCACTTAAATGCAAGTCGTCGATTCTTCTCTCGTAAGAGAGAGAGAGAGAGAGAGAGAGAGAGAGAGAGAGAGAATATAACCAACCACTCACCTGGTATGCGCAATCAAACTGCTATGACACGCAAACGTTTTGTCGCAAGAACCGCAAGCGTAACGTTTGACACTCGAATGCGTGCGTTCGTGTACTATCATTGTCGATTTCAAAGCGAACGAACGATGACAGTAGGTACACTAAACATACACACACGTGTAAATGTTACACAAAGAAAAGAAATCTCTTCACGTCACAGCAGCGTGCGTTCAAACGCACTGCTTCGAACGTGAAAAATAAAATTTTAATATGTACAAAACGCACACGCGTACCTTGAAAGGCTTCTCTTGAGTATGTACGCGCAAATGACGTATCAAATCTGACGGTTTTTTAAACTCTTTGTGACAAAACGTACACGCGTACCATTTCACGTTTCCTACGCATCGTTGCTTTATCGTCAAATATTTTCTAAAGAAGTGGCAAGAAGAGAAAGAAAATTTACGTCAGCCATTTGCAATAATCAATAATCTCGCTTATACAGATACATGTAAAACGGATCACCTCGTATCACCGTCAGGCGCTCGATCCAATAACGTTACAAAGTTAATCCGAGCTCCAAACTTCTTCGCTTCCGGAACACCTTCGAGAAGAAACAGGCTTCGTTACACAGCGTGATTACTCGCGTGATACTGTTTATAAAACGTTCACACTCGCTTCGCGAAGAATACCTTCGGAAGAAGCAGAAGTTTTGTTTTTACTAGGAAGACCGCTGTTTTTCAACGCTTGTTGCAAGATATCCTTTCTCGCTGTACTTTCCGACAAGAGACGCGACTCGAAATTCGACGATTCCGTAGTTTGATCAACGTTCGATTCCAAAGATGCCAGTTGCGTTATAACGTTATTCACGGTTGCACGTATATCGGACTCCACGTTGTCGCTCGAATGAATATTATCCTTAGCGGCATTCTCCTAAAAACGTCGTTGCACATTGATCCAACGATTTCAAAGTGTTTTGGTATTCGTAAGAAATAATGCGCGAACTGATAATAATGCGCTGGGCAATCTATGGTTTTTACCTCGTTTACATTTGTGTGCATACGTTTCATGTGACCATTCAAACTGCCGAGTTTTTTAAATACGCACGAACAATAATTACATCCGTATATGGGTTCTCCTTCTGGGACATTGTGAACCCTCATTATATGAGCATTTAAATTGCCTACAAGTATACGCAAGTGTTCGCATATAAATGGCATATAAATGGTGAAACTGAAGAGCGGAAGAACAAATAAATTTAGACAGAACAAACAGATCAGAGTAAAAAAATCACCTTTTTGACTAAACTTGGCGTTACAAAATTCACAGGCATGAGGTCGGATACCATTGTGTTGCCACGTATGGATTTGCAGCGAACTTTTTTGCGTGAAAGCGCGACCGCATATCGTGCACTTTGAATTTAAACGGAAAAACAAAAAATATCAAGTCGCTCGTCTATGCTGAAAAATATAACATCGTGAACAAGGACAAAGTGAAAATTAACTTACCTTGAAAGGTTTTTCACCGGTATGCACTCTAATGTGCCGCATCAATTGACTCGGCTTTTGAAAAGACTTCAAACATATAGTACATTTATACATCGTCTTGTGTTTTGTCCCTCTTTTCGTTTGTTTCACTACTTTGGTCTGCAACTAAGCAAACATCATGCAAGCAAATTACACGAAGCTCGCCGGATCGTCACTCGCAATACGGTTTAACGCTTTGAAAGTGTGATATCTTACTCTATAATGTTCACGAATATGAAGTCTGTACAAGGCTGGTTGACTAAACTGTTTATTACATAATTTACACTTTCGTACTTCTTCGATCGTCCACTTTTCCCCATGAAGCTTCAAATGTGCGTCCAACTGAGTCTATATCGTTCAAGTTGACATCAATATTTGATCGATCGAATTAATTTCAAATTTTCCGTTAATTCTCAAATTAAGAATTGAGAAAAAATTATACTACAAGTAAATCAATTAATCAATAAACAACAACGATACTGACTTTCGTGGAGAAAGTATCTTCACATTCTGTACAGAACAAATTTTCTTCCTTCTCGTGCAACAACATGTGGGACTTTAAGCTGGCCATTCTCGCAAACTTTTTACCGCATTCTGGACACTTTGGTTCACCTGTGTTGTGAGTTGCCATGTGAAGTGTAAAATTTGTCTGCAACGGTGGTATAAAATGAAATGAACAACAATGAACGTCTCTGTCATCAAGTTATACATTCCGTTACACGACACTGGCTGTATCGAATAATGCATGTTTGAACGAAGAATAGAATATCGTTACTACCGGCACGTTGAACGAGGCGGAACATTTTGGACATCGATGTGGTTTCTCTTCCGCATGATTTTCCATATGTTTTCGATATAACGTTTGTTTGCCAAACTGTTGGTGACAAATGTCGCACATCAAGCTATCCGTGTTCTAACGTGAAAAGGAAAACAATGTTCATTCTCTACCTTTCGACTATTGAATACAATTGAATACAAGTTGAAAGAGCAAACAGACATACTGCACGTCCACGTGACGATCAACTATATATATATATAACACTTTGCGTGCTTTCTAAACGCAGAAGGTGAAACGAAACATTAGTATTTAAATATCGAATTACTTGCGAAGAAATCGAAGAGATTGCCTTGCTTTTCTTAGGTCTTCCGCAGTTACTTTTTTTCGCAACTAGATTTATCGGCTTCTCCTTGGATGATCTTTCATTTCTTTCCTTTTCGCTATCTGGCAATTCATTCTGAGAAAGAGACTGATACTCTTGCGTATGTGTTTCGTTAAAGGTCAGTTCTCTGCACGATTGCTGCAACTTCATCCGATCAACGTCGTTGGATGATTCTGGTTCCAAGCCTTGCGTCGACCGTTGCAGTTCAGACTCGTTGACGATATTTTCCACGCTTATTTGAAAAACAGGCTGAAATGGAGCATGATCAAAGAGTGAAATTATTTCCTTTGTAAAACGAACGACGAACGACGAACGACGAACGACGAAGAACGAACGAAATAACATACCGAGTGTAATATTAAATTTCCATTTAAATTTTTCACATCTATCAATGACGTGGCTGTTCCACTTTGTCCGACAAGCATGACTGGAGTTGCAACAATTTCCAACATATCGTCTTTATGCTCTGCAAAGTTTACAACGAATTGCCATAAATATGAATATAATGCGTTTGTTGCTATATGAATACGTTTCATCATCTCCAGTTTCATCATCACAGATTCTTACCCGTCAATGCTAAAAGAGTTTGACCATCCTCGGTAGCAACAAAATTTATAGGTATCGTTTCGACGTGCGAAGATTCTGCAACCACATTCTGTCGCGTCAACATTTTTTCCATATTGTATTTCCAGATGATACACGACGTACGACGAAAATAATTCTTCGTACAGAATCGTACACAGCGATAAAAACGGCAATTATTCTGATTGATTAATTCCCGTTACTACCAAGCACATTTACAAAAATTATCCAATGACAGAGTGTTTGACACTCTGGCAATGTTTTGGCACAAATGTTTTGGTTCGAATGTTTGAATTTCGCATTTTGAAAGACGCATAACTCGATATTTTTCAACGGAAATCAACTTAACCTATACTTTCACGATACGAGAGGTTAACTCGAGCGACAAGTATCGGTAACATTGCATTCGCAAGCGCCGATAAAGAAGCTTGAAATAGAGGAAGGAAGAGGGAGCATATAAATAAAAAAAAGTGAATAACTACACCGTGTGTCCGCGTATACAGCATATTTCGAGTACGAAATATCTAGAACGAAAGAAAGAAAAGGATGGAAATTTAAAAGAAGGAAACGAAACGAACGTGTGGATTTTGGTATTGGATTTTTGCTTTTGATTTTTGCTATCGAACAAAGTAAATTGAATTGTACAATTAAATCAAATTTTTTTAAATCACACTAAGTAGTCCACGCTATTGGTATCTCATTTCATAACGTTATCTTTAAATAAAAAACAATAGAAACGAATAGAAAATACAGATAAAACGCTTAATCGTATTTAGTTTTGTGCGCTCTTGGACAAATATGTATTAAAAAAAATGAGATAAACGACGAAGAAAGTAAAATACAGAATGAAAACTACGTACATTTGTACGCTTATGTACCTCGACTGACTCGAATTCTTTGCAAAGAATCGCGATAAAAACGGCGAACTGTAATTCCGAACTGTCAAACACATTTACAAAAAATTTTCGTTGCATCAGATACTCTGAGGATGTGTATGTGTTTCGGCGTAATTCGCGTTACGTTGTTAATTCGTCTTTTATAAGACGAGAGTCGTGGCTCGACAGTTTTCAGCGAAAACTTACCAACTTACCCGGTATAACCGGTTAGGTATAACTCGAGCGACAGCTAGGTACCGGCACCACACGACATTGGTCAAGCGTAAGTGTACCAGAGTAAGAGGAAATAAACGAAATATGCGAATTTTAGTATCGGGTGTAACGAGTGTTTACAATCGTTAAATAAAGTAAATTGAATTGTCAGATTTCACAGCGCTATCCTTGAATAAATATAGAAAGAATAAAAGGACAAAGCGATCAATTGTATTCTACCCGCTCTTAAACATACATCAAAGAAAGTAGGATAAATCATAAATCATAAAGGAAAAATAGAACGAAAAATAGAAGATACACAGATGGGTATGCTTGTTTGATGACTCGCTTAAAGTTTCGTTAATCATCGATTGACTTGTACATGGCTGAAACGTGTGAAATATCGAAAAAATCATCGTCCGAGAGACAGTATTCGTATAATTCTGAAGTTGATTTTTCAACCGTTGATATCGACATTTGCACTGATGGAAGAAACGATAACTCGGATGGAAGAAACGATATAGACGAAGTGGTTCTATGGATAGTCGAGCACGCGGGACTAATAAGATAAGATTTTTCCAAGTTTTTACGAAATCTACATTTTACGTTGTCCGACGATGATAGAGATTGTTCGTCAGATTTGTCAACCGACACCGAACAGGATCTACGGTCGATCCAATTCGACGACATGACCGATGATTCGTTACGTTTCCCACTTTCATCGATAAACGCGGCATCGGATAAGACAACAGGCATCTCTTTCGATTCGTTGTCTGTATAAATTACATTTTCATACGTACGTTGTTCCCTTTCATTTTCGAAATTTATTCCAGAACTTATTACGTCCGATCTATCAGGTACAACAGCCTCGGCGTATTCACGTTCCTTCTCTTTCTTCCGTGTCTCACTTTCGCTATTCATTCTCTGTGTATTTTCATCAAATGTCTCATCATTTTTATCGTTTTTCTCCGTATCAATATCGCTTTTGCTATTCTTCCGCATATCGATGCGGAAGATTTCACTTGTCGTTTTCCCATCTTCTTGTGCAGTGTCTTCGCCACCCTCTTGCTTCCAAAGTTTCACAAAACATCGAACAAGCGATATCACTTGTTCCCGATGAAATTCATCAGTTTCCAAAAGCTCGTACAATCTAACCAGAACGTTGTAACATGTTTTTTCCCGCGAATTCGATTTCGTTGTAACTTGATTCGTTGTAACCTGCCGGAGATAATCGCGAGGTTATGCGATAATGGTAACAACGACAATAGTAGTAATAGTGTTGGAAGCGCGATTATTAGTTTCGAGAGATTTCAAACAAGAGTTTTGGTTAGAGGATTAACGCTGTTCATGCGTTGGCATTTACGCACGTTCCACATTCGGTGTGTTACAAATAACGCTGTTCCACTATTTTTTCTTTTTTTTTTTTCTTTTTTTTTTTTTTTGATAAGAAGAGAACAGCCGCGGACAGTCGCTGAAAGTCGACTTAAAGTCGAAGGGTGAGCTCAGAATTGTAAGAATTACCGAACCGAAACTCGCGATTCGCTCAAAAACTTTGCAAACTTGAAGCATCGAACGTTAACTAAATGCACGTTAACTAATTTAGTTATGAAACAAACATTCGATGTCAAAGAAGTATACGTACGTACTGAATGACCGAAGACAAACTAAAAGACAAACAGTTTTGTCGTTACGTTCGTTTCTACCTTGGGAGAAAGATGAAAAAAGGCTTCTTACAAAACGAAAGATGATTCTCTTTGAATAAAGATGCATTTCTTCATGAAAATCCCCTCGGAATTAATTCATCCTCTTCAACGCTAATAATAATATTATATACGTTACGAATTATAAACAGACGATAAATAAATACCACTTGTTCGGAAGCGTACTTCCGTGCCTTCTCCGTAACGGACTTTGGCAAGCCAGATAATTCAGCTAGAACGATACCATAATCGTCGGAATGAGCCACACCGGATTTTAACCGATGGGTATAAGTCAATCGACGATGGATGTTATCAGCTTCCGACCCTCGAGCGTTTATCGTTTCGAAATATCGGCTGAAAAACAATAATTTGAGCCTTGAAGAAACGCCGGAAACGTGGAAAAATCGAAAGAAGATATATTTACACGTTCTTCGGTCACTTAACTTAATTTAATTTAATTTAATTTAACTTAATTTAATTTAATTTAATTCAATTTAATTTAATTTAATTTAATTTATCGATGCTAAGCAGCTACATATACACAACGTATACGTAAGTGTATATGCAAGATTGCCTGTGTCGTCATACTTTGTCACGTTGCAGTAGAGATCCGCTAATTTCGTTAGGTAAGTAAAATGAGTCGCAGCAAAAATAAAAGCGGTCGTATTCAACAGTTTTTCGCACGTAGCCCACGCGATTGAAGCCCCTTCTTCGATAGCAGTACCTTTGCACAACTCATCGAAAACGATGAGCGAAGTTGCCGTAACGGATCGTAAAATGTATTGCGCTTCTTTCATCTACAGACAGAGAACAAGAAATGAATTGTTGTTCGGTGCAATTGCAAAAAATATACACATCCATTGAAATTGAAACGGTAGTTATTAGGGTCAATGGTGCGCGCTGACTTATGACACGGATGTGGTTCGTTCACGCAATTTTCAAGATTAGGAATTCAATCGTGAAATTTTAGCTGAAATTTCCAGTGCAATTGCCGTGTTACAAGCCAGGTACGCGAGCCTCGCGGAGCGAAGTAAAGAGAAATTCGGAAAACTGCCCCAAGCAGTGCTTCCTCGTTGGTTTTCACACGCCTCCCCCTCTTAATTTTAACCCTCCGGATGTTTTCAGAAGGAAGAGAAAGCTTCTAAGACGAAAGGTGTCTCCGATGCAATTAGGCTATCGATTCGACATTCGAACAAATAAAGTCTTGCAACCATCGATCGAGTTACCACACTAGCAAGTGTTCTTACAGTGACAGTAACCGTGGTAGTACTGACAGTACTTACTTCCAGAGCAAACGTGGAAGCGTTGCATTCGATATCATCGCGAATGGCTATTTTACAAAAAATGAGATCTGTTATGCGAAACATTGCTCTCTTGGCTGGTACGAAACAACCAAGTTGCGCCATTATCTGCAGCAAGACAATTTGTTTCAGATAAGTTGACTTGCCGCTCATGTTGGGTCCAGATATTATACATAGGTTCTCAGGTATCGATGCATTCTGTAACACAAAAAAAAAAAAAAAATGAGCGAGAAAAGCAATTACCTAACATTGCGCAACATAAATAATCGGTGTCATGCACGTACACGTATGTGCGTGTATATCGAAGCGAAATAATAATAATAATTACCACGTTATTCGGTACGGGGCCATCGAAACCAACAACATCCATTACTGGATGTCTCGAATCGATCAATTCCAATTTGGATCCGAAGGATGGTCTCGTGTATGTTGGAAGAGAACTGACTTGAGCAAGGGATGTTATCAGGTCTAACTCTGCGATATCCGCACTCAGTTGGAACAAACAGCCAATGTATTCTCGAATACTCTGTAGCAAGTCGTGCAGGAGTCTGTAATTTTGCGTAAATTGAAGATTCACGTTGGAAAAAACGACGTTCACAAAATCGTTCCGATACGTACACGTTACTCATCAAGTGCAATTCTTCGCACGCAATTTTACATTGTTGACTCAACGTTGCAAGCGTATTGGTAGTCATTGTGTACACTCGTTTGTTTCTCCTTACCTATTTATACACGGATACGTTATTTATAGTTGTTTGTAGATAGTTTCACGCATACACCGTTCGAAACACCGTGCCATGTTGAACAACGATACTTGAAAATATCTGATTTGATATTTTACCTCTATGAATTCGGATGGTAGATCAAAGGTTTCAGCATTTAAATTTCGAGGCAATATCGCTTGGATGTGATAGCCGAGAGAAGCGTTACAGCTTAAGCACAAAGTAAATTTGTATTTGGATGCCAAATTTTCCACCATACCTGTTCAAAAGAAAGAAACACGAACGAGTTATTTTTCGATATATGTATAAAGATCTCGTTTTCTTTGCTTTTTTTTTTTTTTTTTTTTTTCTTCTTCTTCAATACACTGACTTTTCATATCGTCGATTAACTCGCAATAAGTTTGTCGGGCGATATCTAACAAGTCGTTAATGCCCGCTCTGATGGCGAAGCAACGTTGCATGTTCGAGGATGTATATCCCGTTACGGATCTCGCATCTGGATGTATAGTTTCAACGATTCTTTCTCGCATCAACCGAAATTCGTCATTTTTCAGTTTCTGAAGGGCAAAAGAAGATAAACGGTGACTATATATAGGTGACTATATACTATGTATAGCTAAACGGATAGTTGAACGAGATAGGAAATTACAAACCTTTTGGATTTTACGCAAGAGGTCACTCTCACCAGTTAACAATATCTTTTCAAGTTCAGGCACGACGTCCAATAAATTCTTCAAGAGCAAAACATAATTTAGATTCTGTTCTGCAGTTTGCACGCTATTTTCGTCCAAAACAGGTGTCGTCGATAAAATTAAAAGTCTGTCAGCGCCATAAAGTCGTCGCACGATGGGCTACAACAACCGTCGACAAATTTCAGAATAAGAAAAGAAACCCAAAGGATGGCAGAAAGAAACGATAATCAGCGAATGTTGGAGAACCTGGATTAACGCACGCAACGAACAGTTGGCTACCAGCTCGGCAACGGCGGCTTGTCGCTCGAGAATCGCGCGTTCTTCGCAAGAAGGTTGAAGTATGTTTGCGCGTAAAAGCTTTCTACCCATAGGTGTTAAACAACGATCCAAGCTACCCAGTAAACTGACATTTCGCTGACCAGACTGCGACTGGACCAGCTCCAAGCTTCGTGCACTTTCCAAATCTAGCATTAGCGTTTCGAGCATTACGTTACGTATATTTTTCAGAGTACTTTAAAGTACTACGTACTTTACTCTCTATTTATTACGCAACTACATACCTATATCGTACACGTTACCTACCTATCGTAGCAGCATTTGGCGATCCTTGAAATTCGATTTTCATCGATTTTGGCGCGTAAATAATGCGTTGAGCGTATTCGACGTATTTTAGTAGTGCTGCAGCTGCGGCCAACGCGTAATATCTGCAATAGACGATCGTACACGTAATTTCGAAACACACGGTAGAACTGTAGAACGCAACAGATTACATTAACGTTAATCGATTAATTATCAAGCGTATGAAAGAGAATGAAATTACGCACGATATAGATATAATCCATTATCGTGCGTAATGATGACATTATTATCGATCGAAGGTAATCGATTTACTTTTGTTTGACAAATAATTCCACCGAGGAGTATTCAGGGTTGCAAAGCGATTTGATTCGTTCGAAACCGATCGTGTCGTTAAAGTGTACACGAGATATCGGTGTTGGCTCCGTTTCGGGAAACTTGTCCATTATCGAACGATAAAGGACGCTTTTACCCATGCTACATTCACACATGGTGTCTGGCATCAAAATCTGCAACGTTCGAAATGAAATCAAGTCAGGTTCGCTCGAGCTTCGATCGATTCGAATGTATAATACACACAGACGAGAACGTTTCTGAAGAAGGTCGAAGTAATTTCGAAATCGTTGACGTGAGATTCGAGTTTCGAATCTAGCGCGATACGCAGTAACACGGAAACGGAAACGGAAACGGAAACGGAAACGAGATATGTAGATATCTCGGAGGACTTACTTCTATGGGATCGAACAGGTACAATTTGCTTAACGCGTTGACGTAAGTCTGAGAATCGCTGATCTGACAAAGAATCAAACGTGGGCATCGGATGTCCAGCGAAGCTATCCCCACTTCTGATCTCGCATCACCTCGGCCGGTTGTTATGGCTGTTCGATCGAGTTAAATTGTCACAACGTGAAGTAATTACCGCTACTACTACTTGGCTTCGTTATACGTATATACGTACGCACGACATAAGGATACGTACATAAGGAAAAGAAAAAGAAAAAGAAAAAGAAAAAGAAAAAGAAAAAATGGAAGAAAGATGGAAAAGAAGAACTAACCGACAACGGCGCTGCCAGTTGTAGCAGATTCGAGGAAACTCGAACTAGGTCCTGTAGTGGTTTTCGTTCCAGATCTAAGAACGATCAAACATCCCGTTCATTTTGCATTATCCCTTTCGATCGCGTTTGGTCCAACTTGTCAAATCGTTTCGTTCGTTTTCGTCTCTTACCTGGAAACGCAGTTGCGAGACGTACTCGTTCGTAGAGAGGACGACATTGGGACATTACGAAATTTTGGAGTTTTCGAATGGAAGGTGGAACCGGTGGCTGCCGATTTGCAACGATTTGTTCTCCGCTTCGCCTTCACGCCAAATTTCAAATCTGCAGCATGTAGGTACGCACTTACACACGCGTATATATGACGCGTATCAGGAGAAGTAAAAGAGAAAAAGGAAATAAGGCTCTTCCGAATTTATGCGAGTCGATCGACGAAAGAATCATGTCGTTGGACGTGAAAATGAAATATATATTCGGAAAGGAGTTGGCTACATACGACGTTTCGTCAACGGCACGTTAAACTGTTGCCGGAATCGTGTCCCATGTTGTTTCGTTCTCTGTGACTTTAAAGCTGTTTCAGTTCTTATTACGTTCATATTGTCCTCGACTGAAAGATTGCAAGATCAAATTGAAACGTACAATACGTACTTGCTTCCAACGGACGTGGCAACTTTTTAAAACTGGAGGATGCAAGTGCGTGTGGTTAGTAGACGCATGCGCACTGCATCACCGCGCTACTTCGCCATCTACAATCGTCTTTTCAAAGGAAAGACGATTCTTGCTTCCAACGAGTACACGCGTACACGCGTACACGCGTACACGCGTACACGCGTACACGCTCGTACGAGAAACGTTGAGATCGCGTTACCGATTAACGTATCGAGCTAGCTTTTTAATTTAGCAATATATAAGATTTATTTACAAATTTGATACCATGTATTCGTAGACACGATACACGCTAGTTCCAATTCCAGGTATCTCGCGTATTCAATAAATAATAGTATCACGATTGTTACGGATTTAAAATAAATATCGCTTTGTCGTCGATTCCTACAATTTCACGTACTTGTTTACGTACGCAATGTCCATATGTACATTCACAAGTCTAAGAAAGACTTCTTACAATGTTCTAAGATTGTCAAGCTCGTAAGCTGCCCTACATGATTGAACGGCCTTATCGATCGATGATCACGCTGCTTTAAACGTGACAACGAAACCACGTTCGTTACCGAGCAAACAGAATATTACAATTTATCAGAGTTCGTTTGCATTGCCGTGCATTCGCACGGGTTTACAAACGATGGAACGAACAGTACTCTGGTAGTGGTTGTCTGGAAAGATGAACGCAAGCGTGGATGGCGAACGCCCGCACATGTACGTACGTGTCTAAAATAGTAAATAGTCGACAAACGATAGATAAATGTCGACGAAATTGACCGACGCGTTCACACAGCCGATGCGTTTAATCTCTATCGTATCGTATCGTATCGTATTCTACTCGTGAGAAATGGAAAATCTATGGATTATAACGCTCGTTCCACCGTTGTTATTCTGTTGTAACGATATTAAGAATGCGCCGCAACCATACATATATATATATATATATATATATATATACTGGTATACGCAGGATAAAAGCCACATGCATACGCGCACCGCTTATACAACGTTTAGAGTGATCAGTTTTTCGCTAATTCCACTGTATAATCTACGTAATATATGTACAAAAAAAAAAAAAAAAGAAAAAAAAAATTGCACAGATTTACACAAGTACGGTATAACAATAATAATTGACAGGCTGCGATATAAATGCCGAGAGTCAGTGAAAAAGTTACGCTGAACGAGCGAGATATATCGACACTCGCGATATTCTTTCTTCTTTCGCAGTTGTCGCGTTTTTTATCCTACGCGCTTTTACGCTTGCTTCTTCAACTTACGTTTCGCGCAGGTTTGGCAGATGCATCGCGCGCGCGCGGTTGTTAGACGTGACTTTCGAGAGGTACTTTGTACACTTTGGAAGCCAAGCTGGTATCCGGCAAGGACTGCGGGCGAGCATTAGTCACGTTGAAAACGACGTTACTCGGGCCCCGGAAACTGACCTCGATGAGAAAACTAGCATCGGTGAGTCCGATACGAGCGGTACTTAAATCCGGAGAGCTCGTCCTCAATTGACTTTTCTTCGGCCTATACTCGTTTCTAACTACTTTCTCAGCCTCGACTTGCAACTTGTTATCCAACCAATGTACTTTGTCGAAATCCTTAGTGCCCCCTACGGTGTGCCTTCGTTTGATCGATCGTTCGGGCATACCATTCTTTCGTTTCAATTTCGTCGCACTGTCTTTCCTAACCGACTGTCGTCTCTTGCTAATGTTACATTCAGTTTTTTCAGTTTTCGTCAATGACTCGGATCGCTTCAACTTACTATTCGGAGAGTCGGACCTCTCCGAATGCTTGTTCAAACTTTCGGACCGCTTCAGTTTGCCATTGGTCGGGGACGAGAGCCTCTCCACAGAATGTTTGTTCAAGCTTTCGGACCTCTTCAACTTGGACGAGGTATTTTCAGATCTCTTGTTCAAAGATTCCGATCTTTTCAGTCGCGATCTGACTTCGAAATTTGTCAGGCTTTCGAATCTTTCGAGCTTGTTGGAATAATTCGTCGAACGATCGACATCGTGTCGAACATCTTTCACGTCATCGATCGCTTTATCACCGTTTCCCGCTAACATTGACGTTTCTTCTTTTTCGCGCTTGCAGCACTCTTGTGCTTCGTTTGCGGTTAAACTTGCTTCGTCGCCTGCTGTTGTTGTCAACGTCGGCGTCGTCGTCGGCGTCGTCGTCGTCGCCGCCGCCGTTGAAGTCGTCATAGTCGTCGTCGCCGCCGTTGAAGTCGTCATAGTCGTCGTTGCCGTCGTTGCCGTCGAAGTCGTCGTGGTCGTCATCATGGCCGCTGCCGCTGTCACCGTCGCCGTCGTTGTCACCGTTACCGTCGCCGTCGTCATCTCCTTGCTCGGTCGCAATTGCTCTTGCTGTTTCAACTCGATCCTTTTTCGTGCGATAGCGCTTCGATCGTTGTCCGGTACGTCAGTATTGTCCGGTCGATCAACCATGCTATTCTCTGTTACCGACGAATCCGTATCCTTTTCCGGAGCATCCTGTGAGCACGAGTGAAACAAGCAACGCTATGAATAACCGACACGTGTGCTTGCGCGTATATGATCTATGGATTGGCTACACGATTACGCTACATTTTATAATTTACAATTTTATTAATTAATTCGCATTGATTTAGAGCGTATGATACTTGCATTCTTTTGACGAACGTATTGATGTTTTTCGATAGACGTCTTATGGAGGCTCGGATCTCGATAAGTTTCAGCAGAACAGGATCGCGGCCCGGTTGTTTTGCGTTTGTCTTTCTCTTCTCGTAATCTTCCTCCTCCGCCTCCTCCTGCCCGTCCTTCGCTTCCTCGTTGATTCCGCAGGTTTTGCGAGTCTCGCGTTATCGCAGCGTCCTCGTCGCTGAGAGACAGATTTTCCATAGTGAATCCACGAATCGTTTGACTCGACGAGTTTACCAGGGACTTCCATTTACGATCGAACGTGGTCGTCAAGCTAGTCAACAGATCGCTACCTGCAATTCAATCGTGTCGCTTTCTTTAATAGAAACACGTCTTCCATTCCACCGGGACTGAGACGATACAAGACCTGTATAATTTATTTACTAATCGGAAGCGAACGGTTCAACGAGATGCGCGCGCGCACGCACACGCACACGCACACGCACACACAAAGCATCGAACGAGGTGGTCGTGATCGTTCTCGATCGCAAAAGTAAAACCATAGTCGTTTGCACAACGAGCAACGTGATAACGAGCTTGAAACTTGTTCGTTAGGAAGGCAACGTTAGGCAACGAATGAAACAGCAACTACAAATCTAACAATTGCGCAATTTGCATAAACTGGCATTTCTCATCCGGTTGATCGCGTTGAAGCATCGGGTAATGTTGCGAGCAACTGATACGATCGATCGTTGTCAATTACTGTCGCACGTCCGTTCAGTCCTCGACTCGGTTCTTGCCTCGTTTCTGTTCTTCCATGCCTGGCTGTCCGTTGGGGGTTCGTCTCTCAGCTGAATTACGATCAAGCTACTGACATCTCTCGACGATCGATCAGTGGATCGTTGTCGAAGAAGCGAAGAGCAGGAACAACAAAAGTACGATTCGTTGGAAAGGCAACAAGAAGAAAACGAATGAACAAACGAAGAGAAAGGGAGAAAAGAAGAAAACGTGAAGAAACGCAAAGAAAATGGGATGGGATTTTCGTCTTGTGCGTGTTTGACGCGTAGACAGATGAAGGTACACAAAATATCGTGAAGCGAAAAGAGATGTGCATACACAAGTATGTACGAGAGAGAGAGAGAGAGAGAGAGAGAGAGAGAGAAATTAAGACTAAAAAAAAAAAAAGAAAAGAAAAAAAAAGAAAAAAGAAAGAAAAAAGATTAAGAAAACGGAAAGAAAAAAACAATCGTAACATAGTCCGTGGAGATTTCGATCGATAAGAAGCAATTCGTTCGTTGAAAGCAAAGAAATATGATAGATAATAGGCAGGCGGACGACAGTAGTTAGAAACAATAGTTAGCCACTGCATAGTTAACCACCAACAACGAAAATCACGGAAAAGTGAGACGAGGTGAGAGAAATGGAAAAATTTAGTTAACGTGCGTTTAGCAGAAATAAAAAGAGTAGTGTAAAGCCATTCGTGTGAGCGAGTCACAACCACGGTCGAGCAGTGTTGCGACTTGTGTTCCTGTTGGCGGACCAAGTAATTTACCTCGAAGGAATCTGTTCAAAGTCTTGGAAGACAATCCGACCCCTGAGCCCGAGGGCAGCCCTCGCGGCGGTGACTGCTCGATCGGCTCGACAGATCCCGAAGAGAATCGGGATGCGGAGGGCTCCGAGGCCGGTGAGGGCACTGCCGATGATCGTTGCGCAACATCGATGTCGGCTGCGTCTGACTCTGACTTTGACACTGACACTGACGCTGACACTGACACTGACACTCGTTGCATTCGTCCTGGCATCGGCATCGGCATCGGCATCGGCATCGGCATTGGCATCGGCATTGGCATTGGCATTGGCATTGGCATTGGCATTGGCATTGGCATTGGCGATGGACTCGGTGTCTTCGAGGCGGAACCAGAGGGGCTTGCGGTAGCGTGCAGGTGAGACGATATGTACCACCAGAAACCGGGATTTGCCGTTTGCCTAAGAGTGTTCAACGCATTCGCATCGTCATCAATCGAAACTAATCCCATTCAGACCAATTGTTGTACTAACACTGCGGTGTAATAGTAGCATCTGCCAGTGACAAACGAGCAAACGAACGAATCGAACGAGAACGAAAGCGAGGAGTGAGTCTGCCCCTGCTCCTCTTCTACGCTTCTTACACACTCTCGGCATCTCTCCCCATACAACATCCTCCTCCTTCCTATATCCTCCGCGATCCAATATCTCTATACTACACGACGTAGCTACGTATCTCAATCTTCCACCATCTTTTCCTATTTCTTCTCTACTCTTCTCTCTCATCTCATCAGGAGATAGTGATTCCCCCTCTCGTTTCTTCCACCTTTTTCACTTTGTATCCATCCGACCATCGCTACCACTATACCTACCGGATAAGTCGATCGATTTCTCACTGGTGGTTCGTATCACTTTGTGTACGTGTATCGTTCTTCTTCCGAGTTTCGACGTTCGAGTCCAACTTAACGAAGAAACACATTCGCTCGCACGCATATACGCAGCCACGCGTAACGTATCACTCACGCATGTACGCGTGATACAAAAAAGAAAAAGAAGAAATAACAAAAAGGAAAACAAAGTAAACCATAAACAGATATTTTATGCATTTAAGATGTACTGCACAATCACATCTAATTACAGATTACAGATTACAGATTACAGATAGCTACAGGAGGCAGTAACACACCGACCGAGAGAGTTTGGGCGCGAGACTCGTTCGAAGAACGAGCAGGAGGCAGTTTCAACGCCGACATCAAAGCAAATAATGCGCGAGCGCGCAAGCGGTCAAGCTGCGATATTTGCGACTATAATATAGCCGATAATGTTGAACAGCCTTGTTTCTCCATTTTTTTCGACGTTTTCTAATATGTATGCCAGTATATGTGATTGCATGCAGATGCCAAGAAAAAGTGTGCTTCCCAAAGTGCTTCTTTAAGGATCACAAGGATCGAACCTAACTCGAGAAGAAACTAAACAAACACACGCGTCAACAATCGTCAATGTGCACGTTGAAATTTTTCGCAGCGTGCAATTGTCACGTTTTATCGATCAAGTTGCATGCACGCGAAATAGAGGAGAAAAACTAACGAAACTGTCTCGAATTGGAATACGATTTAGAATATTGCAAACCAAGTAGAAAGAAAACTCAAGGTGCTTTCGATCTACTACGTAAAGTAAGTAAAGTAAGTAGCGGCGTGCCATCGTATCACCGTCTATCGTCGACTTTCTGGCAAAAAAGAAACAAGCCACCAAAGTGGATAACAGCGGAAAGAAAGACGCGAAGGAAAATAAAAAAGAATAGCTTTGAAATGTCGATGGGAGAAGTAAAGTCAAAGAAAATGACCGTGTGCATCTATCGTGCAATATCGTAAAGATTCTCGTGAAAAATTTAAGGTAAAATTAAAACAGAGAGTAACCAAGATACAGATACAGATACAGATACAGATACAGATACAGATAAAGAGAGAGAGAGAGAGAGTACCTAGAAAGTTTTTTGTTAATAGTCAGAATCTTCTGAGTCCATTGTAGGAAACAAGATCCAGCTACACTCGCCAAGAGCGTCAGAAGCAACGTTAGAAATATAGAAAAATATAAAGAGAATAAGATACACAGATAGGATCGGGAGGAATTTACAGGTTTCGCGGTGGTAACTTTCAGGGGCAAAACGCTAACGAACGAATCGATGTAACGCACGCGAGTCGCGTGTTCGTTTTCTTTTCTGAACGCACTTGGATAATTACTTGAATAATATTCAGACAAACATGTCGTTTAGCCAACAACGAAATATACACCCGACAGAAGATTCGAAGACAAGCTTCACGCTTTAGCTTTAGCTTCCAATTTAGAAAGAACAAGTATATATAGAAAAGAACAAGACCATCGACACGATACGAATACTGAAAGGAAAAATTGTTGATACGTCGATACTAACCGTCGTCCGAGACGTCGCTCGAAAGAAGAGGTTTTCGTTGCTGATTGGTTGGCGAAGGCGACGACTGAGAAACGTTGTGCGTTTCGTGTAACGAATCCAAACTGCCGTAACGAATTGGCGGTAGCGTTGGAGATTGTTCCAAAGTTTGCTAAAAAGTAACCGATTATATATGTGCGTGTTCTTCGCGTCCACGTTGCAAGTGTATTTCAACTGCAACAAGTGAAATTTTTTAAATCGATGGACAACGACTTGACTTACCTCCGTACCGGTTTTCAGTTTCTTCGTACTGGCTTCGTTCGACGAAAGTTTTGCGCTCTCCGAGGGCAAAATCGTGGCAGATTCGTTGGCAAGTTGCGACTGCACTACTGTCCGTCTGGCGGGCGTGGGCTGTTGCTGCACGGCGATCGAAAGAGGTGGCATCCGAGCGGTCGATCGAGAGCCAATGTCGAGGAAAGATTTATCGGTCGGCCGTCTGCTGTCTGTGTTAAAACTAGAAAGCTTTAGTCGCGTTGCTGACGATAAGTAACCAGCAGCAGCAGCAGCAGCAGCAGCAGCAGCAGCAGCAGCACCAGCGGTGGGTGTCACGGTCGTATCTACTATATCGTCGAGTAGATCGTCGTTCTCCATTTCACGTTTAGCCAACTGCCATTCCATCTCGATTCTCCGTCGCTCTTCCTCTCTCCTTTCCGCTTCGCGCCTCTGTCGATTCCGATCCCTCTGCAACATCGCCTTTGTTTCTTGCTCGAACCTTCGTATACGTTCTTGCGTGGACGCGCTCAATCCGGCGTACGTTCTTATCGTAACCTCGTCGTTGCTTTGTCTCGTGTCGTTCGAGGCGCTCGAAAGCGTGGAACTTGCGTCGAAATTGCAGCTCAGGCCAGTCTCGCTAGAGAGCCGGGAAGACTCGGAAGCCGACGAGACGGCCGAGCGATGACTCGATGATCGAGCCGACTCTGTCGTACGGTTTAAATTATACTTGTTCGACTTGTCCGAGGGAACGACAACAACAACCTCGCCGTGGCTGTTCAACGTGCAATCGGTTATTACACCACCGGCGGAACCACCACCGGCGATATCTGCGTTGGCGGCACTCTCGTCGAGCATCGGCAATCGTTCCGAACGATCGGTCGAACGATTCGATTGATTCTGACTTTCGTGCATCAAGACGATTTCACTGACCGAGCACTGCCTCTCGTTCAATGCCATACTCCGCCGATTTTGAAGATTTTGAAGATTTTGAAGATTTTGAAGATTTTGAAGATTCTCTGCTTCTTGCTTCGTCATCCTCAACTGAAACACGTTACGAACAAACGTTACGATCTTACGGATCTTACGGATCTTGCGGATCTCGATACCTCCAAGTACTACTACTATCTCGTATCTATCTCTCACTCTATGTCTGTCACAACTACTGTATACTGTACGTCGTATATGTTTCTCTCACGTGAAAAAACCAAACCTTATCGACTTCGTGACTTTCGTTGTCCGTCTCGTCTTGACAACATTTCCTCCTTCTTTGTATCTTTCGATTAGCAGCGGATATGATGGACGACACGATGTCTCTGGCAGATGCCATTTCGCGTACTCCTGTTTCGTGTTTGCATCAATTACATTAAAACGAAATTACAATTGCCGTGCATGTTACACTATTGTTACACTATTGTTACACTATGCCGAAATATACGTATCGTACGAAAACGCGTTTCGTAATACGAGCGCGTAGAAAGACGCGCGAAAGACGAACATCGTCGAAAAAAAAAGCATCGCGTGATAAATTAGAAATCGTACCTTCCACCTTCTGAATGTTATTCAACAAAAGATTATGATTGTTGGAGGTTGTCGTGGTCTCGATCTCGCTAGTGTCAGCTGGAAGACTAAGATTCACGCTCAATCTGCTCAAATCGTCCAAATCGTCGTCCGAAAAGAACCAGTCCACCTGTCGTCCAATCGTATCAATATTCCAATCGAAAATAGTTGTCGGTAGTCGCATTTCTGCAAAGTCGCGCGTGCAACGCAAGCGTGTTGAAAATATCGTAATATACGTACGTTGTTCAACAAGCTCTCGACGATCCGACACTGGTGAGACATGTCGGTAACCATGGTAACCATATTGTCTCTGGAGCCGCTCGCTCTAACCAACGTTGGGCCAAACACGATGGCCAGATTCTTCGCCTCCATCTTGTTGATCTCGCTGTGTTCCACTATTCGTTTCAAATGAAACATCAAATACTTGAGAGTTTCAAAGTGATGCTCCGGAAGATCCCTAAGTAACTTCCTTATCGTTGTCATTCTTCTCTGAGGATCCTCGACTTTATCCGCGTCGATGAACATCGGGTACAATTCCGAGGTGAGTAACGAGTCCGGTAGTTGTCGGAAGAACGACTTGAGAAGAGAAGATATTACGTTTACATCGCTCCATCTGGGATCCTAGAAAACGCGCGATAATCACGCGATATAATCAATCTGTCGTGAGATCGACACGTGAGATACACACGTTTGACGTTTTACCTGCAAATTGATACTTTCAAATCCTTTGTTCACGCTGTCCGTCAATTGGGAAATGGCGGCCGTGTTACCCGGTACTCTATAAATACCGACAACTTCCAGACCTCTCGCTTCGACGATGCTCGTGCACATTTCAACGATCAATGGCACATACTCCGAGAACGATGACTTTTTTTTTGAGCGTGACGACGATTTACGAACGAAAAAATAGTTAATTAGCCCAACAACAACAACAACAACAACAACAACAACAACAACAACAACAACACGAGTGGCGAGAAAAGAAAATCTTCATCATCGATGAAGAAGGGGTAAGAAGAGGAACAGAGAAATACAATTCAATTACCGGTGGACAGAGTTCAAGCGGTACTTTGAACGTAGCACCTTCCGGTGGCAGTTGCGTTGTTGGCGAAGAAGGAGATCCCGTTTGATTGCCGTGCATTCTTCGCAATTGTTTCGCGACTCGACCTTTCCACGTCTTGGTCTTTGGAGAAACCAAACTATCGATCGTTTGACTCGGTTTCCGTGTTTTGTTTATCGGAGATTGTCCAGTCGGAGATCTGTTCCTGAACGAAGTTAACTTCTTGATACCTTTGTGTCCTGGAAGAGGACTCAATCGCTGACCGGCGCTACTACCACCACTGCCACTCGACATTGTCATTGGACTGGCGTTGCTAGTGGTGGTTTGAGACGTTGAAGAACTAGTGCTGGTAGGACCTGGAGTTTGCGGAACAGCTTGCTGCTTCAAAGTACTGTTATGGGTAATTTCCTAAAATAACACGGAACAAGACGGAACTAAACCCCAACAGCGAAAACAAGTAGTTTGTTACGAGAGAAAAAAAAAAAAAAAAAAAAAAAAAAAAAAAAAAAAAAAAAAAAAAAAAAAAATTACGATTACAAAACTATACCGATTATAAATTGTACAACAACAACGTTTTCAACTTACGGACGGTTTTTCCGCAGCAGCATGCTCGTGCAGGGCTCGCAACCACAGTGCCATGGACGCTGCGTCTTCAGTCTGTAGTAGAACTTCTGCGTTTGGATTCGCCAACCGCAACACGTGTTTACGTTTCGTATAATCTTCCGCGATATCTACGAGCGAGCATCTCACATCTACGCTTTGAGCTACGTTTTCACCATCGTAGGATAACGAAGGACTCTAAAAACAATAAAGAATCGTATATTTTAAACGAAAAAAAAAAAAAAAAAAAAGAGATGAAATTCGAAGATTTAATCAACTCTCGGTCTGAAAACAAGTATATTTATCAAATACCTGATTTTGACGATCCTTGTAAAAGAAGAGAATCGGTCCACGAAGGACGCCCCATAGTTGTTTCCACGAACGATCGGAAGATCGCTAAAATATAACGAAACGCGAGTGATGAGTATAACACGATCAAACGCGATTGATTACACGCATTGTAATAATCATGTATGGTCATTATGGACTATATCTATCATGTATTATACATATGTACCTTGCCATCGAGTACGGTGAATTTGACATGCAAAAGTCCCTCCCGTTCCACTTGTCCGACATCTTTTACAATGTCAATAGCTCGACCGGGACAGATGGTACTACTGCCGCTGAAAAATTCACAGCATATTCTTTCTGAACGCATCGCGACTACCTATACCTATGTTTATCCAGTTGATCGAGAAACCACGATCTTTCCAATTCTTTTTTCACGCTAATTGTACGTGACAAGACTATCATCATCATCATCATCATCATCATCATCATCATCGCAAGACAGCGAGGAGAGCGAACTTGCGACAACGCGAGTCTCTCTTTTCTTCAACTTGGACAGAATTCTACTTGGAAGCAACAATATAGATCTGCCTGCTATAGATACAAATATAGAGAAAAATCGAAAGAGCACGGTACAACAGTATATTCGAGAATTAACACGCGTTTCTACAAACACGAATATGGTTAGAGAGATTAGTGATTATTACGGTTAGAAATGAAGCAGTCAAACCGAGCGATCGACGAGGTAATTAATAGGTATGTGCGGCCACAATCGCAGGAAATCGATCAGTAACGAGGAAAAATATAACATGGTATACATAATTATATACATATTTAGATAGGCGAGAGAAAGAGGTATTAGACGGTTGTAAAAACAGAATACAGCATCTTTGTGATTGTGTCTGAACGCGTACGTCTGTAGAGCTGAAAAGAAGAAGAGTGGTTGTAATAAATTAGGATTGATCATCTCGATATTAATCACACGTACTAATTACACGCTGACTATTATGCCTGACTCGAGTGGAATAAATAAAGAATTTTGAGGTTGCCTCTCTTGCCCCTTACACCATCCTTACACCCCACTACTTTTCCCTCCAGCTCTGCTTGGTACTATCCTCACCGATTAATATTTTTGTTTAAACTTGTCGATTGAGTCACTTCCTCGAAGATGCGACGCAGCGATGCTATATCGTTTGGAAGTAGCGGTAGCCGCCATCTCTTATGAACGCTGAAAATATGGACGGAGGAAGAACTTGACGTGATATGAACTGACGCGAATGGCGATATACTACGATATACGCTACAAGATAGAGACAAGTGCCCCAAACACCGTAAAAGAACGATATACCCCGTACACGAGAGTGTGTGAGAGAGAGAGAGAGAGAGAGAGAGGGAGAGAGCAAAAGAGTTTTTCGAGGAAGTGACACCGTTCCTCGGCTCACCTTCTAGAACTATGGGCGATAGGTTCGGAGTCGCTTAGTTCTAAATCACTGTCAACATGGATTCGCTCGCCCCAAGTTGCTTTCAAGTAGGACACTCTTCTCGTGGCGCGATCTTCGTCTGCTGAAAAAGAGAAACATCACATTCGCGTTGGTTCGTTAAATTTGCAAAGATGTGGTTCGATCGAATATTTACCAATTTGCGTATTCTTTTGCCGCCTGAATACAACTTCGTTGTTACGTATGTCGTTATCCGGTAGCAACACACCTTCGAATCATTCAAAATTATCAATCACCTAGTCGATTACACTTTCCCTCAGAGTCAATTCAAAACGATAGAGATGACATAATGAAATGATTCACAGAAGAAAAGCTAACCAGATTCAGTTTTAATCATCTGCGCGTAAGCATCCTGCTGCTGCTGCTGCTGCTGCTGCTGCTGCTGCCTTCTAACTCCCTTCTCCACGACTTTCTCGCTCCCATCGCGAATATTGGTTGCATCAACGTAAACACCATTGTCATTACCATTGGTATCTCGCTTTCGCTCGGTATCGTCTTGCCGCTGAAACCAGTGATGTCTAACGGTACTCAACAAATTACTCGCACTCGTCGATTCCCACGATTCGGCGCTGTTGCTACGAACCCTCGGCCGTACTTTGTCCCCGCCTGTGATCCGCGGACTTGGTGTCTCTGCAAATAAATCATGCAAAAATTGCAAGACGTTGCAATAGCAAGAACGACGAAACCGTTGATCTACGTTTAAGGTTGTTAGCACTGTACAAAAACGTGTGAACACCAGTGAACACCAGACACATAAATTTCGCGTGCTTGACCAGAACAATGTACCAGCACAGCGTTAAAAGGCGATGGACGCTGGAATGATATAAAAATAAAATAAAATAAAATAAAATAAAATAAAATGAGAAAAGGTGTGCGAATTGAGAGCGATAGCGATATCAAGGCAGAGAGGGATTGAAAGTATAGCACGACTGAGTGAGTGAGTGAGTGAGTGAGTGAGCGGCGAGCGAATGAGTGAAAGTGAGAGAGAGATGGAAGGGGAAGAGAATTACAGTGGCAAACGCAACATTTAATCGAATATCAACTCTCTCTTCTACCTTCCAGCGTGTTGTAGTTGATCGGTGGTTCACAGTGGATGTGTTTGCTGCCTACTGGTATTATTCTGTTTCCTTTTAATCCGCTACCTGATAAATATTTACAACAACAATGAACAATGTCGAAGCGTTTCTCGTCATTCGTAGATTCGTAATTTCGCGAGTTAAAAATTCTGTCGACAACGAAAGTAGACAACGAAAACTCGAACGAGAAAAAGAAAAATAAAGAGATCGGGGATAATTTACCGTTGTCCAAGGATTTCGTTTCTCTGATCGGCACCACCACAGGCATTGGTACCACTGCTGCTCTTCTCGGTTCTTGAGCTTCGGCCTTCGATTCGAATTCTCTTCTTCTGACGGCAACGTTCGGCACGCTGTGCTTGGTCGACAATCTCGACAGCTCGCTTTTGTAGAGGCTGATGCGATCGCCAGTCGTCGGTTCGTCGTCGTCGTCGCCGCTCAACAATCGTCCAGACTCGAACTGCTTCGCTCGCTTCGATACTATTTGAAGCCCTTGCGGCAGCATTATTGGATATTTGTCATTTACCTTTTTCTCTGGCCCAGGAGACGAAGGTAAAGAAGAAGACGAAGAAGAAGAAGAAGTGCCATTATTCTTTGCGTCTGTCGTTTGTCTTTCGCTAGACGAGAGTACAGCACCAGTAGTTACGGCGCTCGTAACATTTTCGTGTATTCTAGACAAAGTTCCGACAAAATTGTTCGATTTGCCGATATTTCGTTGCGACTGTTGTTGTTGTTGTTGTTGTTGTTGTTGTTGTTGTTGTTGATGATGATGATGTTTATCGATGACTGCTACGGAGGAAACAACTACGTTGCCATCGTCGATCAGTTGCCGAGGTGAGTCTCGGTCTCGAGACGATGACGACCAGAGCGGCGTCGGCATGGAACTTCGCAGGGAACAAACCCAGGATTGTCTGGTTCGTGGCGACAAACCGGGTATCATGCTGACTGATCTGCGTTGCCTACCGTGCCCACTCCTTTCCGGAGAACGAAGACGCGGTCGTTGATTCGTTTCAGGATTGTGAGCAGTCTCGCCGAAATATCTCTGCAGAATATCGTCCTCTTTCGACACCACGAGAAGTCGTAACCACGGTCCAGCCTGCTGGATACGTTGAACCACCTTTGCGTATTGCTCGCCGCGCGTTGGTTTCCCATCGACGGAAACCACCCTGTCCCCGGTGCGTAAACCTGCTTCGGCTGCTGGCGAATTTACCCGTACCTGTTTCACGAATATCGTATCCATCGGCTCGTCAATCCTCGTTCGTTCGTGCCCTGGTAGCATCTAACAACAACACAACGCGACAGATTCGTTTAAAAACGTTTGTCAAACGTTTCATCGGAAAAAAGATTGGCGTCGAGTAAAATGACTATTTATTTCAAACGAATAATATTTACACAACAGGACTCTGGCGGATAAACGATAAAATGGCGAAGAGTGAAGCCAAAGCCATTTTCACCGCGGCGTAGCAACAACGTTCGTGGACCTCGGTTCGGCGAATTGCTATATCGTTGAACGTTTGCTATCGCACCAGCAGCCAACACTGTTGTCCCGACACCGCTCGACGACCCTGTTGAAAGTGCTGATGTTGGCGGCGGCGACGGCGACGGCGACGGCGACGGCGACAGCGACAGCGCCGGTGGTGGCGAACCACCGTGTTCTGTCTGAAAGAAATTCTATTCTTTCTCTTCAATCCCTTCGATCACGACGCGACAACGACAGACCAGATACATCTACTATGACGTACGCGCTCCATTCTCAAACACGGTTCCTCCATCCTCGCGTCCTTTCATTTTTAACGCTTCGACGCTACAATCTTTGCTTGATCCTTGCTCTCTGTCCTTTCTCTCTTTTTACACCTGCGTTTAGTAGTACCGTTTGCTACCGGTACGCGACAAGCAAAAAGAGCGGGGGGAAAAAAAAAGAAAAAAAAAAAAAAAGAAAGAAACGAACAGAAAGGAAGGAACATTTGGTTTGGTTCGCGTCATGCCGATTGCTATATGTTATTTAGGAATTTGCGAGAGATGTGACTTTCTTCTCGCACAGCTAGCTCAGTCGTACGAGTGCGATAAAGTAACAATGACAAAAAAAAAAAAAAAAAACAAGAAAGTCGTAGGAAAAAATTTGTCTAGAACGTGGAATCCAGGCGCGCGGAAATTCACGATGGACGCGGCTATATAATTCGAGAAATATCGAAAGTACAAGCGCTGTAGATGGATAAAAGTACGTACACGGCACGTGAAATACGTGAAAATAAAGTAAAATAAAAGAAGAGACGTGACAATCGTAAAACGGTGGAAAAAGCGCTCGAACAGTGGCTCTCGGACGTTTTCTATTTCTCCTTTTCCCAGAGTCACGTCGTTACGAGTGTTCAAAGTGCGCGTTTTCTAGCTTTGTTCGCTAAAATAAACCGTATCAAAGTTTGGCACGATCGTTTGCTATTACGTACCGCGTGCGCCTGCCTGACCAACCGTTGGGAATTATTTCGGTCCTCAGCCATTGTGCCGTTTCCTGAAAACAACCGATAACTTGGCGTAATTGTATACATTCATACGTGTATTCATACGTATCGTACGAGTGTATCGTAATAAGCGATCTGGCACAGCGAAAAACACTGGAAAATTATGCTATTTGGCATAAGTAATAACCGAATAACTGAATTCGACTGATTCGATATTCGCTCGTATTCGATTCCATGTTGTTGTTGTTGTTGTTGTTGTTGCTGTTGCTGTAACACCGAACAATTTGCTTTTACAAGTTTCTCCTTTCGTGCATATCTGCTGCTTTAGTGCCACGTGTAGAAAAGTGCGGCTGTCAATCAATCGGCCAATTGGTGAGCTTTTTTTCAATCATACACCGTACGCTATACATATAGATACACGTATATACGATATTGGCATATACATACACTGGAATTATTAACATACACACGTACGTGTGAGTATGCATGCATACGCGCGCGCACACAGGCATACTACTACCGCTACACTACTACTACTACTACTGCTGCTGCTGCTGCTGCTGCTGCTGCTGCTACTACTGCTACTACTGCTACTACTGCTACTACTACGGTTGTACACCGAACCATTCTACTTTCTCTGTAACGCGACACACTTTCTTGCGATATAATTTACTCGGATCGAAACAACAATAAGCTAAAAAATTTGTTTCATTTCTTTGCACACGACGTGCATTTATTACTTTTCGATGTTAAACTTTAAAGGAAAAAAAATAAATAAACCCTGTTCTCCTTCCCTGGAACGCCGGCCGATCCAACTGAAACGAAACAGTCTAAATTGTCTTATCAACCTGTTTTATCTTCTCGTTATCCTACAGTTACATTTTAAAATGTATTTAAAAATGTCGCAGACGTTATCGCTCCTTCGGCCATCGGGAATAATTAAAAGTATCGCGTAGTCTTGCACGTAAAATAATAGAAACTTTTGAAACTTTTGTCTAAATATACATAGGATATACGTACGTATGTACGCTAGAGTAATCGCGGTAGAGTAATCGCATTGCAGCAATCAACATTCCTTCATCTTTTTTCCTTCAAATTGGACATTTATTTACATCGCGTTACACGCATCCGACGATACTTTCGAAGTAAATCTTTTTCCGAATCTACTCGGCGTGCGAAATGCTTTGCTCATTTTCAAAAATACTCTGGCCGATTCGCAGCAGCGATAATATTCTGCCTGATCGATTCGACGTTGCTTAACATTTTACACGCTTGTGACTATTGCGCGATAAGCGAGCGATAACGGGCTGAGAATGTATTTCGCTGTTTTCTCCATAGTAGTTCATACGTTGTTCCAATGTGTATATATGTATATATATATATATATTAACAAAGCCGCGTGTACAGTGCATCTTGTACGCTCATTCCTCGGTAAAATTCACATGCTAATTCGGTCTTGAAATTATAATTATAACCGCGTGTCTTTTTCTCCAAAGATACTCAACAGCAGCTCGTTCGTTCCAACTGCTATTCGCTATTTCTTTAGAAACAAGAATACAAGAGTACGAGACGTACGAATATAACCAACCAACCAACCAACCAACCAACCAACCAACCAACCAACCTTTCCCTCTTTACGTCAAAAATCAAGCATCGAAAAAAAAAAAAAAATACGACTTTACGCTTAATAACGTTAGTTTTTTTTACGATTTTTAAATTTTAAATCGTGTAAAATGAAATAACGCGCGACGTATCAGCGTCATTGTAAGCAACCAGGTTGACAACAAGTATTCGAAACTGAAAAATCAAACTGATGGAAAGCAGGAAATAAAAGATGTGCGTCGGTATAGCTGTGCACGCGCGCACTTACGAGAGAGAGAGAGAGAGAGAGAGAGAGAGAGAAGGGGAAGAGAAATAAACGTAGCTACCACCAATACCTGTAATACATCGAGCAAGTACACACCTCAAGTAGGAAATGTCGCGCATCGAGTGCTCGCTGCGCCACTGTCGTTACACCCTCGTCGTTTTCCCCGATGATACAGGGATAAATTTATTAATCGGGAGTATATATATACACACGTATACATATACAGCCCTTTGATACTTTTCTTCTCTCTTAAAAAGTTCATCCGCACCAGCTACGCGCCGACGAGTCGAACGAAAAAAGATACTCCAGCCGGTGTACGCGTCTCGCCATAAAAAATGAGCGTCGACGGCAGACAAACTTCGTTTTCCGAGACATAATGTTCCTTGTAATTTCTAACGTTTTATCGTATCGCTTATATCGACTCGCACAATTATCGCTTATATCGACTCGTACTCCCAAGCGAATACGTAACTCGTAAATAGAACTCGTACGCGTATACGCGGTATATACATAATTGCAAACGAACGACACGCAAATCGGTACGATGATCACCGCTTTAGCACCGATTTCTTCTCCTCTTGCTTTTACATTTCGGAATAAACAGTCGACTGCTTTCCACGCAAATGCTCGATGCTCGTGTCGATCGAATCGACGACGCTTCGATTCACTCGTTCGCTATATAGGTTAACAACGGACAAATTTACACGAACCATGTCCGTTGATTTCATTCTCATTTCTCGTAAGGATACAATGACGCGACACGTATCGACTGTTTCAAATATTTGTCAGAAAGGTTTTTGTTGGTGCGAAAGTGTGACGAACGAGAGTCCGCGACACGAAACGCGATACTTCACAGCACAACACGGTAATATGGCGACCCGAGAGAATCGAGCACAGGGACGGTGGTAAAGTCTGCAAAGATAGTCGTTGAATCAAAAATAGAGAAGAGACGATCCCTGGAACATACTTTTTCCCACTCTTGCGTAATTTGCAAGCAGTTTAATTTCGAGCTGTTGTAAAAAAATATATATCACGACACGCACACTGTCTTCTTCTCCGCCATTATTCCAACCGTCTTCATCTACTTTTACGTTTTCTTTCTTCCTTCTCTCTTTCCTCTTCTTTCCACCATGAGCCATCCTCGCTGTCCCACCATGCGGTATCAGTCACTCGCGCTCTTTTACCTTCTCAATCTATCGTATTGTATCGTATCGTGCAATCTCCTCGTTTCAATCTCCTTATTTTTCTAAAGCATCTTTTCGCGACATCTACACAAACGCGTAGAAAATCTACGTGTTGAGAGAACAGTTGACACGGTACGATACCGATTGTTGATGCAGATGCTCTCATCTCAGACGCCACCACCACAGACATGCGAAATCACGGTGAACGTGATCACGACGAAATCACGACGACGAGAAATTTACGACGACGAATCTGTCTGGTGATACAGGAATGGACCTACATCGTCATTGACCATTGACTAAATATAGAACAGATTGGACACGAGATGGGACTTTGTGTCTCAGAATCTGAAATACCGACCAGAAAAAAAAAAATGACTGGTTCTTTAACGCACTCTACGCTTAAACCATCGAACACTGTTAGCATTGATGAACAAGGATAGAATAGATTAGATTCGCGTCTAGTTTATTCCTAAAAAAATCAACAAATTTACTAAATTCATTTACTAAACCTAAAGTTAGACCAAGGTTTAAAAACAACAATTACAACAATTACAGAGGTGATATTTTCGTAAAAATCTTATTTAACGAACCAAAACAACGAAAGAGGAAAGAGGAAAGAAACTTTCGTACGAAAATTTCGCAATTACGCGTCGCGACCCTCGAACGCGATCGATGTTTCTTGTGATCGACCTGATCGATCTGATCGATCTGATATTGGACGTAACGTAACGTTAGTCTCAGCAATGGTTTTAGGCGGGAACGTGGCAGGAAAGGGAGCAGGAAGCTGCTTATTCAGAAATCCTTTTAAAATATTGAGAATTATTGGATAAAAGAGTTGTTGCACGTATTCGAGTCATAATGATTGCTGAGTTTCCACCGGATTTAACGGTTTCTATTCGATGATATTTGCAATGATTCCCTGTGGGCCACGATTACACATTTTGCTCCCTCCTCGCGTCTAATCGTAAGTCACATCTAGTTTTATATTTCTGGTCGTTTGATCACGATTTTGCTTGAATTATCGCGAATAGAAGATGTCTAATCTAACAATTTGAAAAGTAAACCGAACGTTTCTACTGCCGTGTTAAATATCAAAAGGTCTGCAACTGTGTGTGGCTCCATCAATGGAGCCATCAATGCCAAATGGCACAAAAATAGTTTATCTATGTGTATATTATAATTGTATTGAAACGAATACACGAGATATAACATATTATCTATTTTTTCTTCGAACAACGTAAATAGACCGTATAAATCAATGCACGATTGTCAAATTTTAAAAGTTTCTTCTTTAACAGTTGTTTGTTCAAAACCACATTTTCTTCACCAGATCTTTCACGCCAATCAATCGCGCCAACATCAACATGGACGAAATGTTGCCTGCAGTCGAAATGCATTGGAAAATAATGAAAAATAGTGAAATAATGTTTCGCGCAAAGTCGTGGACGAGATAAGTTATAGAATAGACGTGACATCTTGTGGAAGTTTTTGTCACGCACAGCCTGAAATAGCCGACATGGTAAAGAAATCATTGCGCGCACCTTTTAGCGCACTCTATACGCACGTAAACACAGACGATACACGTACGTCTCGTCTGCGATGTACGAAAAACGACGAATTTCGGAGAATTACAAATATACGATAACGGTCAAAGTTGATCGAATCGAGATATGATCAAAATTTCACGTGAAATATATATTATATAGTGCGGTATAACGGTGAAATCATTCCACTACGTATTAAAAGGATACTCCATCGTATGTATTTTACGTATGGATTCACGTTGATTTACATAAACATGCAGACGGACATAAAAGACATAAAAATTCTAAAGTTATTAATATTTTGTCATTAACAAGTATTATTTAATGCTTTGATCATCGTGTAAACTACGTAAAAGTACAAATAGAAATAATTGATAATCGATAATTGATAATTGGTAGCACGATACAGGTCGTGGGTAATAATAAATTTTTCATTTGCATTTACAACGATTCCACAGACACACGCAAGCAAGAATGTGAAATATGAAATAAATAACGACCATCGACAGCATATCTATCCAAAAATTGGTTTCGTCAAAATCGTAACGACGTAGCACATCGATTCCTTCGGTGATGCATGGCAATTCGGAGTCGGTTGTTTCACAAGCTGGAAACGTAGAATAATATATACGAATTATATATATATATATATTTATTTCGTTTAAATGTTGTCGAATATATGCAATTTAAAACAGACGAGTACCTACCACTACACGTGCGCATGCATCAAGGAAAAATACGCGCTGTCACGTGTTCAGTTTCTGTTACAGTTTTATAGTCATACATATCGGCAAAGTGGTAAAACTTACATATATTATGCACGCCGTCCCATTGTAGAATGCTAAGTGCTTCGCTAGAGTGCAACAGCCAGGAAATGTATTTTACCCATCGAACGTACACCGGCAACGATCTGAAATATGTAAGTGAGATGTGAGATGTGAGATGTGAGATGTGAGATGTGCGACAAAGTGAGATCGCTCGCTTTTTCACTCCTTTTCTTTCCTTTTCTCTCGTCGCTTTAGTATGAAATTATCGCTATTCTAGAATCTAGAATCGTGTAAATTTCATAATTTCAAGTTTACCCTAGTTTGAGGAAAGGACCCATGGTAATCATGAGAATGTAGTCGAATGGTATGAGGTATGCCATCGCCAACGGTACGCTTTCAAACGCCGTCGAGAAGAAACATCCTGAAACGTACGTACGTCCCCGTTACCGCTGCTTATCAATCCTCTTTTAAGTTAAATTAACTGTACTACGTGATATCAAGTTGTTTTACCGCACGCAGTCGATACGTTTATAGTAAGTAGAAGTACGAGCAACGTGAGTCCAAAAGTTTCGCCGTTATCTCGTAATCCAGCTAACCGATATACAATCGTTGCGAACAATATCGGCTCTATTATCAAACCAGGTATCTGACGATGCGTTAGATTTATTTAGTTGGATCCTTTGTTCCTTTAGCGTTAAATCAACGAAGAAAGGAAAACAAAAAATATTTTGCTAACGAAAGAAAGTTTTGTTTACTTGCCAAAGAAAGTATACGCGCAGTGTAATACAAATGAACCGGATACATTCCAGCTCGGTACTCTCTTCGAAGAAGCGGTAACTCCTGCGGTATCAAGGCTAACGTGGCATACATTGGGAAGAATGCGTTTTCAGAAACCAAGATGAAAAGGACACCTTGCGTCGCTTGAATTCCAAGTTGGTCGAAATTTACAGCACCCACGAAACACAAACCAGCAACCACTGCGACACTCTGTGTTCGCAATTTGTTATCTATCTCTCAGCATTAATCGTTAACAAGCACGTATAACGATAACGTATAACAATTTATTACGTTGTCATGCTACGTGTCAAATTCATTCGTCGCTATCGCGTTCGCACGTGCAAAATTACTTACCACTTTTTGAAGTATTCGAATTATTTGTATCGACGGGTCTCTCGCAACTTGCAAGAAATCTCGATAAATCAACCAGTAGAGTCGTGAACAGTATCGTGCTTCTTTCGTTCTGTGTGAAATAGTTGCGGTTTACACACGCGTGATACGTACTTGTACGTGATACATCCATACGTACGTATAACATAATAGACGAACGTATATTACAAGAGCCGTTCGTTTATCGTATTTCGATTAATTCCACTTTCCCCAACAACATTCCCCAGGACGAAACCCCCAGGGAAAAAAGTGAAAAGCAAACGAATCGAATACGCTATACATCCACTGCGTGTGGATTTCTTTCAGAACTCGTAGGATACTCGTAGTGGTACTGTTACTACGGGAACAGTGGCGTGTTTACGGTTAACGTTAATAATCACGCACTCGACGACTTGTTGCACTTGTTGCTCTTTGACAAAGAAATCGTCATTTACCGGCGTCAACACACCTACGGAAATGTTACTACGGAAATTACATTTAGCGTACAAAAGGTACGTAATTTCAAACGTACTAGAAACGAAGCATCGATCGAGCGCTTTGAATTAAAATTTAAAAAAAAATGTTTCAAATTCCAAGAGTGGATGGTTAATCGCTTCTGATCTGTCATCTGAACGACTCAAAGTATCAAAGCTAATATCATACGTACGATATAAACATATCACGGCTAAGCTTAAACAAGTGGCGGTAAGTTACTTGACATTTTTTCAAATACTCACGCGATCAGTTTAGCGTCAAAGAGTAATTTCGATCTGTGCTGCGAACAAAAAAGGATTACGTCCAATTATTTCGTCGATTATTACATACCTGCATATATATATGTATATATATATATATATATAATTTTATATATATATATATAATTCAACGTAAAGGTTGAACGGACCGCGAGGAAAGGAAAATCGCTTCCGAAACACGCACCGATTCCATCTGTTTGTCTAGAATGCGGTCGATCTCGTTGCAAATTTCGCTAGTCGAGAACACATCGCACATCTTGCCAGCTACTTCTTCGCCATTCTCGTTCTTCGAGCCTGTGGCGACAATCGCTACTAAAAAGTCAGCGGGATTGTATTTTCGCGGACACTCGTATCCTTGACTGCAAAACAATTTATCCGTTAAAAAGTGGAAAAAGTATATCGTCTCTCACGGCGGGCACGAAAGAGCGTACCTTGCAAAAAATTCCACTGCTCGATCGATTCGACCTGCAAATGCAACTCGACCTTCGGCAATTAGTATTATTCGATCAAACGAACTGAATATAACGGAGCTTGGCTGATGTATGGTACACAACACCGTTCGTCCTTTCGCTGCAAACGATTTTAGTTGAGCGATCAAACAGTCGGCCGAATGGGAATCTTGTCCAGTCGTTGGCTCGTCCAAGAACAATATTTTCGGATCTGTTAACAACTGAGTAAAAATCTCTCGATAGGTTTCGGCGTCGCATCGCGTCGTCGAAGAACGACAACGGCAGGAACTGACAACGAACGACACAGAAGGGTCGTAAAAGGAAAACAGCAGCAACGAAAAGAACAAAGAGAACAAGCAATTAGCGAAAAGCGAGACACGTCGCGAAAGTGAGGCAACGGAGACAACAAGATCGAATATTATCAAGTATTATATCATATATGCATGCGTCTGTGTGGAAAAAGCGATGGCTGGATGGATCGTACTTCCGTGGCAAAGGACAACCTCTTTCTTTCACCGCCAGACAGTACTTTATCGTCGATGCCACTACCAATTCGCACGTCGCGTCTGCTCGTCAAACCAACGTCTCTCAATAAATCGTCGATTTTCCTTCCAACGTCGAACACTCGCATATTTCCGTTCAGTTTCATTCGGGCCTGCGAATCAACAAGTGAAACGCAAAAGCGTAAATTGAGAGAGAGAGAGAGAGAGAGAGAAAATCGCGGGCGCGCGTTACCCAACAAAAATAATGACGCACGTAGTCGTTATTTGAATTTTTAGTGGCTCATGGACCATAATAATAATAACAATAACAACAACAACAACAACAACAATAATAATAATAATAATAATAATAATAATAATAATAATAATAATAATAATAATAATGATGATGATAATAATAATAATAATAATAACTTACCATAAACCAGAGATGTTCCATCACTGTCATCGTCGCAACAAATATATCTTCTTGATGCATGTAACCGCTGTTCTGCATCATGTAAGAAGAATCGGCCGGCATCCCATTTACCCGTATATCGCCGTGAATTAAAAATTCCGCTGTAAAGAATCGAAAACTAAGGTCAAAAAAAAAAAAAGAAAATTGCGTCCGTATCGCGCGACGGAAGAAAAGGGGAGAAAAGAAATGCTTACATCCGGCGCGGAAAGCCAGTGCTGCCATTAATGAACTTTTACCAGCACCGCTGCATCGAAACAAAAGTTTCATAAAAAAAGAAAAAAAAAAAAGAAAAATCAATTCAAGCAAATCACACGTATTGAAATATTCTTCGAAATTTTACGAAACGTTACCTCGCACCAATTATCGCCGTTAAATCGCCAGGCTTTGCCGCACCTTTCACTGAAATTGCAAAACAATAATAAATCGTCGATTTTGTTCGTCGCATCGAATCGATATTTATTCGCGAGAGCCATAATCGCACACCGTTATTAATTAGTTGCTTGCATATATTTCTTCGTCCGCGATCCATCGCGTACACGGAAAGATTTCTCCAGGAGAGTGTCACGTCTCTGGAACAAACCGTATCCTCTTCCGTACGAGGCTGACGGAACTCTTCACTCTTGCGATACGACGATTGATTCTCTTTTAAAACGGACATTGTTGTCGATAGAAATCGATCTTTTACCCTTGATTACTTTTACCAATTGTTTACCACTGTTTCACAAAGAATAGTACCAAGTACGCTGCACCAAGTAGTTCTAACAGATTGAACCGAATTCACTCGAGAAACAAGATTGTTGAAACCGAAGCTCTCGGCTATGCGGCAGCTCCTCCTCTTGTTTTCCCACTCAACCCGTACATGTTTTGCTTCCCTCTCGGTTCTTTCCACCGGACGGAACTCTCTGAAGCGGACATATACGTATTTACGTGTACACAGATGTACACGTATGTCTCTCATATATATATATATATATATATATATATATACACACGCACACACACACACACACACACACACACACATACATATATGTATATATATTCCATACGATTTTTCCATCATTCTTACAATTACCAATTGTGAGATAACTGTTTAATCAGTGTAAACGTATGCTATAATACGCTGCGTATTTGTCACAAAATTTGCGGGTACCACTGTGTTCTCATCATTTTGATAACGGAATGAATAATAACAATCATTCCGCGATCATTGAAAAAAAGATAGTTTCTATCGATTACTATAAACGTTACTCCGTGTAAAAATAAACGAGAAATGCACTAATTGCTAAAATACCAAATATACCTACTTTGTATTTGAATTAACAATCGCGAATAAATATGTACGACACGTGGAATGAAAAGAAAGTAATCGTAAATAGAAACGAGAGGAAATCGGATTAGACGTGTATTATATTATAGTAATCGAAGACGGAAACCTTATACGAGTCTTACTACCAAGTCGTAAGAATTCCTCGTCCACGATATCTTTTCGCGACAGTGCCCCTTGCGTACGCATGCGCATATATCGGTATCTACGAAGCGAAATAAAGCGACAAGTTAAGGCGATCTTTATATAACGATCAAGTATGATTTTTCGTTACGCGGTGCCGAAAGAAGATCTTTGCGTGCAACTAGCCAAACCAAAGAGCAAAAGTTTGAAAAGAATCGAGTTTGAATCTCGATAAGTTAGAGACGAATAAATTAAAGAGAATAAATTATCTTACGATATGGTGATTACGAAACTTTCGAAATCGTCAAACAACGACAGAGTATCGCGGATAAGTATCGTGCATAAATTTGAAATTTTCTATCGATTTCGAGAGCGAAATATACTCAAACGTACTCGATCATATTCGAATACACTCGGACGTTTATATTATATTATATTATCGGACGAATATGTATATCTTCCTATGCACTATGCACTATGTTCGGTCATTGCTACTTCTTTTCTACTACGACTATAGACAGTCGCACGGTGTGAATAACAACCGGTTTGTTAACCGATATCCGAGTTTCTGCCCGAGAGAGTGGTCAACTATGGCGTGCTTGTTTCTTACCATCTACCGTTTGTCAACCGCAAAATTCAACAGGAAATACCGAGTAGATAGCTTACCTAGCACTTGCATACGTACAGCAAGCGTATATACTTACGTAGCTATATCGGTCTAGTTCGAGTTCCAGTTCCAGTTACTTCCTAACACTCTCGCGTTATTTCTTTCTATCTTTTTTTCGTCTTTTATTAACATATTGTCAGATATTAACAGATCGGCGTCAGTAAGAACAAACTTGTTTATTTTCTAGAAATTTTCCTCGACTTTTACGCGAGGTTTTCACGTACAAAACAATAAAAAACAAAAATATAAATACGCACATATATTACATCTGTATACATATATAATATTATACACATATAAGTACATGTAATATACAAAATAATCCCGTGCGTGCGTGTGTGTGTGTGTGTGTGTGTGTGTGTGTGTGTGTAATAATTTACGTTCGATGTTAATCGATCAAAATTACGTAGAATAATTCAAATTATTTTAAAATAAAAAGATACAGACAACGAGAGAATGTTAAAATTAATCATCGACGATACGTACAAACGTACGAAATAAATAACATCGCGAGACGAGAAACCAAGACGAGTGACCGTTGAAAAACGGCACTGTTTGTGCGATTTGTTCTCGGTGCAACAGCAACAGCAACAGCAACGTTCAATCTGTCGTATTTCCCTTTATTTCTATCTTTGTTTGGAATTTGTCCAAGTCTTCGAGAGTAAAGCCAAAAATGCCAAAAAACGGAACGCGACAATTAAGGAGAACAGACAGACAATATCGGTCCAAAAGTGTTCCTGAAATCGAGAACAACGGATATTGAACGAGTTTGTGTTTACTGCAAGTTCACCGTAGAGGAAAACATATTTATAGATATAGCGAAAGAAGCACTGTAATATAACGAATGTTGCACGAGTACCTGCTTGAAATTGAACGTTTGCAAAACCATTCGACCAGATTTAGGGCAAGTTGCGTTGCTTCTCGTGCATTCTATCGACTCCACTTCCGACCACTGATTAATAAGTAGAGCTTCGTTGCCGTAACGAAACCACGATAAATAAGAGAACCATTCAAAGTAAATTGGAACGGATCTGCAAGATGTGAAACGTCAGTTATAGCTACTACGTACATACATACATACATGCGTGTGCTGTACATGAGATATAAAATTAAAATAAGATAAAAGGATTGAAAGGTACGGTTTATTTATTGGATGCATTATTTATTATTACATAGACTCGACGTTTGAAAGTTCGTTCTTACGCTGTGTTTAGAAAAAATCCACCAAACAGCAAGAATGGTATTATTACCGGTGGTCCGATGGATAACGCCATGGACAAATTGCTGCTGACACAGGATATTAAATAGCCTGGAAGATAATATAATTTGCTTTTCAAAATTAAACCAATTGCAAGTGATGGAATCGTAGTAGCATATGTATCGATATCGATATCGATATCGATAACAACGTACCGAAAGACGTGGAAACATTTGCGACCAGCGCAACGATACCAGCGGTAATGAAAAAGTGATCGATCCCCGGATACAATCCAATCATGGGATATGCGACGACGGTGAAAAGAAGCGGAACCGCGATGAAGATGGGCGCTTCTGCCAGTGTCTTGCATAAAAAGTACACGTCGGTGCGATACATACCGTTTCGATGCTCTCGCAAAAATATCGGCAATTCCGCGCAGAAAACCTATACACATATAGTTTGATACAGTATAAACAAATAATTTCTCTTTATTCTTCTACTCTGCTCGTAGTATACGCGTTAAGTTGACACAAACAAACAAACGAATAAACGAATAAACGAATAAACGAATAAATGAATAAATGAATAAATGAATAAATTTTACATTAATCACGGCAAAAACGTTCTGGAAAGTCATGTTGGTGAGAAATATAAACAAAGCACCATTAATGTTCATCACGCCGTCCTGATCTAACCGTTGATTGAAATAAACGATTCCAACCAACAAAGATACCATCTGAAAGAAACGAAGCTGATTTAGTTGACGACGTCAACGCGATAGATAGATCGATAGATTGAAAGGCGCGTCGATTTGATCGTCGATTCGTCGATCATTCGTTGATGATTCGGTGATCGACACTTACGACGGTCTGCAATAGACGAACTTTAACAAGGATCGGTTCCTTGATAACCGATAACCAAGAACGCCATAAAACTGCACGAAATTGTTCGCACCAACTTGCTTTGTACAGCGATCGATTCTTCGAATAGTTGGACGAGTCTCGCAGAGAATCCTCGAATTCACCGTTTATCGCCTCTGCTTCCAACGCGATCTTAACGCCATGTTCGCTTTTCTGGAAGGCGTCGCACACGGTGTTTGTCGCGTGACGACAAGATATCTCTTCCCCTGGCACGACCGCTAACATTTGAACAAAGTAATCCGCCGGGTTGTAATTACTAGGGCAGGCGGCACCAAGTCTGGAAATAATCGAAATCGAAATCCAAGTCGAAATGGAAATGGAAATGGAAATGGAAATGAAAATGAAGAAGATTTCGCTGCTTGCGAAAAGAGGTGCGACGACTACACGAATCAACGCTGAAATGATTCGACGCGACACACGCGTCAAGGTATATGTATGTAGTAGCGCACGAGTAGCATCTACACACACACACACACACACACACACACACACACACACACACACACACACACACACACACACACACACAAATATATATATATTAAACCAAGTAATAATAACGTCTCTCGATCGACTCACGTCTCGAAGAAGGTGCATGCTTGCGACGTTGTGCCCATGAAAGCCACTCTTCCCTCAGCCATCAATAAAATTCTGTCGAAGAGAGCGAACAGTTCCGACGAGGGTTGGTGCAACGTAGCGACGATAGTCTTGCCACGCGCTACGAGATCGCGAACGTATATACGTTCCATCAACTTTTCTTACAGTTACAAGCATAGCAGACTTACGTCTACTCGCATACGTCTCGTCGTGTACTTGCTCGACGATATTCGTCCAACAACCATCGACGATCGACTTACCAGCCAAAGTTTTCAACACGGAAACCACTTGATGCGCCATGAAAGAATCGAGGCCTGACGTTGGTTCGTCGCAGAACATCAACGGCGGATCTGTGAGAACTTCGGACGCGAACGACAGCCTTTTCATCTCACCTCCGGAAAGACCTTTGATCCTTCCTGGCTGACCGATTACCGTGTTCTTGCATTTACTCAGAGCAAGCTGAAAACGCCAAAAAAGAACGACTGTCTGTTGTTGTTGTACATGTACATGTACATGTACATGTACGTGTACTTGTACCTTGTACTGTACTTACTGTACTTACTGTACTTGGACGCTACGTTTCAACTTGTATCTGTACCTTATACTTGTACTTGTACTTATATTTATACTTATATATAGGTATACTTGTACCTCGTTGATCACTTGATGCACTCGATCGAATCTCTGCTCCATAGGTATCCTTCGATCCATGCGAACCATAGCTTGAAACAAAAGATGTTCCTTGACGGTCAATGTGCCGACGAATAAATCGTCCTGTTGCACGTACGCTGTTCTCGAGGTCAGTGTCGTAGGAGATACTCTTCGTCCGTTAGCAGCCATCACGCCGGAAGCAGTTACTCCGCGACCCGAGCGAAACGTCAGCGCGTTCAACAATGTTGTTTTCCCAGCACCCGACGATCCCATAATTACCAACAATTCACCTGGATATGCTACTCCGCACACTGCAATTACATCTTCGTTATTTACTTCGCAATTCCCCTCAAATTTCGCAAATCCCTCCTGCATATATCATCTGCATATATCCTCTTTATCGTTATTATTTCGATCTTTCATCGAATTATTTATTTATTATTTTCAATCATCTCACGCGAGTACGTACGTACCGTCCTTCAACAGATGTCTTCTTTCCACTGGTTTCCTCCTCTTTAGAAACATCTCCCATGGTTTCTCGTTCATTCTGTCGGCGTACACGTTCAAATCGCTCCATGTATACGTGATTGACTCGTTCGTTTCGGCAGAACGAGCTACGTACGTTGCCACCGGTGCTACCACTGCGTGCGAACCACGTAAAATTGACTTTAACTTGAACAACGATCCCGTCCCGTCGGTACCTGTTCCACGCGACGCCTCGCTTCTTCTCTCGCTTCTTCCTTCCTACGATCGAGAAACGAGATGCAATCTCGATGCAATTTCGATGCAATTTCGTCGGTGGTTTGTTTATTTCTCTCTTCGAAATAACATTCTATCGAAAAATAATATGCCGGCTGACGTAAATCGGTAAATCGGTAAATCGGTAAATCGGTAAATCGGTAAATCGGTAAATCGGTAAATCGGTAAATCGGTAAATCGGTAAATCGGTAAATCGGTAAACCGGTAAATCGGTTTATTCAAATGTTAAACGAAACGGAAAGCTCAGTTGCTGGCCCTGTTTACCGGCCAAGCCGCCAAGCGTTTGGCTGATTTTTCACACGCCTGTTCTTTTCTAATAACCAGAAAAAAGAAAGAAGAAAAAGAATATTTCAATTTTGCAATTGCTACTGCTCTTACCAGTGAGATCGTGTTATACGAAATCGTTTGTGCTTTGTCCCTGGCTAAACCTCTCGACGAAATCAGGGGTTCAGTTTCTTCCGTAGCGGTCATATTTTCTTCCGTTTTTGTTCCGTGCCGTTTTTCTCAATCTTCAATCTTCAATCTTCAATCTTCAAGCGTCGGCAGTTTCATTTGTCGTCAGCTTTCTTTCGAATCGTCGTTGATTCGTCGCCACACGTAACACGGGGATGTCTGTTATCCCCTTCGTTCGGCGTACGTTTGTTTCCTTCGAGGTGCGAAAGTGCTTGGTGCAGACACTGGATGCACGCACTGCCGGATATGCACAGTTTGCTCGCACGAACGATGCTCCTTCGAAACTTTCGAGAAAAGAAACCACAAATGTTGTTCGAACGTTTGTTCGCGCGTCTGTCGTTATCGTCTCCCTCTTATCACTGGTATTAAGTTTACCTTAATTTAATTAACAACAACCGCGGAATCTCGCGTCAACGTCGCCATTATTAGAAACGACGCATTTCGCAAAGAGCCGACTTGTTCTCGACCCGACGTGTTGAATTCGCGGTGCATCGCGAGAGTAGGAGCGGTAGGAGGTAGTCGTCGCAAATCGAGTAGGGTACGTAACGTTCTCGGATTGCCAGTCTCTCCCACCTCGCGTCTTTCGTCTTCGTTCGTCGTTGTTTGTGTCAACTTACGTAACGTGACTCCAGTGATCCGCGGGCTTACCGGCAACGCGACCACCAATAACCAAGTAAAAGAATCCACACGACGGCCTTGCGCGCACGTAACGTTACCTTTGACGCATAATCATTTTTTCTCGTCGCTCTTTATCGTATTTGGCCGTACTGCTAAGTACCGTTCATTTTAACTTGTTCTCTCCCTCCCTCTCGCTCTCTCTCTCTCGTTTCCATTTATGCACTTGAAAAATTCGGAAATTCGTATCGTCCAAGGTAAGTAGTTGAAACTTCATTTCAAAGATCTTACAAATCTTACACGTTACTTACTTCCTACTGCCTTTCGATCGAGCAATTTAATTACATAAAACAAAGAAAATTTAACAACGCTTTGACGACGTTGTTCGGCCGTTGAAAGAAGAAAGAGAACGATGAAGAATAACTTCGTTTATTACAATCGATACAATAGTAGGATTCCAGGATTCGGAAATTTCGAAGATTATTCAGAATGTCTTCCGAATGTCTTCCCTTGCGAACATTCCTTGTTACAGTTTATAAGCCCGAAAGATTATAAGCCTGCTGGTGGAACGAGACACAGCCATGACACTGCGACATTGATCTAGTCGAGCGGGTGAAATGCCTTGAAACGAAAATTCTTTTCAAGAAAAGACGCCTGCCTATCTTTCGCCTGTCTATGAGAATCCCGCGCGCTCGCACTGTCAATCTATGATATGTACTATATATACGTGTATTTCGCTTATATTTTTCCCGTTCACTTGTAATAAGTGAAGTTGTAGACAGGGGGAGGGGGGAGAGGGAGAGGGAGAGGGAGAGAGAAAGAGAGAGAAAAAAAAGTATAGCTTATGAATGTAATTACTTACTTACAAGAATCGAATGTTTGCGCGCGCGCGTGCGTGGTGCGTACGAGGATGTCGAAAGAAAAAGTGTGAAAAAAAAAGACCATGATTTAAAGAAAAGACGCGAAGACAAGTGTGTGCACGCGTGTACACACGTTACGATCATACGGCAACAAGAAAAATAGCTGCTGATTACTCAACTCAAAATCCAGCTGATCATTTCGTTTCTTGTGTTTTTTCTTTACGTCGAGTGTGTGTGTGTGTGTGTGTGTGTGTGTGTGTGCGCGTGTATGATCTTTTCGTGAAAAATCACTCGTTATGCCAGTGAAGTTTTGAACGATACGATGTACGACGCTGGTTCGCGTGATCGACAATCGCGTTCATTTTACTTCATTTCGTTTTGTTCGACCGACTCGCACGTTCACTTCCATTCACGTTGTTTTATTGTTTTTCGACATGTTATGAGAAGCCCAGTTCAAAGAAGTTTTCCACGAGTTACAGAGAGCTTCGTCGAATTTACTCCTAAAATGCTTTTGTGCCTCGCTTTCAGACATCTCGAGTACCTGTGTTTGTAAGAAAATTTACGTTAGATCAATGTTCAAACTTCTGACTCGTTCCCTTTTTTTTTTTTTTTTCAAAAGAAAAATTCAAAAGAAAAGGAAGAAAAAACTAGGACACGACGTACCAAAGTATCTCTTAAATAGTTGAGATCTTTCTCCGACGATAATTCAGGTAATCCCGTTGATATCATCATGGCAAACAACGATAATATCAGACCTCCGTGTTGACGTAGAACGAGGAAGGCTTGTTCGCAATGACTCTGGAATCGTTGAAATTCAACTGCCTGGCCTTTCTTCGTTTGACCCTTGTTTATCACGTGGACAAAATCATTGGTCAACACAAAGGGCACGCGTTCGCGTCTGAATCCAAATTTCTCTTTAAAATGTCCAAGTATGTGACCAAAGTCGACGTGAAACAATTGACCGGTTTTCTTCACCATTATATTGTCCGAATGTCTGTCCGCAATTCCAAGGACATACGTAGCCACGCAATAACCCGCACAGCTCAAAGTAAATTCCTCGATGGCTCTGTTTAGCGCTGCCTCCGTATGATTGTGATCTTTCAACCAAGCAAGCAAAGAGCCTCGCCTTTGCAACAGACGTGAAAACAACGATTCAACGATTGAATATATAAAGAAATATACCGATCGTTCTACCATTCTCTCTACAGATCGTAGAAGATTAATTTGCTACACGTTAATACGAATAATAATACGTTCGTCGTTCGCGAGCGTACATACCTGAAAGCAGCAGTTGCCGAAAAGGTACCCTTTTCCTTTTGAATGTTTGCGATCGTTTCGGCATTTAGCACCACTTCGATCATGCCGACTCTGTTCTCCGTTGATATGCAACCGTAAGGATTCATGCGCAGGTCCAAACCTTCTCTCTTCCACAGTTTGTCCATGATTCGCAACATCTGCAGCGTGAGCATGTCTTGTCTCAAATCGTCCCCATGCTTCAATATCAAATAAATATCATCGCCGAAAGGATCAGCATTTTCGTAAACTAACCAAAGCGGCCGCATTTTACTGTCCATTACTCTGCATTTCTCGATTCTGCAAATATCGTCGATGATATTTTATATTTTCAAGTATTATAAATTCACTCACACAGTTCGACGTATCGCGTATCGCGTATCGCGTATCGCGTATCGCAAACTCACTCACGCCTGCTCACTTACTTGATCCGTTTCCATCGAAAACTTGGATCCAATGGATTCAAAACGTTCGACAACGCATCCTGACAATGAGGTTCTTGAATAAATTCTTGAAAGCCTTGCAACGCGGCTTTCCGATCTTTCCGTTGTTTTATCTGTTCGGAAGCCGACTTCAATTTGCCCAAACATTCCATCTGTTTAAACAGCGATCGCATGTGCTGTTGGCTTCCCCTACAATACGCTTCTAATATCAAGCCAAAACGAACCGATACGGCCCCCACTTGCATCTCCGATCTAGCCATCATCCATCACGCGTAAAACCGTGATTCGCAAAATGAAAATGACGAATTAAATTACATTAATTAATTAATTAATCAATTAGTTAATTATGCTACATAGATAGACAGAGATAGATATTGCGTTACATATTGCGTCAAGACGAATGCGAATGTATGACAAACGAATGCAAACGTATGACAAATGCAACTGTACATGTACGAACCTAAGGTGCCAGAATAAGAAATGACCGATCCTTCGATTATTAAGGGCGCGTCTCAGCAAGAACTCCGTCAAATCGCAAGATAAGTAATTCTCGTGTTTCAGCGCTTGTACCAACTGCAATAGATAAAGGCTCAAATCTTCGTCGCTGACGTCCATTAAACAACGCACGGCAAAACTTCGAACATTTTGATCAGCGTAAGCATAATCCAGCAACTCGAGTGCCTTTTCGACGGGTAATTTGGGCCACTGTTGCACCAGCGCCGTAGCTTCAGCTACTTCCCTGTACACGTCGAGAATCGGAAAGTAGATTTAAACGTTCTCTTTTTCTATGAAAATGGACGATGTTAAAATAACTCCTATCCTTATATTTGGTATTTCGAATACTTTGATTTTTTCACCTATGATCGTTCCATTCCACGCAGTGCAACAACTTGGCCAACAACGTCGGTATCTCGAGAAGACAGTGATGCCTCAACGTCCACATTATCTTTCGCTCTTGCTCGTGAAGCTCGTGCAACGGATCTCTGTCTGCCAACGATCGAAGCTGTTCAAGTTGCTGGAGTTTACCGACGTCGGACTCTCCGTCGGGTTCGTCTTCTCGAATCGACCGTTCGGCCGACGATTCACGCAGCTTTCTCGCATATTCCACCATTTTCTCCGGCGTTGGATAAAGAACGGATTTCTCTTTCCCGTAACTGGAAAGTGCAGAAGCATACGCGATGTACGTACGTACGTATTTTCGTGTTGTCACGTACAATAAGAGAACGATAACAATAAGAGAAACAAAACCAATTGGAGGGGGCGGGGGAAAGATGACTTGCACTTACTTTGGAAATGTCAGCATCAAGGCGGCCGCTCTGTCTATGTGAGGATTCGACACTACCGTACCGAGAGGATGCAGAAGATCGTCGTTTTGCATATCCTCCGCGTACGTCCACGTGTAAAGTGTCATCGCTCCCGTTTTCAATTGGGATTTGAAGTCGTATATGGTCGTGTTGGCCCAGCACAATGGATTTATAAAAAACTCTTGTTTGGTGTCTTTAACTAATCTACGACTTTTCAGCCCTTTCGCAGTCTTGCTAATTTCATACAGAACGAAACACAGCCTAGCCATTCGCGGTATATCTCGCACTTTTATGTCAAACCTTAACGGTTCTTCCCACTCGCAACTACCGTCGGAACTGACGATCGTTTCTTTAGTCTTCTGACTTTCGCACAGTGACTTTCCACCATGAAAGAGACCAGCTTGCAGGCCAATCTGTATAAATGAGACAGACAGACAGACAGACAGACAGACAGACAGACAGACAGACAGAGACAGAGACAGAGAGAGACAGAGAGAGAGAGAGAGAGAGAGAGAGAGAGAGAGAGACAGAGACAGAGAGAGACAGAGAGAGAGAGACAGAGAGAGAGAGAAAAACAAAAAGATAGAAATAGAAATTGCCCAAGATTCGTCCAAGAACGACGAATCGCGTTTTACCAACGACAAATTACCAAATACAACACCAATTTATACCTCAACGGTGCGATGAGCTGCGTCGCAATTTAATCGCGATATCGCGTTCACAGTAAAAACGAACGGCTCCTCTATCTTCCAAGCAGATACGTGTTTGCCCTTCTTGCGCAGCGTTAGCGTGGAAAATGAAGGCCTCGTACGTTGCAAGGTGTCTGGCTCGACGTTCTCCGCGGTATTTTCTTGATCAACAGAGACGCTATCTCTGCTTAGAGTGACCAACGTAGGAACAATATCTTTCGCTAGGCAATCTTGAATGTAACTGAACTGTATCAAAGGATAGTCTCCTATCAAGTACTCTTCCTGGCCGCAAACTTTCAGAGTAAAATCATTCGGATGTCCTTTCGACATTAAAGTGTTTGCTCGCTTGTTCAATATGGATACCAGTAGCTGATACGGCGTCGTAGCGTGCGATATTTGAAACGTGAAGGCCGTCTGAAACGAAATTGCAATTACGCACGCGTAATCTCTTTTGCAAAAGTGGAAACAGCTTTCGTTCATTCGCGCTTTGTCCTTTCAAACGGCCCGCCGTTCGTTTCCCGCCTTTCAGCGTTTACCTAACCGCGCTGCTGTTGGCGCCACCAACAGAGAAGTACGAAAGAGAGACAGGAAGCTGGCTCGAAACAAGCATCGAAGCACGTACACGGGAGGAAAAGAGCGAGACGCAAGGCGTATCAACATAGAGGCAACACAGAGAGATTCACACCTCTCCCGAACGTGAACTCTGATTTACAAAGGAGCGCGAAACCATTGCAAAGTAAACAATCCAAGTAAACAACGCGTGACCGCGTGCGAGTGTCGATTTTTTTTCTTTTCTTTTCTTTTCTTTTCTTTTCTTTTCTTTTCTTCGGGGGGGAATTAACGTTCGTTTCGTCCTCTTAATCCTTTTAAACTTGAACGTGCAGAAGGTGACTTAACCTTAAACCATGTCGACGGCTGAAAACTTCTCGACGAACGAAAAGTTCGACAACGAAGAATACATCGAAGATCCTGGAATGCTCGTCAATCAGGATCGTTCCTACAATCTATCGAAAGTCGAACACGAAAAGTGCAAACAACAGATTCACGATTTAAAACAAAAACTTCGATTAAACGAAGCGATGCTACGCGAGGTTAACGAAGCGAACGAATCGCTCGAGCGTTTGTTCGATCAACGAATTTCCGAGAGTGAACAGCTCATGTGCCAAGCGAAAGAAAGGTAAATACACGAAATTTCTATACGAGGATTTCTAATCCCTTTTTTTTAACCCCCCCCCCCCCGCCCTTAATCGTTTCTTCTCGTTTCTTCGTTTCAGACATCGCACCCTCGCGAAGGAATACGAAGACACCGTTTCAAATTTGGAAACGAAATCAGCCCAACAAACGAGAGAAATCGAAGAATTACGACGACGAGCGGATCGATGCGTCAACGCTCGAGTTGCTCAAGACCCTGCTGTTGTTAGCGTAAATTCTCCCGACACGGACGATATCTCGTTGAGGAATCGCATCGATGAACTTTTATCGATTCAGCGAGAAGAGAGAAAGAAGTACGAACACGCGGAACGATCGATCGCGGAATTGAAATCTCGATGTGAACATTACGAGTGTTACGTTCAAGTGAGGAGGATCGCAACGAGTCATAATCTCCCGTCTGAAATAAAACGTAAAACGCTTTACCGACACGCTTTTATCGACAGGCTATCAAAGAACAACTGGGCGAGAAAGATCAAACTTTGGAGGAAATACGCGCAGAACTTGCTTTAAAACGCGCGGAGGTGGAATCACTTCGTACAGCAGATCCTACCCGCGAATCGTGCAAAGGTGAATGCACGAATGCTAACGATGCAATTTCGTTACTTTCATTTATCAGGCTATTTATCACATCAGCCGGTGTTCTTTCTTTCTTTCTTCTGTCCACAGGCAATTCGATATTCGCCGAAGTGGAAGATCGGCGGCAGAACGTGGTAAACAAAATGAACGCATTGCGTGAAAAGTACGCGGAACTGAAACGCACGTGTAAATGCCAAATTACGGAGATCAAATCACTGAGAGCAGATCGCGCTGCGACACTTAGAAAATTGGAGAACGACGCACGTTGTACGCTGACGGAAAACGAGGAATTAATTCAAAAATACAAAACTAGGATATCGGATCTTGAAAACAAATTGAAGTCCGAGATCAGGAGAAACAGCGATTCAAACCAATCGAATCTCGGCGATGCATCTTTTAGGTACAAAGTATCGAACAAATTGCACTTTACGAAATTTTGCAACAATTTCTATCTTTCTACCCACGTAATTTTTCTTTTCTTTCTGCTCGATTTCGAAAATCAGATACTTTCAATCCCTGCTGGATACTAAGAAAAAAGAAACGGTCGAACTTCGTACAAGAGTCGAAGATCTTTCTACGAAACTCTTGCTACAGGAAGAAACGAGAACAAATATCGCCAAACAATTACACTATTGGCGTTACAAAGCTTCCTCGTTGGAGGTAATCGTTTCCATCTTTCCTTTGCATCTGCTAGTTTACGGAATAACCATCATCTCGCTTGATCATTTTTATATGTTCAAAGGATCGAATTGACGCCGTGCGAGCAAAGTTAAAATTATGCGCTACGAGCGATGCGGAACACGAACTTTTGAGAGAACTGAACGATCACGCGCACGAGCGTGATATCGATACGACGATCGACGAAAAGCGATCCATTTCTAGCCAACGATCGAGGAATTCGGTTCAATCGCGGCTAAATCATTCTCCCGAGGTCGAGCATACCGATTCTTCGACTAAGAATTCGGAAAGGTGTAAAGCCTACGGACAGAGAACGGACAAGAACGGAAAAGAAAATTGTAACCGCAGCAGTGGAACTACCACGGAACTTGAAATCATCACACCCAGAAAGTCATGCAAGTTTAGACGTGACCAAACTACCGGCGAGAACGAGGACAAACTTTTGGTCGAGTTTCCTCACTCCGCGAAGAATGCGACTACTCAATGCGAGGCCAAGATATCGCCAAGTGCCGTGGAATGTGAATATCCTGTTATCTATATATCAGCCAACGATCTCGACGATCGATAAAAGTTTATCGCACGTAAAATCCCAAACAAAGAAACAAGGAAATATTTTAATTTTTACACACACGCACGCGCGCGCGCACGCACACACACACACACACACACACACACACACACACACACACACACACACACACATACATACAAGCGTAATAAAAGTAACAAAGCAACTGTGGTCTTACCTCTGTATTTTCAAATTTAGTGACAAGAACAATATTCCCATCTTTCAGTCGACATTCGATATTTTTTGGTATCGTGGCAGTTGGTGCTAGTCGCGTAGGAAACTGATAACGTACTTTCTCCATCCAAGATTTCTTTTGCCTGGCCATTGCAACTTCGTCTCCCAATACTCTCATTTTCCATCTAAAGTCATTCACTTCGGAATTTCTCAAGGCTGTAAACTCGTGCAATCCTTTTCCAATGAGAAGACCAATTTGAGAATCTAAATTTCTATCGCTTTTCACACCTTCGCGTTCTATAACTTTGAGCACGGAACAAAACGGTTTTATGTCGCACAAACGTCTAGTTTCGTCTCTCAACTCCTCTGCTTCTGCGTTAGAGTTGATACATGAGAATACGTAGGACGGAGCATCTTTCAATGTACCGTGAAGAGGATATTTACTGGCTTCGTCCCAAAGGTCCTACGTAAAAAAAAAAAAAAAAACGTACGCGACGTTCGTATAATATAATCAACTTTAGCAAGAATGTCTTGATCCAGCTACGCTTTGTTAAATTTCTTCACCTACCTCCTTAATTTCGGCCAAGGTGATGTTGCGGTTAGTCTCTAAGGGTATAACGACCCCATTTGGCATTAAACAAGTCAGTTCGACAACTTCCGTGGGTGATTTTGCCCAGAAATTGTAGGTATACGCACTCGGTATGTGTACCATCGTGTCAAATCTTCTCGACAGGACGTGGAAAAGTTTAATGAAATAAAACAAAGAACAACGGCTCAGATGCAATTAATCGGAGAAAAAAGCACGAGATATATCGTGCGAGTCGTGCATCGCGACCGAAAGTATCCTTTCTCTTTCAACCAATATGACTTCATTTCATTGAAACGTTTGATAACAAGTTGCCTGATGCGTAAAACGTACGATTAACGTCTCTTTTCTATGGATCGTTCCTCTTCATTCACACATCCATCACGTGCAACTTTGAATTTCACTCGATACTGAAATTTCTCGTAGGACTCTGAACTCTCGGGCTGAGAATAACTACAAATACTCGCTTGCTCGAGTATTTATTATCAGTTGTGTACTTGCAAAGTTTAGACTCTATCGATATCTATCGTCGAACAATATCGTTTCAATACAAAATGACGAATACTTTAACTGGACTCGAATCACGAACGAAGCTCGTACAATCGCTTCTTTCCGCGTGCGATAACACTGCTAGTCAGCCATTATTTTTATAAATGCATTCTACCCACCTACTTACACGTATATATTTCCGTGTATATACGTGTGTATCAAAGCAAAATTAGTCTCTTTTCTATTGGATTTCGTTTCGATCGAATTCTACGACGCTGTTTCTTCGCTTCTCTCATAATGCTTTCGATTTACTTATTTCTTGCCGTCTACTTAATTTATCACGTACGTATCTCGTATCACGATGTAATATTTCCACTCCAAATATCGATCATTGTTTAATTTCACTATACAAAATAAAAACACAAATATATACGTGATAATATAAAAATCCCTATTTGGGGGTTTCAAATGAAAAAAGTTCTAGACGTCGTTATTTGCTGATTCAATTTGAGAGAAAAAAGTCTCTAAATATAAATCGATCAATGTGAAACGTGATTTACTAATTACGGAACTTTTATACCTTTTATCTTGTCTACCCTGTTTGTTACTGGTTTGTTACTCGCATGAAAATTATAACGTCGTCGTCGTACCGTGTATCGATCGACTTTCGTAGTTTGTGTGTCTGTGATCTTACGACGTACGATACGCGTACGTGATTTTTCAAGTGTCGGTATTTTCAGTGTCGTTAATCAGCAATTGGTAATTAAAATCAAATAAAAACGTACGAATCCCGACGAAACGACGTAGTATTATCGTCGCTTTTCGTATTATTTCGTTCGAGGAATTTTTTAGACATTCACGTCGAAAATTTCGTTCACATAACCTCTTTGTCAAGTAATTATTCGTACGAAAACGAATTTTGTAAGATCCGACGTTTGGAAAGAATTCACTTTGTGAAATTATAACGAACGATCTCGATCAATGTTGGTAATAATTCTTCGACAAAGTTAGTTACAAAGTAAACTATTACAATTTACGTTCAGTCTTGACGCGCATATCGATAACTTTCTTCGTATTCTTCTTAAGAAGAAGAAGCCAAAAAAAAAAGAGAAGAAGGAGAAAGAAAATGTAATTTCCGGAGAGGAATGCAAAATTTATAACGATATCAACATCGCTGCACGACTTCGATAAATTTGAACGCGATTCAACGAAATATACTCTACTGCTACTTTGAAACGTTTGTTTCGAACATTTATATTTATATGTCGCAGGTTAGTCCGATAAGCGTTAGAAGGAAAACAGGATCGTCGCATCGAGCATCATGTTTGGACAATCTGGAAATACATCGTTTAGTAAGTAAAACGAATTGCGGTTCTTTCCTTTCGCGTCTACGTGTTACTATAATCGAATCCAACCTTCGTAGGTGGTTTTAACACAGCGACACAGTCTAGTCCATTCGGGCAATCGGCATTTGGTAAACCGATCACAACGACGAGTTTCGGTACTGGTGCCGCACCGGTCTTTGGCAGTAGTAACACTTCTCTCTTCAGTTCAAAGCCTGCAGGCTCCACAACTGGCGGTTTGTTCGGCAGTACTACGACTCCACCTGCGTTTACTCAACCGTCTTTTGGAGGTAGCGTTCATTGCTCGTACATCGTTCTGCTCTCTGGTTCTGCTGCTCATAATTTTGAAGCGTTTATCCACTTAAACACATTTATCGAGTCGTACACGTGTCGCGATAAAATTTCCCTTTCCACAGGGTTTGGTACGACAAGTACAAATACCCATTTATTCGGCACTCAACAAAATGCAAGTACAAATCTTTTTGGTACAAATACCGCAACATCAGCGTTTGGTCAATCGAGCAAACCAGCTGGATTTGGTTTCGGTACTACGTCCGGTACGAGTCTGTTTGGGCAGCCTCAACAGTCAACTCAACAAACTACTCCTTTTGGACAAAGCAGTACCGCTGGAAATACAACTTTATTTGGTACAACGCCTGGTACGTTGCATCAACGTTGCGACCAAAAAGGAACTATTTCGTTGTTCTCTTCCACTTTTTCTTCATCTGTTCCAGGTTTTGGCAATACAAACACCGCAACCACTAGTATGACCGGTACTGTCGTTAAATTTACCCCCGTGATCACTACCGATTCCATGTCCAAAAACGGTATATCTCATACTATATCGGCGAGGCACTGTTGCATCGCGTCGATGAAAGAGTATGAAACAAAATCTTACGAAGAGTTACGTTTCGAAGATTATTCCGTCGGACGAAAAGGTAACTGTCTACACTACTGTCATCTGCGATTAAACAGACGCGTTACATTTTTAACGTTTTTACTCGACACACACACACACACACACACACACACACACGTATGATGTCGTGAACTTATAAGATGGCTGTAAACTTGTGCGTGCATACGTGCATCAACGCAATACGCGATTGAGAATCGAGCGAATGTAACGTCAATGCGTGGTATACGATACAATTTCGGGGATTCGGCTACTACGATTCGTACAAACGTAATCTACGTCAAATCTACGTGTATTCGATACAAGCGTATTCCGTTTTTTCTTTAACGCTCAGGACCCAGTACGGGAATATTTGGTGCACCAGCGCAACCATCGCCTTTTGGCAGCACAGGGGCAGGAACTAGTACCGCGACGACAGGTAATAAATCATTCCAAGGCAAATTGCATATCTTTGAGAGACGTTGTACTTCACACGAAACAATTGACCAACGCACAGTCTAACGCTTGTTCTTAATATTAAATATGAATATTATTATTATTATTATTATTATTATTATTGTTATTGTTATTATTGTTATTGTTGTTGTTATTATTATTATTATTATTATTATTATTATTATTATTATTGTTATTGTTATTATTATTATTATTGTTATTACTATTACTATTCGTATCGATGTCTGTTTTCTTTCACGTTTCACAAATAAGGTTTCGGTGGGATGAGCGGCGGTTTTGGAGCAACCACGCAGTCCGGCTCAAGTGGTATATTTGGGAAACCTATAACTAGTTTCGGTACACCCTCGACAACAACGACGAATAATTTTGCTTTTAATTCTACTCCAAGCACAAATCTGTTTGGTACGAATACCCAGAATAAACCTTTTGGTAGTAAGTATGAAATTTTTCAAACACCATTGATAATTTTGACCATCGATGAATTTAGCATCGTTTTGTACGATCGGTATGCGTAAATGAACACACACGCGTGTATGAATCACGTATATCCGCAAAATACAATTAGTCTTATCTACAGCAGCAGCTCCCACACCACTTTTTGCAACCAGCAATACTAACCAAAATGCTGGTACAGGTTTCGGTGGCATTAATACGGGTCAAAACACTGCTTTCGGCTCCGCATTTGGTTCCACGCAACCGAATCAGGTAATATATCGAATCGGAGAGCAACGAAATATATTTAGGGGAACAACGAGAGAAACTTTTCGTTGCCCGCGTCGTCGTCGGTCCGGCGCGCGATTGCACTTTGTCTCAACTTTGTCTCATCTCTTTGCAGAGTATTGGTTTATTTAATCAGAACAAATCAGCTTTCAACGCACCGTCCACCTCGTCCAGTACTGGATTCACCGGCTTCGGTCAAACGTCGTCGAGCAATACCGGCACAGCTTTATTCGGAGCTAAGACAACCGGAACGATAGGTTTCGGAGCAACTCCGACTTTCGGTTCAACTACAACGTCGACCTTTGGAACTGCATCAGGTTTCACTGCAGCTCAAAACTCTGGTACTTCATTGTTTAATACGCCTTTTAAACCAGCAGGACAAACATCTGGATTCTCGTTTGGTTCAACTTCCACACCATCGTCCGGACTCGGTAAATTATTTACGTGCCAGTCTTATCATTGAAACGACATCGGTGCAGCCGATGATGTTTCAAATTTCAAATTTCAAATTTCAAACTTCAAATTTCAAACTTCGATGGTCTCTTCGAGTAATCTGTTTTTCGATTTCTGTATCTCGCGTAGTTTGTGCGACCAAACTAAACGAAAAGAAACTAAATAAAAATGTAAAGGGGGAAACGTAAATAAGAAGATGCAACGTTCATTCACGTTTCGACGTTGGACGTAAATTTATTTTCTAGGTACAAATACAGGTTTGATGTTGGGCAGCGGTTCTACTTTGTTTGGCCAGCAAAAATCAGGAGGTTTCTTCGGCAGTACTGGCAACAACGCAACGTTCAACACGTCGGGGTCGTTTGGATCTTCAACTTTCGGAACCAACGCAAATGTAGGAACGGGTATTGGAACTGGATTGCTCGGAACTGGGTATTACATCGAATTTTCCGTCATCTATTCTCGATCGTTTATCGTTTATCGTTTATCGTTTGTCGTTCGTGCGAAAACGATGCTTTTAATTTGCTTTCTATTTCTCTCAATTATATATAGAAACACGACGAATCAAATGAAAAACAGTTCCGGAACAGTGCCGGTGCATCAACAAATTTTGGCCTTGGTGTCTGCTCCCTTCGGTGATTCGCCATTGTTGAAAAATCTTTTACCGGTAAGTGAATTTCCAACACGAGTCGATCCGAGACGATCGTTAAAATAAAAATTTGTCGTTGAAACCGCCGTGACTCGCAAATACCGTTCGTTCGAACGTCGTTTATTTTTTCTTTTCTTTTAGGCTTCTGGTAAAACGGAAGAGTTGTTAAAACCAGCAAATGCTCCATCCAAATTGTTGAACGGTCCACAGTACAAGGTTACCGCTGATAACAAATCTCCGAAAATCAAAGCCAAGGTCGTTACTCCTGCACAATTGTCCAAGGTAAAGCAAGCAGCGTATTCGATTTATCGTGAGAAAAATGTTTGTACAATTTGAGACGATAACTCAGACACGGTAATCGACGACGATATAATCGTGTGATGGAATTTCGTAGAAATCAATGTTCGAAGGACTGGAAGAGGAAGATCCACTCTCGGAAGCATTTCAACCTCGTCCGAACGCAAAACGTTTGGTACTACGCCCGAAACCGATATTGAACTCGATAGTTCCATCACCTACGGAAAGTTCGCAGATTCTAGGGAAAAATTTACAATCCTCCTCCGGTAAGGGAGGAGAAGAGAGGTCGTCCTTAACGAATTCGTACGTCGAAAATACAACTGTCGAAACTATAGACAAAGAAAATCACAGTCGAGAGAACAACCGACAACAGTTGGCGAACGATCGAAGATCGTCTTCACCTTGGTTAAAGACGAGCCATCCACGAAACGCAACCGTAAAAAGTTTGGACGAAGAACCGTTCGTCGAGGGTCAGCGTCGTTCGTTGTTTTCCAGTCCGTCGAACGCATTGTCCGACGAGATGTTGAACAACACCGTTACGGAACTGCGACCTTACGCTAATGCCAGTCTGTCGAATCAAACGTGCTCCGAGATCAACACGTCCGAGATGGACGCGTCTTTGAAGAACTCGTCCCTCGGTGATTTGAAAATTTGCTCCACGGACGTGGTAATTCAGAATTCCGATTCGAGCCAAGAAGAGTCGAACGAAAGTTCCTTCTCGACGTTACAAGCGTCGAATTGGAAGCCGAACGCGGCTAAAGTGACGTTGAAACGCGCAGGTTACTACACGATTCCGCCGCTCGATAAATTAGACGAGTACGTTTGCGGTGAAACGTGCATCGTACGAAATTTCACCGTTGGCCGCGAAGATTACGGGAACGTGTACTTTCCCGAATCGTTCGACATATACGGTCTAAATTTGGACGAGATAGTACATTTCCGACACAAAGAAGTCGTCATTTATCCGGACGACGAGAAGAAACCACCCGTCGGAGAAGGATTGAATCGTAAAGCGCAAGTTACGTTGGATCAAGTGTGGCCGTACGACAAAACTCTACACAAGCCTATTACCGATCCTCGTCGACTGGCTGCGATGGATTACGAAGAGAAGTTACGAAGAGTGTCGGCGAAACACGATACCAGATTCTTAGAGTATCGACCTGAAACTGGTTCGTGGGTTTTCAAGGTGCGAAACTTTGAGGTAGCAGCGCACGCACGCTTTTCCTGCTCATCCTCTGTGGCCTCCTCTAGCTTTTCCTCTAATCCTCTCTGATCTGATATCCTTGCTTTTTCGTCGTTTTATCTTTGATTTTTCATACGCGCACGCACGCACGCACGCACACGCACACACACACACACACACACACACACACACACACACACACACATATATATATATGTGTGTGGCTCTTTTAGGTGGATCATTTTTCCAAATATGGCTTGAGCGATTCCGACGAAGAGGACAACAACGTTCTCGCGGGAAGTGACACGAAAAGATTAAAATTGTGCGCCACGACTCAGCAGAAAGGCACGACGACGACGACGATGACGACGACTACGACTACGACTACGACTACGACTACTACGACGACGACGACGACCAAGCAGGAGGAATCAAAAATTTCGGTAAGATCGCACGTTTCACTCCTTGGTCGCGCAAATTACGAATTCACAACGAAGCATTCGACGTACAATGCAAATTTTTGTCACGTTTATCAATTAGAACAAAGATACCTCGACGAGCTCGAACGATTTAAAAACAGCAAATACGGATTATACGGAGCTCGTCGATACGCGCGGTCTTCTTCTGGAGGACCATGTCTCGCGAATCGTCCCACGACGGTGGTTCAAGCCAGGTGCGTGAAATCGACTTTATATTTTATCAATATATTCAATTCGGTTCTCTCTACGTGTGTAGACTGTTTTCTCGCTACTACTACTACCGTAGTAGTAGTAGTACCGCTGTACTAACGATGAATTCTCCTCGGTAGATCAGAATCGCGAGAAACCACTACCCCTGAGTCCAACTGGCGAAAATGCTCGTATCTTGGGTACCGACAGCCATAAATTACAGTTGATGAAAGCCAGTTTTTTCGACGGTAGCGACGAAGAAGAAATTGCCGGCGAGGTTTACGATCGAGGCAAGTCCCGAGATTCTATTCACGTTATATATCGTTTATCGCGTTCGTTCGTCCAATGATTTTTTTGTTTTGCACCGATGGATACACCAATTACGCCGTTACTTGTATCACCGTAGAATCAAATTGCGCGCTGTATCTCTCCGACCGTAAAAATTCTTCGCGATATTTCCTCGTCAACGCTGCCCAAAAGTTAAACGAGGATCAACAACAAAACTACGAGCCAATTTATAGTCCAACGTTACGATCGAATTTGACGATTCGTCGTCAAACGCCAACGATTACTTACGAAGAGCCGACACTTTCAAAAATGGGTAAGGTATCGCAAGGTAGTAGGATAGAAACACACGCAGGAACAATATTTCGAACGTGCCGTAGATTCCAAGTGGAAACGATGTTCGACCAACGTCGTTGCAAAGACATCGACGACGTACGAGAAAGGTTTGCCAGATCCGTCGATAACTCCGGTCACTACAATTCTTCGATACGTTTCTGAAGTGATTCCGTTATCGAAATCCCTTGTACATAAACTGGAGTCTCGTTCCATCGCTGATACTGGTGCAACAAATTATTTTACTTTATATTTTTACACAAAGCGTGAAACGTGCTCTTCCGCTATTTATTCATTCATTTATTCAGGCATACAAATGGGAAGAATGTTCAAACCGAGCTGGGGACGTGGTTTGACGTTACTCACATTGAGCACGAAAAAGCAGGCCGACGACGTGCTGTTGAACAATTCGTTCGAACAAATCGGATCTTACGTGTGTGGTCGTTCTCCGGAAGATACAACGTCCGTCGCGATAGTCCAACGTATACAAATTTTGGGTAACGGCGGTAACGGCGGTAACGGAACCGGCGGCGACGAACGCGTTAAAACGTTCAAAGTAAGTAAACGTCTCGTTTACGATATTACTCCAGATATTTCGATCGAACTTTGTCGTCTTCATTCCTTGGTATTTCTTTTCGTCATCGTTGAAGGAAAGCATAGAGGGACATTTGAAAATTCAGTTGTCGCATCGCGTGGTGAATCAAGAAGGAGACTGTTTAATTTTCGACGTAGACAAAGATATTAACAAGGCGAGCGTAGCTTTACACGCGCATTGCAGTTTGGCCGAAGAATTTGCGGAGCAGTTTGCCACGGATTCATTCGCTTCGTACGTCGCCAACGTTTGGAAACTGTGCGTAGCTCTTTGGGGAACTTTGCCCGACGTAAATGTTGCCGAAGGTATGTGCAACGCTAAATTAATCTGTAACAAGATGGCGCTCGATCTTCGTAAAATCTTCGTGATTCGTTATTCGTTGTAGAAAATCCAGACGATCACAGCGTCGTAGTCGCTCGACGAGAGGCAATCGGAGAATGGTTCAGAAACGTTATACGAAAAACGTTCGCGTGCGAGCATACGGATATCAATTATGAAACAAAGATGCTACTTTTACTATCCGGTATGTACGATGTATAGTTTGTAGAAGAAAAAAGTAAAAGTCGTCGTCTTTTATCTTTATCGAAATTGTTTCGTACATCGATCAGTTTGATCTTCGTACAAAACGAGAAACTGTAAATGTAACCGAAGAGTTGATTTCGTTGTTGTTCGATTTATTTTCCATTCGCCGTCCAAACGATTCCAAACGACGAAAGCTTTCGAATTGGAAGAGGCGTGTAAAATCGCGCGAGAAGTGGGCGATCATTGTTTGGCCCTGTTGATGGCGCAACTATGCAGCGGAATGCCTATAAAGGAAATAATAAAGCAACAGATCGAATTGTGGAAACACGCCGGTGTCGACGAAAACATTTCGCTCGATCGATTAAAGCTTTTCGCACTGGTGGCGGGTGAACCATTCGTGCACACCAAACACGGTCCGATCAACGTTTGCCAAGGTTTCGACTGGAAGCGAACGTTGGCTGTTCACTTGTGGTAAACAATTTTTTCTCTTTCGCTAGATTATTCCAAACGCACAAATGCTACGATAATGTAACAAATATAACTATGATAATGAATCGTTATTACATGCGATATTACATATACACTATCATCGTACGTACGTATATTCGCGTACGTTGCGCAGGTATTTTTCATCGCCGACTGCCTCGGTAAGAGATACGTTAGATCGTTACGAGACGTATTTCGACACGAGCAAATCGACGGCGGCGTATATTTACACGTCGTTGCCGAAACCCGAGTACAGAGGGGATGACTTCGAACTGGAAACGAGCGAGAACGGGAAACCAATATACGATCTGTGTTTCCATCTTTTGAAGTTATTTTGCACCGGCAATCATACATTGGCAGAGCTGTTGAATCCAGCGACGCACACTGCCGACCCGTTGGACTACAGACTCAGGTTTTATTTCATTTTATTCGTCTCGTCTTTCTTTTATTCGTTTCAACCCAGGTTTTCTTTCGTTCGATTCGTGTCGAACCCGACCACGTCATTGTCGTTGACGACTGAATTCGATCGTAGTTGGTTGATGCAGCAAGTACTCTTGTCTTTGGGTTATTCTCACCTCTCGGAACACGTTGCCGTTCTGACACACGTTAATTTCGCGACGCAGTTAGAGGCCTACGGTCTCTGGCATTGGGCCATATTCGTAACGTTACATCTGAAGGACGCTGGAAAGAGGAAAACTGCGGTGACGAATTTGTTACAACGTCACATCGAGATAGACGATACCGCCGATTCCATCGAGCGGGAAAAATTTTTACGGGAAGAGTTGGGCATACCCTCTACTTGGATCGATCGTGCCAAAGCCGTCAAGAGTTACGTAGCCAAAAGGTTGGTACATCTCTAGGTATCTGTAGGTATCTAGGTTCGATGCCTACGAACGTAAGTAGGTACGTTGCTTGAAGATGAGAACGCTGTTTGTACGTCAAGCGCCGCACACGTTTCCATGCTACGTGGAAACGCGTGCAACTGCCGCACAGCTTTCACACTTTTGCCTTCACGCACGTGTTTGAACGCGATTTAAACGCGCAACAATTTACGATGCTAATTGCAGCCGGTCGGTCAGTACGGGGAAAAAAACGCTCGTGTAAAACGTCATTATCCGTCACGTCGTATAAAAAATAGATCGGAGAACTAGAACTTCAAAGAATTATCATAATTACGCAAGGTAATTTCTCATAATTCACAGATACGGGAAAGCAGCTATTTATTTCATTCGAGCGGAACAGTGGAACACAGCTCACGAAATTATCATCGAACATTTAGCAGCAGATGTTATAATAAACGATACTTCCGGTACGTTTCTTCCGAGGTAGTAACACACACTTACGCGCGCGCACGCGCACGCGCACGCACACACACAGAGGAGCCGATGTAATCTCATTCAGCGCGTTGATTATTCTTTCTTTAATTTCATCGTCGTTTCATCGTCGTTTCTGTTCCAGAGAATTACGACTATCTGCGCGATTTATTGCGTCCACTGACTCCTTTGGAATGCAGCAGCACTATAAGCGGTTGGACCTATCAAGGACAATTACTTTGGGAATACATGGAAATAACTACGAACGTCGAATCTCTGTTACGCAGTGCCGATCCACGTGGAATAAGTTCTAAACTGGAATCGTTGAAACAACGATTGTCCAGTCTTCCCCACAAAATCAACCAATTTCCATGCCCAACTGCGAAGCATAGGTAAACTATCACTTTGTCGCTTTCTTCCATGATATATATAATATTGTACGCAGAATCGACGTTTACACGTAAATAAAAACGATTGTTCTTCGTGACAGGCTTTGTCAAGCTGAAATTGCAAAGAGAACGTTGCATCTAGCCAGAAGTTTGTTGCAATCGAACGAGAACAAGTCTGCGTCGATATACCAACTGGTGTCTCAATTACCATTGCCGGAAGATTATACGCAACAAGAGCTTCGTTTCGTCGTTAATATGCACGTGAATGAAATTATATATTAGACGACGTAATATCGTTTTCCACAAACATCGACAGGCAATTACATTTATAAGCAACAGCCCCTTTTTATCTCGGTCAAAATAAACGTTATCGTGGTGATAATTTTATTTTTCATCTTTTCGCAATTGTAACAACAATTGTAACAACGGTTTACGGTATTCGCGGCAACAGCGACAAACAGGTGATAAAGTATCGTAGCGCGACTAATTACAATAACACAACAGCGAAGATAGTTAAGATTTATAATCTCGATAATTAATAACGAAGGATATACACGAATATATACGTATATGCTGATTTGTTTCTACTCAAGAGCTACCCTGTATCCATAGAAATTAATTAACAGTCTACATTAAATCTACATTAAACTAGTTGTAAGTATAAATAAAGAGCAGAGGACTAGAGAGAGGACGTAATCGTTATTTCAATTTTAGATATTAGCACACGATGCTTTTCGTACTTTAAAAAGCGATGGATAATTAACTAAATTTTAGAAAATTAAAAACGTGCCGTTGCAATTTGAAAAATTTCTCGAACTACGTCGCGTGTATTTTAAAAATGTGATCAGTTGAAATATACTATTATCGATAAACTGTATTTTGGAATTATTTATTTTATTAAATTAAATTAAATTAAATTAAATGCATCGACGATACGACACACGTGGGTGAGTCGTGGATGGAGCGTTATTTTCAATTACGCGTTCGCGTTTGAAAGTGAAAAGGTAAAAGAAGATGGAAAAATCGTCGCAGCTTTCGAAATTCTTTCGGAGGATCTAGGAAGTCGACTAGTTGCGTTTGAAAATATAGACGGGCGTTAAATCAATGATGCCGAGTTTGCGCGTCCGGCCATTTCGACCGGCCATCTCTGTAAGAGATATTGCAAATATCTCGCTCTCTTCTCGCTAGCTCGCTATCTTTCCGTTTTCCGTTTCCCGTTTCCCGTTTCCCGTTTCCCGTTTCCCGCTTCCCGCTCTTGGCAAGGAACTCTTGGCTCTTTTTTTTACAGAGTGTTAATTCGATCTATCTCCGTTCGTTTCCATGTCTCTTGGACATTTTCACACACACACACACACACACACACACACACCTTCAACTCCCTCGATATCTTCGATCCTATATCTTTTTTTTTAAACGCCGAATCCCGTCGTTACCGGGACTTAGCGTCGTTGGCAACGACTCGATCGCCAACGTTCGTTCTTACTACGCGTCGCTAGCATCATTCTGCTGGCTGGGGTGGCAATGGGTCGCCAACAGCACTACTACCATTACCATTAGCTGGTATCCGTCGGGTGTCGACGTTCCTCTTTTCAGAGGTGGTTGCGAGCACGCGCTCGCACGCAGTAGAATAGTGGCGATACTCCGAAAACGTCCGAGTCTAACGTAGTGTCGTGGCAAGATCGTAATGCGCGCGCGCGCGCGCTAGACACACACAGCCACCTTTCGTTTCAGCATAAAGCGACTCGTACACCATCTTTGCTCGATTTCCACGACGAGGCAGTGTCGTTGCGAACGGAGTCATCGCGTGTAACATAGTCGTTTTTCTGCGGGACAGAATCCACACGAACACACCCACACACACACACATACACACGCACGCACGCACGCACATATATATATTTATATATACATGTATATATACACACGCCTGTACATGACGCCTTTTCATACATCGTATTTCACGATACGCGCGTAACGCGTGCAAATACTTGATTTTTCTGTCATTTTTTCCTTTCTTCCATCCCTCCCCCCTCCTTCTTTGCTTCATATCCACCCCACCGATTTCTCCCTCTCCCTCTCCCTCTCCCTCTCCCTCTCCCTCTTTCTCTCTCTCTCTTTCTCTCTCTCCTCTCTACAACTACTCCCTTGTCCCACCCTCGTCCTTCATTCTTTCGGGTTCTCTGCGCGTTACGGTGTGAACATACTTGAGAGATCTCGCGCGACAAGGCGGTAATCGGTGGTGCAATCGTGAATCTCACAAACGAATCGTGTCAACGGCGCATCGAACGATGCTTAATTTATTTGTGAAAAGAAAAATATACGTTCACTTCGAAAAGATACGATAATAATAAAGAAGAAGAACACAGACTTACTGTCTGGGGGGGGGTGATTTGACGTAGGATCGTTTTTTCGTTTCTCCCTTTTGGTTGGTTAGTCGTTCGGTCCTTCGGGCGATCGGTCGATCGGGTATTGATACGCGCGTACGTCGAAGACGCTTTTATTTTTCAATAATGATTCAATTACCAGAGATGTTCGCGACGCGTTTTAAAAAATGTTTACAACGGGAAACTGCACGTTGGAGGTGAATTGTTACGTGTTGCTGAACTCGCATTGATTGGCTGTTTCTTATGAACTTTTCCTTGGACATTGTCGTCGACATCTTCGTCGTCGTCGTCGCTGTCGTTCTTATCGCCATCGTCACCGTCGTCACCGTCGTCGTCGTCGTCGTCGTCGTCGTCGTCGTCGTCGCCGCCGCCGCCTTCTTCGTCATTGTCGTTGTCGTTGTCGTTGCGTTGTCGTTGTCGTTGCGTTGTCGTTGTCGTTGTCGCTGTCGTTGTCGTTGTTACGTTGCGTCGTTATTATCGATAGTGGCTGTTTCATCAATGACGTTTAAAGAAAAAGAAAATGATTTGATTTGAAAAAGACTCAAAGATACGGAGGACCAAAATTCGATCGAACCATGTTAGATACACGGATACGTACGGACGTTCGTCGCAATGAAATGTCGTCGAAAACGTGCGTGGTGAAACGAAAGGAGTTTTTTTTATGTTCGACAGCTATACGATTAGCGTAGTTTCGATCGTCGGGAAAGCGAAGAGCACGTTTAAAGAAGAAGATGAGAGAAGACGAAGAAGTATCGTACATAGAAGCTTCTACGTACTAGCGTATGTAAGCGTTACAAAGTTGTGTCGTTAGCTGTATCGAACGTATACGTGTATACGTATAAACAAGATTCCATCGAAACGGTAAATTTACGCACGTAACGCTGACTCGCGTGTTCCGGCCGATCGATCGCTACTACGAGGGAGCGGTAAGACTAATTCTTTTCGAGAATTCTTACTTCGAATTAACGTATGCGTTTCTGTTTCTTCTTTAAAAGATCGGTTCGTTCGTTTCATCATTTATTCGCACTCGGCTGCTCATCGATAGCGTTGAAATAATGTTTCTCTCCGTCGAGAAATTTGTGCACTACGGAGTGTTGTTGCTGTTATGGATCAAATCAAGTTATCAGCAAGAAGAGGATATACCTCATAACGAGTAAGGATCTGTAACTCTTTTAACTCTTTCCCTACCGTTCGTCTCTGCTGTTGTTGCAGTTTACATTTCCCACGGTTGAAAAAATTACAAAATTACAGAATGATCGATCGACTTCGGTTGAGGTTAACGTAGGGGGGCTTACGAAACAAGGCAAACGTAGAATATTATAAATGGCAGGGCGTGGATGTTTTGAGAAAAGGATTTTCGGTATTTTCGTTTCGTTTACGTAACGAACGCGTAACGTCGATCTCGAACGTAACGTGTCCATGTCATTCGTAGCAGGATGATCGATCTAACTTTGAAAAATGTGTCGAAAATTATTGGAAATCTAAACTGCAACTGTATTTGCACTCCTTTCTCTTCGACGTGAAAAATATTTATACTTTTGTCCGCTATGATGATGATGATGATGATGATGATGATGATGAGAGATGATGGTAAGAGGGGTAAAATATGTATTTCTTTGTGCGTGTGTGCGAGAGAGAGAGAGAGAGAGAGAGAGTGCGAGAGGGTGGGAGGGAGGGAGTACGTCCGCATATACATTCCATTGCATCAAAAGACAAACAACATAGCACTTTCAACGATTCTCGAAGGAAGGCAACGAAAATTAGAAAGAACGCAGGCGCGTGTAGAGTTACGCGTATACAGTCGATTAAGGAGAATCAGAATCGGCGTATACGCGTACGACCTACGTGCGTGCGCACGTGAGCATGCACTTACGTTACTTACGCATGTACGTACGAACGCATCAATGGTGCTCATTTACACGTAAAGCTGTGTGACATGCATGTAGAACATGGTGAGCAGAACACAATCGTCGATTTCGATTCAACTGATTGCGCATTTGCGTCAAGTAGCGCATCATCGGTTGCAACGCTACCTTTTTAGCGTTAGCTAGTTTTCTCAAAACATAATGAAACGTAATTAACAACCGAATTTCTAATAACGATCGAATTTCTTCCTTGTCCGTTTAAACGACACGGACGTACGATTCGAAATCGAACGTCAATCGAATTTGAACAATTTGTTCGTTCATTTATCTAATATCGTTGACTCTTTCCAGACTTTCCAGACTCTTTACTCTCTCGCTATTAGTTATTCGAAAACAGACGAACGAAGGAAAAGGAGAAAGAAATAAGAGACCATACGACAATACATCAATAACAGCACGATACAACGACACTTACAATTTAGACATTCGTAGAATTAAAAAAAACTGTAAAACGTGTAAAACTCGTTTACAGTTTATTTTACGTATCGTTTACTCGCGCGAGCTTGTCAAGCGATACGCTTTACTTTTCTTGCGTTGCAGGGTGAAAAACTGGGCCTTAAAATTTGGCGTAGATCTGTGGGAATTTGGCAAACAAGTTACGAAAATGAGCGAAATACAAAGGGTAAGTAAGTAAGTAAGTAAGTAAGTAAGTAAGTAAGTAAGTAAGCAAGCAAGCAAGCAAGCAAGTAAGTAAGCAAGCAAGCAAGCAAGCAAGTAAGCAAGCAAGCAAGCAAGTAAGTAAGTAAGTAAGTGCTCGTGGACTCTGTGATATAAAATTTCACACTTTTTCTTCACGCACTTTGATTTCAGAAATATCACGATATGGAAGCTCAAGTTGTGAAAAAGGATGGACTCGTCTTAGTGCGAGAAATGGCTGCCGAAGTAAAAAATATGTTGGACTTTAAAATGAACGCTGTTATGGTGAGAGAGAATGATTTCTTAGAAAAAACGAGATCACCGTGCGTGTGTGCGCGCTCATCGTTGATCGACGTACGTTTACAGAGGTTGGTTGAGAGTGCCGAACAGGCAGCCGTATCAGCACTCAGAGACGGAAGCGTAGCGCCAAAGTATTACGCTTCTCAACGTTTCGACGTTTCTTCGGTGGATGGAAAGACGTTGGGAACCGGACAAGACAGCTTTCTCTCGTCCAATCGACACTTTGATCATTTAGCCGTGAACGTTACTTTTTCGGCAGTTTTGTTACCTGCCGGGGTAAAAGAAGTTGGTAAGTTTGTAAGGCGATATCGACGAGTTATTAAAACCTTAGACAGACAGACAACTTACGTTCCTTGCTTCTTTAAATTGGGATTTTAAATTTTGATTCGCCCTCAACAGATCGCGAGGTAGCTGCTGGTATTCAATGGAGCGAATACTTGGATCTGTTGTTCATTAATAATTACGAAAGCGACTCTTCGCTCTCCTGGCAATACTACGGGGCGACTTCGGGATTCTTGAGACGTTTCCCCGGTACGCGCATTTTGCACACGCATTTTTTCCGTCCCTTTTTCATTTTTTCCATTTCTCTCCGAAGCGTTCGTTTTGGTTTAAATTCTCTCTCTCTCTCTCTCTCTCTCTCTCTCTCTCTCTGGTAACGATAATTATTCATTATTGGTTCACAGCAATTTCTTGGCCACCCATCGAGGAACGAAGTTACAGCAAGAACGTCAATCGAATCGTTCGAGACGTGTACGATTTTCGAATTTCCAACTGGTTCGTTGGCGCCGCGAACAGTCCGAAAGACCTGGCTATATTGCTCGACGTCGAATGTTACGCCTCGGAGAGGAACAGGCGTTTGGCCGTGGCTACCGTTAAAACCATACTCGATACTTTGGGTCCCGACGATTATGTTAATGTTTATCGTTACGGAGACACCGCGGAAGAGATCGTGCAATGTTTCAAAGACAGTTTGGTTCAAGCATCGCCCGAGAATATACAAGAATTGAAAGTGACAACGAGTTCCATGAAGTACGAGGAAATGGCAAAAAATATATCGGCCGCTCTTGGAACTGCGTTCGAGATTCTTCACAGATACAATAGAACGGGACAAGGAAGTCAGTGCAATCAAGCGATCGTGTTAATTACCACCGACAACGCTGGCCTACCTACAGAGGTGATAAAGCGTTACAACTGGCCTCACATGCCTGTTCGTATTTTCACGTATCTCATCGGTGGTGACAAAAGTCCGGAATTACGCAACGCAGCATGCTCGAACAAAGGTACGTACTTTTCTATTCTATTCTTTTCCTCTTCTTACGACTCTCTCTCTCTCTCTCTCTCTCTCTCTCTCTCTCTCATCTGAATTCATTATACAAACTACATTATTAATCGTTTAATCGATTCGATTAACTGTAGTCACAGTGGCGATTACTACGTGTTGCTACATTTTCTTTTATTCCGTAGGATTTTACGCGAGAATCACCGAGTTGGAAGACGTTAAAAGTAAAGTTTTCGAATATATCAAAGTGCTGGCACGACCTATGGTACTGTATCAACACGAACACCCTATTCATTGGAGTCCGGTTTACGTTGGCGGGAAGGTGAGCGAATCGATTGATTTTCGACCATCAAACACGTGTTGCAACGCAAAATTGCTGCCTTTTTCGCGTTTGTTACAGAGCGGTAGATACGGTAAGGAACGCGTTGGTCAGCTAATGACTTCGGTCACCGCGCCTATCTTGGATCGTCGGAATTATACGGTAACATTTTTTCATCAAAATTTCCGATCGCGTCAGATCCGACTGTTTGTAATTATACACATACGTGTGTGTGTGTATACACGCATACATGTATCTATATATATTTTTTTTTTTGCTTTTTTCAATTTACCTGTCACACAGATGAAAACGGCTAATTTATTGGGTATCGTCGGCACGGACGTACCTATAGAAGAGATACAGAAGTTGGTACCACCTTACAAGGTAGGGAATATCAGCAATTTACGAAAATACGAGAATCTCGTTCGAGCGCGACGAACGAGGCGGATTATTCAGATTCATCGCAGATTATTTTATCGATTCGTTGCAGTTGGGTGTTAACGGATATTCTTTCGTCGTTGACAACAACGGCCGTGTTCTGTATCACCCGGACTTACGGCCATTGGTGAGTAATAACAAGTTTTCGAGGAGTGCTTCCCTCAGAGGGAATCTCGATCTAATCTCGAAATAATTTCGAATCCATTCTGGTCTCAACCGCCTACCAGTTGACACTGACATCGCGCTATTTCTTTTCTTTTTGCGCAGCCAGGGAACGTGGACGTAAGTAACGTTATATCAAATACACGTCATCGCAGATCGTGGAAAATTCGATTTTTTTTCTTCGCTCGCGACGAAAATTCGCGTCACACTAGCGTCCAAGTTGCAAGATTTTCTCAATGTTTCTTCCTTACAGTACGAAGAAACGTTGAAACCCACGTACGTCAACGTAGATTTGTCGGAAGTCGAACTCGCCGAGTACGACGGACCGTTACATCCGTTGAACAATTCCCTTCTTCTCGATGTAAGTTGTCTCTGTCTGATTCTTCCCTTCTTCTCGATGTAACGCGTTACACACGTGTATTTTCACCTTTTCATTCCGCGATGTGTCCGCGTTGCGCAGCTGAGGCACGACATGATCGATCAGAAGGAAGGAGAAACTAATTTTGCGATCAAAATTCATTACGACGACATGGTGAGTAAGAAGATGATATCGTAAACGTTACGACGTTGCACGCACACGCACACACGCGCACGCACACACACACACACACACACACACACACACACACACACACATCTCATCACGTATTTTCAACATTCGAGTCGACACGATAGAAAGATGGAGAAAAAGTCTGATTTTGAAAATACACACGCACGCGTTGTATTTAGGCGGTGAGAGGCAGTCTCAGACGCATCGACACCGTTGCGATCACACGTACTTGCTATTTGACACTTGAATCCTACATCATTATATATATACACAACGATCAGTCTTTCGTCGTCTTTCGTGTCGTTTAACGTACGTATTTCTCGTTATTTTTTCGGTACGCACGCATACGTGTATATATATACAGAGACGGGTTACCATTAGACGTCACAATTATTTTTATAAACCGATAGAAGGAACGCCGTTTTCGTTGGGGCTGGCATTGCCCGAAGGTTACGGTATGTTCGAATTGTTGGCCGAACAAGAAATCAAGCATGCGATAATAAATGGTAAGCAAGTGAGCAGCACTATCTACCGAGTAGGATAAAACGTGTAAAATTACTCGTACGATCGAACGTGTGTGTTTCACGTGTTGTGTTTCAGTAACCGAGTATTTCAAGGGAAACAATTGGAAGGTGCATCCTGACTGGGTGTACTGCGAATACAGTAGTTCGGCTTCGGAAAAGTGGTTCCCGTCCCCCGAAGAACGCGTTCTGCATTTTTTGGCAAGAACGCGAGGTCCGGGGTGGAAATGGATGTCCTTGAGACCAAGGAGTCCAAGCTCGCATCACAAACAAGCGAGCAAGCCCGACAAAGATGCTTACTATTGTAAGTATTGTCGTTCAGGATGCGAGAATATCGTTGTATGCTTATACGCTTTTGTGTGTGTGTGTGTACACGTATACGAGGAGAAAGCGATTACTGACCGACATCGGTTTTCCGGCACAGGTGATAAAAAATTAGTGCAGTCACTGGTGTTGGACGCGTTGGTTACCGACGGTTTCGACAAAAGAGGTGCGATGCACAAAGAAGAAAATCAGAGGTAAGTGGGTAACACGCGAGCGAAACTCACACGGATGCATGTCCTCCATGCGCGGACACTCATAGCGGAAGAGTATCGACAACGCACTGCAATGCACAAGCAAGCACGCGGTTTTTTTTTTCACGCACCGATTATCGAATAACACGTATTATTTGATATCGTAAAACCGCTGCCTACTCTACCACGTTTTCCCTGCCCCCGCCGTTGACTCGCATAGTCGTGTTGCGAACGAAATCCATATCGTTGGAAAACAACGATAGCGAGAGAGGGACTACGTTACTACGAGACTACTTGCGAGGACCTCTCGCTTTCCAACGGGAAACGGAAACGAGGAAACGATCACGTCGGATCGAGAAACTGTCTCGTTCGTAAGAAAGAAAAGGAAGACGCAGCGCAGCGGCGCGACAGACGTCGTGGAAGACGCGCGTGAAAAAAAAAAAAAAAACGAAAAAAAGAAAAAGTAAAACGAACGAAACGACTCTGACCATTCCTGACCGTTCCGAATATAATTTGTCGCAACGATCGTTTCAATCGTAGATCTCGGACGAGATTAGAACAGTATCGCTTGGTATATTGGTACGTACGTACATATCACGCTCGTCGCGTGTCGCATACCGTACGTTTTTCGTTAAAACGCGACACGTACTATGCGCAACGGCTAATCTCTCTTTCATTTACAATGCTATCTTTTATCGCATATTTTTATTACATTTTATATTGTGTGTCTCCACCGCTAGCCCTATTGCCATACTGATGGCTCTACTGCACAGGTAATCCATTATGCACAATTATTCGTATAAGCGCACTATCGTCGAAATATATATCGCACGGTGATCTTTTCCTAAATAATCGTCGTACCAATCGTTCGTTTCACGATACCTGCGAAAACTTTCCTAGTCGTCCGACTGTATCCCATTCAGGCTATGGCACGGTACACGACCACCTAGAGGTCGTCGGAATAAAACGAAATTTCGACGTAACGGAAGGAGGACCGGTTAGGAGAGGACAGAGGATGAATCCCCCGAATGTAAAATTTTAGCGGCAAGTCTTTATCTCGCGAGTTGAATATTCCGACAGACGTTGAAACGACGTCTGACTTTGGCCTTGCGCCATATCATACGTCGCGAATTTTGCTCCTCGCAGAGACGTTACGATTGACGTAAACGTGTTCGCCGTTTCATTCACAGTCAGCGTCGTACAACGACTGTCGTCGTTGCAACAATCATTGTCGTAATCAACCGTTGAATAACCGGCGACGAAGCAACGGCAACGTCATTCTCAGTATCTCAGCGTCGACGGTGTTTCACGCAACTTTCGATACGATACATCGAATTAACCAGTCTCTCGACCCGTAGCAGTTGTCGAGATTGAGTCGGTTCGTAGTTCTTAATCGGAAGAAGAAAAAAAAGAAAAAAAACGCGCAGTTGGCCATCCATCATCACCTGTTAAATATTAAATTAAACGGTCCACATCCGTCAGTGTTGGATTTTAAGTGGAACATTTTATAGAAATATGGCTGATGTAATCTCCTCTATGTTGGGTGTAAACCCCGATATATGCTCGTCGACGATGATCGAGTCGAGCCTCGCAACGACAGTCGAGATCACTATCCGCGTATTCGCGTACGTAGAACTCGACCTATCGCGCTCAAAAATTTTTATTAATATTTCGGAAAATCCGCAGCTAAAATTTCATATAAATTTCATTTCGGGGAGTCCTTGCTTCCCCCTCCTACTCTAACCTAAACTTACTCAGTTTCGTTTCATTTCGATGATTTAGTCAGGACCGTGCCATATCCTCTATTCGTCTTTATATTTTCATGTTTTTTTCGACTTTTTGTCTCCGTAAAAAGTACCGTATGTATGTATGTATGTATGTATGTATGTATGTATGTATGTATGTATGTATGTATGTATGTATGTATGTATGTATGTATGTATGTATGTATGTATGTATGTATGTATATATGTATATATACATACGTATATATACATACATATATGTATATATACGTATGTATATATACATATATACATACATACATACATACATACATACATACATACATACATACATACATATGTATATGTAAACATAAACGAAATATCTCGAGATCTAAGAATCTTTTTAAGAACATGCAAAACATCGCGAAGTTGTATCGTGTGCGAGCCACACGTTCTATTTTCTAGCACGTTAACGGGATAACGAACAGGTATACACGTTTGATCGTTCGATCGTTCCAGGTTGATCGCTCACGTGTACAGTGAACGAACGTGTAAGATGTACGTGTCACGTATCGATATCGTTGCGCGTTATTCATATTCGTCGTCGAATATGAGAACAAGATTTTGTGCTCTTTTCTACCTTCTCGCATCAGATTACAGATTACAGACATTTCATTACGTTCCGTACAACTTCTTTCATGTTTGCAGTCAAGGAAAAGGCACGTTCGGTGTAACACGGAGTTTCATCGCAACTAGAAGCGGCTTATTTCGTTGGCACGAGCATCAACAAACCGAAGAGACCATCAGCGAACCGTAAATGTCAAATATCGAATTTTATTTCAACTTTTTCCTGCGTATACGTACGTTTACTTTTAGAATATGCCCGTGATACACGTACGTGGAACGTTCGAAGAAAAACCGAATTAAACGAATTAAAATTATTCGTCGTACGTAACATACCGCGTATGTTACGTTCGACGCAACACGATGCAATAAGAGAAACTTTATCGTTTATTCAGACCATTCGCCGACAAGTATGCGAGAGCTATGGATTCCTCGTGGTACAAACGCGCTGTGGATCAACATTCGATAGAACCGGAAAGTTTCGTTTTCAGCGTGCCTTTTGACGCCGGTACGTGTGGCAATGCCCGCCGCTATACGTATGTAAATAGCTCGACGACGTTCGAAACGTCGATCTCCCATCTCTGAATCGAACTTACGATTGTTACATCCATTATTACGTCTCTCTCGCAAGCAACGTCTTTTCCCTCCCCACCTTTCTGTTTTTCCTTTCTCGTCGTGTTTCTTAACTCTTTCTCTCTCTCTCTCTCTCTTTCTCTCTCTCTTTCTCTCTCTCTCTCTCTCTCTCTCTGTCGTTGTACTCCGTACCGTAGCAAGTTTCACGAGAATATATATTTTTGAACTTAGCCGACAGCCCAAATCCATTGGTCACGGCCACTCACGCGGTTTTCATCGGGCCACAGTCAGGACACAAAGCACCGGCAGCGGTCGTAGGTTTGCAGTTTCAACATTCCTCGCTGGCCTCTCGTTTCGTCAACATCACCTCGACGGTAAATTTCGATTTAAATATCGACTACGGATTGAGTGCGGATTCTACGTACGATTCCGCCGCTTTGCTACCGGGCAATGCGACAGATCGGATCGAAGCTCTCGTTCTCGCAACAACGACTCGACTCGTTTTATCATTTTCTTTTCTTCTTTTTCAGTGTAGCGGTACGAATTGCAAGAAGAATTGCGCTTCCGAAGCGTTAGATTGCTACATCTTGGACAACAACGGATTTATCATAATCAGCGAACGTCACGAGCACACTGGAAAATTCTTTGGCGAAATCGACGGTACTATAATGGATTCCCTGGTTCAGGATAGAATTTACAGGTAAAAAGTTCGAAGCGCCGGGTCGGTATGATCGAAACGAAAGAAACAAATATCGAAGGGCTCGTGCGTTTCACGATTCCTTCTTTCCTTCTTTCCTTCTTTCCTTCTTTCCTTCTTTCCTTCTTTTTCACTCGTAATACGCTTCACGCTTGCTCACATTTTTTCGTTGGTCGTTTTCTTTTCTTTTTCAGAAAAGTAACGGTGACCGATTATCAGGGAACGTGCACTCCACAAGAATCTCATCAATCGGCCGCGCCGAGAATCTTCTCGGAATCTATCTCGACAACGATCGCGATATTGGGAAATTTTCTCTGGAGCGTGGCGTTCGGCTTTAATTTTCAAAATTTGTGGCAAGTTGCTTTTGCGTTCGCTGGCGAATCCGCAAAGCCGCTCGACGGTAAGGCACATACGCGCTCGATTCGTTTCTAAATATTAAAAAGATACAAGAAACGAGGATTTTTTAGCTTTACTAGAAAAAACGTCGTTTCAACGTCGTGCAAAGCGAGCACGTTCAAACGACGGACGACGATGCGAACGTACGAACGTACAAACGTACAAACGATGTCGATTTTGCTTCAGGTGTTGATTCGCTCGGAGATGTTCGCGAGTTCGAATCATTCGCGATACACGGGGACTCGACCGACGAACCGGAAGGAAACGAAGAAGAAGCGTTTCCAAGGCTTCCAGCAGTTGTCGCTGCAACTCCCGCTTCTCCCGAGACGACGCGAGCTGCCACATCTGCTCGCTACTCTCAAGGGAAGTTGAGATCTTGCGAGAAGAAGACGGATCTCTATATTCTACAACCCGACAGGTTGAACACCAGCGGGCAAAGTAATCCGTTGAAGGGAAAGTTGACCAATTGTCACGACACTGGTTGCGAAAGGTAAATACATATCTCTCGTTCGACGAACCAGTATCATCCGCTGGAAAAGAAACTTTCGAGAAAAGTTTCGTTTCGGCGATCGAGCAGTCATAAGCTCGAACGTCGAGTTCGAGCACGACTCAACGTCGTCGTTTCATCGGCATTCGTCGTGGCACGAAAGCACGAAAGCACGAAAGCAAGAAACAAAAACAAAAAAAAAAGAAAAGAAAAGAAAAGAAAAGAAAAGAAAAGAAAAATGAATTTTACTTTTCGCTTTCAGGCCTTTCAGCGTACAAAAGATTCGCCATACGAATTTGATTCTACTAGTAGTGGACACGTTGTGTCCATGCGGAAGCAAACAATTGAGCATCGACCCGATAGAAGCTCTGACAGAGCCTGGCGCTTGTATCGCGAGGAGAGAACGTTTGTATCGTCGCAGGCCTCCGAAATGCATAAACTACCATCCGGAGGAGATGGAGATCAAATTTTGCGGTAGCGCGAGTCGTCCTTGCAACTCCTTCTACACGTTGATCATCGCGGTTGTTTCGAGCACGCTCGCCACGCGACTCGCGTGACTTTGTTCGAATCGATCCTATCGCGCACGTACGCGCACGCACGCACGCCTACGCCACATACGCACGGACAGCCGACAGCAGATAAGACGGATAAGATGGACGAACTTGGCGGACTAACAGACAGATTATTACTCGTAAATTTAACGTTTTCAAAATGAATTTAGCGTGGCCGTTTCTACGAGATAACGACGGTTATGATTATGAAAATACTGGTACATATTACTAGTTCAACATTGGTTCAACATCCGTATAACTGACGAATACGTGCATACGAACGAGCGGATGAGTGCGTAGGTATGCGCGTTCACGCACGAGTGAGCGTGCGCGCGCATACGAGCGCGATCGTACGCGAACGCGTGTGAAAATAAAATAAAATATAAAATATGAAATGTACATGCGTACGTACATGTATATACACCTATATACGCGTAAACGTGTATCCACAACAATATACACAACGAATATACACCAAGAATATATATGGTACTACATACGTGCACGTACGCGTGGAAATGTTAATCTACACGCATTCACGTACTTGTACGAATACGCGCTCTACATTGCGCACGCTACACGCTCGCTCACACACCAGACACACACACACACACACACTCACTCACTCACTCACTCACTCACTCACTCACTCACGTTCCGCCTTTGAGGCATGCGTGCGCGTGAGCGTGCGCGCAGAGGCATGTACATATCCAAATACATAATATTAACGTTGAATGATCTACGATTACATATCCCATTATAAATTCTGTTGCGAAGAATTGTGAATATTTCCTAATCGTAATATCGTATTGCGTCGAATCTAAGTCAGAAAAGATATAAAACAAATCGATAAAATCACACACACACACACACACACACACACACACACACGCGCGCGCGCGCGCGCGTCGCGCATATACGTACGTATTCGCGACGCGCGTTCAAACAACGTGGGAACGACAATATGCATAAACGGATCTAGGATCTCGTAATACATAATTCGATTGCAGTCGCGGCAAGAAGCACGATAGTTTCTCATCGTTTTCAGACGACTTTATTCATACATTAGAACGTTCTGTTCGTTTATATTCCGATTTAACGAAAATAAAACGTTACCATCGTTTCTGGACTTGTCGAGTATTTTCCGATATACGATATAGATACGTACGATGTCAACTAACTGCTGATAGTCATTCGTACAGCGTACAGCGTATGCACAACCGACGCACACAGATGCGATTGATTTTGTAATCGTTGATGCTCCGAGCGCGCATCGTTTCGTTCAAAGTAATAACAAGTAACGATAGAAAATTTTCATCGGAACGTTCCTATTTCACGAAGACCTTCGTTATCCTCGGTGTTGGAAGCAATGAAAAATCGTAGTAACGAACTCAGTGTAACTTGCGTTGTAACGATCAATGCTTCGAGCGATACAAATGTTCGTCGGAAACCGCAAAATTTTCGGCATTCGTTAAAATCTTAATGTGACTGTGTCAAAAATGTCGACATGTTCACGTCGTGTCACGTACGTTACGTATCGTTAGACTTTGACATTACGCTTGCATTTATCAGATCGAGCAAATATTTAGATGCTAACCCGTTTCTTTCTTTTTCTTCAATGCCGCGTGATCGTTGAACGAAACGCGAACGAATTACCGCGCGATGTTCGGCAGTACAAACTGCCAATTTTACCCTTTATAATTTTACGAAAATGCAACAGATCGTATTCGTCGAAAGCGAACGAACGGATAAACGTGAAAGGAATATCGCGCGGAAAGCTTGGAGCAACGATTGGAACCGAAATTTGAAAGCAAAACGTTGCAAAACGCATTTTCTTTTACGTAAAACGTAAAACGTAAACGTATCTGCGTAAAAAGTAAACTATCAATTTCGTACGAAAACACGTACGAAGGCAACGTAAGCGACGTTATTTACGTGTTATCGGCGATTCAACGATAACGTAAGTACCGCACTTGCGTTTACGTTACGGGGAGATACGCGCATACGCGTACTTACGCGTTGTACGCGCTTTCAATCAACGGAGAAAGAAAGGACAACGAGACAAACGAATCAAACAACGGGACGCGATAAGACGCGAAGAAAACAACGGAAAATAAGATCGCGCGATACCGCGTGCGTACGTATCTCTTTACCGTACGTATACACGTAGAAATACTCGCGGTATTTGCGTCAAAGAGCCTAACAAAGCGCGGAATATAAAAAATATAAAAGACGAATCAAATGGAATTTGAGAAGAAAGAACACGACGATACTCCATCGCGTATATCTCCCACTTTTGTTGCCTGTAATAATTTCATGGTACGTTGTTTGCAAACTGGCGACTAGAAGTGTACCGCGCTTCGTACGCAGCGTCGAAAGCGCGAGTTACGAGGGACGAAGCTGTACGGAAAGAAGCTGCACGGGTCGAATAACCTGATAATAATAAATATACCCCGTGCAAGAGAAAACGATAAAATTTACGAATGTTTTAGATAAGAGATCGTCTTTTGAACAGCACTTCTAGGTGCTGCTATGTCTTCCATTATTTGTATATTGATGATAAAGTCGATTTTTAAAATAAACACACAGCGGTATGCGCGACAGGTGCGCATACGCGTCTCGTGTATATATATATATATATATATATATATATATATATATATGTATATGTATGTATATATATATATATATATATATATATATATATAGGTGTACGTGTGTCAAACGTGTCCTTACTTACAGTTGGATATATGTACACCTATATGACGAATAGGGTATCCAACACTTAAAATTATGTAACTGAAATACGGCATAATATTATATAATAAAAGTTAAATGCAAGATAAATTTTCGTTTCTCGTTTCAATCCCAACGCATCGTCCAACTAACTACGATTAAAGTCGATTTCTTTTTCCTTTATACGCGCGTATCGATGACAAAGAATCGAACTGAACCTAATCGAACCGTGTAACCAAATAATTACGACGTAAGATGAAAATGTAAGATATAAAATATCGTTCACACAAGGAAATTGAAACAAACGTAGGAGAGTGTGGCTTTGCAGTCTACGGTGGTACTCGAGGATCAGCGGATCATCGTTTCGAAAACGTTTCGCTTCCTAAATAAATTTTCTAAATTTTTATTCGCGCGTTTTGGCAGGTTCGGCAAGCGACGACCGAAGCTTGTCCGAAACGGACGACGCAAATGTAAAAGTCCGATAAAAGTTGATACTCTGAATTAACTAATTATTCTCGAAATAATGAAAGCCAAGTGACGAACGAAACGTTCAAACAACGACGATCGTTAGCGCCATTAGCAGCGGAATTAGTCGCCATTGCTATCCTTGTTTCGCACTACCGCGACGAGAAGTACGCAACGAGGATAAATACATATACAGAGTGTCAGACAGTGTCACAGATTGACGCAACGTCGTTAGACAAGGACGGAAATACAGATCCGTTGTACGTCGATCCGCTGTTACGTGTCATCAGCGATTGGCGCTGGTATATTTGAATCATTCCGAATTAGGTAAAATAAATAATCGAATTATTTCCAAGCTAAAGCGTTTAACTGCGTCGAACTGCGTGCCAACCTACATTCCCATCGAAATTTCAAACCTAGTTTACAAGAGATCCAACATCGAGAGTTCTACGGAACTCTCTTCGATCTGTAAATTTTTATTCGCGCGTTTCTCAACTCTAGTGGGATATAGGTAGCAGAGAGTTACTCGATCAACTAGTTTGCCAATAGTCTGTAATCATTTTGCTTACGGATCGATCAGTTCTTTCAAACGAAAAGAGGGCAAATTCAAATTCATCGGCGGCAATCGCTAGCGCCCGATGCAGTGACCGATGGAACGGTGAAACTAGTCGCTCTACTTCCCGTCTTCGTGTATTTTCTATCCATAGACGGAAGGAAAACGAGAGAAAGTTGCTGAGAAAAGAAACGAAGAGGCAAGGAACGCAACGAAATTGGATCGAGCCGTTGGTTTCGACGTCCAGTCGATACGTGGCGCCTGCGATTGGCGTTAGCGTTCGAATCGGTTTAATTCTCATCTGCAAAAATGATCGATCAGGCGGATCAGTTTCCGAATTTCTTTCGCCACGTCGTCAGTTTTTTTTAGTATTCTTTCGCTTTCTTTCTGTATTTCACGATACAACGTCTGCAATATACATATCGCACAACTATAAGCAGACCTAACGTGCGATGCATTTTTTCGTCGCATACTCGAGGATTTCTCCAAGTTCTCTATCTTTTTTCGTATTTTTCCGGATCCGTTTCAGTTAGATAATTCCCAGCGATAAATTCTTCGAATTTCCAATCCAAAGCGGTTTCAGCGAATACAGAGATTTCGAATACTACAAATTTTGCGTAAAAGTTTGTTCGTACGAAAAGATACACGTACGAGCTACGAACGAGACGAGTGAATTACGTTCGCCACTTTCCAGTCGGTCTTTCTTTTTGCAACGCAGGATCGACGTTCGGTTGTACATAGAATTCCCAGTGATAAGAGAAACGTTAACATACGCTGAGAACTGTTTTCGATTGCTTTCTAGAAGAGACAAGGCTGTAGTTTTACGACGAACGACGATCGGCAGGAAATGCTCGTTCGAACGAGCAATTCGACGCGAGCTTTCGAATTCGAACGAACCGCAACGAAGGTCTGCTTTTCGAATATACACGTAAAATTTAAAAGTCGATCTTTCATCGAATAAAGTAATTGAGTAAAAA